>CM076584.1:169912955-170361030 GCA_034641835.2 Pinus albicaulis
CACTCAGTTTTTCCATCCCTATGTGGATGGTAAGCAATGTTGAAATTTATCTATTCCTGATCAGGAGCTCAAATCTGAGCTTGGGAAAAAGCTTAAAAATGAAAGTGCTCAAATTTATTTGGAACCTGTGCGACAGGATAGGCCTCAGCGATACGATTCCAACGCCATGAATAACACTGAAAACCGACGCTGTATGAAGAAGATATTCAGTTTTGAAGTTCTTCAATTTCAGTGAAAAAAATGGCCAGTTTGACTTTATAAAAATTTTTATTAAAAAAATAATATTCCATACAATATTCTACAGAATATTCTACAGGCAGCCAATCACAGGGCGCCACGTGGTCAGCCCGGAGGTCGCCACGTGGCCCCATGGTCAAACAGAAATGGCGTTAAAAATTTGTTTATGCACGCGGCAGGATTTGAACCCGGGTGGACGCGGTCACAGCCGGGTGGCCCAACCACATGAGCTATGTTGCTTCTTATTAAACAATGGGCCCAAAATTCTATTTGAAGTTTAAAATTGTTTCAAGTGGGGCTGAAAGGGGGCCAGCCCCTAAGGGCCATCCCCCTCCGCATGCAATCAACCGCTCGGAACCGAGAGTTAAAACCATTGGCGCAATTCAAGTGGATAAGGTTTGGTCATTTGGGAGCGCAATTTCTGTTATGCATGTTATATTATATGGTTTAACATTTAAAAGAATTCCGCACTAAACTCCAGTTTATAGCCATTATCTCCAACGGGCCCAGTCACGTGGCTTCATCCCTTAGCACCTTTGGACTGGAGGTATTATGGCAGAGTGCCATTACATCCACCTTCCATTTCATCCTCATTAGCCTTAGAATCAGCCACAAACATGTCTTCCAGAGAAGGAGAATTACATGAGGAAATGGATCCCAAGGAAGAAGAAAGAGTCTTTAGAAAAGCTTTCTTGGACTTGACTGAGATGGTTAGGATCCTATACCAGGAAAGAAATGACAGGATTTCTGGAGAAGGGTCTAGAAATCAAAGAGAAGAAGGAGATTCTTCAGGAGGAAAGAAAGAAAAAGATGAGTCTAAGAAAGGGAATGGAGGAAATGGTGATCCACCATCTCCATCATCATCCTCATCCTCCACATCATCCTCTTCAACTTCTGAAAATCATTCACACCAAACAAAAACATCTTTTAAAAATCCTTTGTTAAAGCTTGATGTAAAGTTTGAGTTGCCGATGTTTAATGGTGATGTTAATGCAGAAAAATTGGATAACTGGATTAGACAGCTGGAAGTCTATCTAAGAATTCAGAATTTGCATGATGATGACACAAAAATCCAATTAGCCTCTTTGAAAATGGATGGATATGCAAGGATGCCAATTTGCAAGTTTCATCTTCTTTCCTTTGTTTTTGAAATTACTATCCTCATCAAAAATGTTCTTCCCTCTAGCTTCTAAATGTGTAGCCTGGACACAGGCTTCATCTAAGCTGGTAGGATTGAACATTAGAATAGTATGTTGAAGGTAATTGTGCAAACCTCCTATTTATTTCAACAAGGTGTCTTGACTTTGTAGGTCTACTCCAAGTAGAAGTGCTCTCCTTCTAAACTCTTGGGTATAATCTTGCACATTTTGACCCTTAAGTTGCCTAAAATTTTGCCAATTCATGATTGTTTTCTGAATATGAGCAAGAGGATAAAACTATTTCTTAATATCTGTAATAAACTCATTCCAAGTTAGAGTTATCTTACCATGCTTTTTAATTTCCTCTCTAGTCTTGGCTTCCCACCAAACCAAAGCTACTCAAAAGACAAAATGGCCCTGGTGGCTCAAAAAGCTTCCCCGAAGCTTAAACCTCTGAAAATGACCTCTGTTAGATTTCAAACCTACTCCATTGAGTTCAGAAGCTCGAAGAGACCCAAAAACAAAAAAAAATTCATATCAAAAGGCTTTTACTAGCCAAAGTTATGGCCCATTTACTCAAACTGCCAGTTTGGCCTAGAATGACTCTAGTTAAATCTAGCTAACTGCCAGACAGCCCGACAAATATGGAGCCGACGCTAAAATTTTGGCACTCTGCCATAATACCGCCAGTCCGAAGGTGCTAAGGGATGAAGAAAGAGTCTTTAGAAAAGTTTTCTTGGACTTGACTGAGATGGTTAGGATCCTATAACAGGAAAGAAATGACATGATTGCTGGAGAAGGGTCTAGAAATCAAAGAGAAGAAGGAGATTCTTCAGGAGGAAAGAAATACAAAGATGAGTCTAAGAAAGGGAATGGAGGAAATGGTGATCCAACCTGATCTGAAATTGTGATAACAAAGTATTTCTCATACAGAGATTGACTGTAGGGGCATTTACCGGATATTTCACCTTTCAAAGAAAGGATGAATCCGTAGGCTACTTGGCCCTTCTACAGACTCTGCCTAAAGAAATAAAATGTAATCACTGAGATCCGATCAATGAAGATATTTTTTTTATGTGCAAAGTATTCATTGATCCAGCTTTAATGTGTGAATAGGCAAGTATACATATTCTGCAAATGAAGTATAGTGGTTTGAAGATGAACTAATAAGTTTTGTTCACTGTTTAAACCTGCTTGGGAAAAGTTTTCTTATAAATATTTACTGTTTAAAGGAGCAGAATCTGAAAATATGCAGCAAAATTATACATTATGATAGCAAATAATTGTTTAAGCAGTTCACCCCTCTCTTGGGCTACCTCCGCTGTGTCCAAAAGCCTCTAATTAGGCTTTTTCCTCTTTGATTAAATGCTGAAAATGTGAATAAAAATGTATAGAAGCCTCAAATGGAAAAATACACTGAAAATTAAGATCCAGAAGGCTCAAATTAGTATAAAATGACTAAAAAATCACCTCCATTGGATGAAGGTAGTCCAAAACAGCTCTTCTTCCCTTAGGCCCTGGTGGATCCATGACTAAAAAACGCTGGTAAATTCTCTGTTAGAGTGCCCTGATGGCTCTGCAAACACTCCCAATAGCTCCATAATGATCCAATACCCCAGAATAAAAAAAAAAATTCGTCCCAAAACGACTTCCCTAGCCAAAGTTATGGCTAACTGAAGTTTGCCTAGATTCACTCTAGCTAAGTCTGGCTAACTGCCAGATAACACCGAAAAAACTGGAGGTAGGCGCTGAATTTGGGGGTCCGTCGAATTGACCACCAGTTGTCGGACCTAAAGAGATAAGGCCATGAGGGTCATATGACCACGCCCGTCGGCCATATGGTTGAGAACTGGAGTTATATGCGGAAGTTTATTAAAGTCGCACCATAACATATAACCATATCAATTTCAACAAAAATTAAAACATCTCAAACAAGCCCTCAAATATTGGAATCGCCATCAGTTTGGAAACATTTTTGAACAATAGAGAGTGTTGGAGCAGCAAATGAGAACATTGCAACAATGCATCATCACTGAGGGAAGAACTGAGGAATACGCACACCAGGAGCAGGTACTTTCAGCCAAGATCAAAGATCGGAGACTTCAAGAAGAGATTATGTGAAGGCAAAAATCAAGGATCAAATGGCTCAAGGAGGGAGAAAAGAACACTAAATTCTTTCATAGATCTACAATTCAAAGACGCATTCATAACAACATAGCCTTCATCAACAACAGGCAAGGGGAACGCTTGGAGCAGCATGAAGAAATGGAGCAGGAATTTAAAGACTACTTTCAGGATATACTTCAGGAGCCTCCTGGTTGCAGAAATCAAGCCATCAACTCAATTACGCAGCACATACCAAAAATCATCACTCAGGATCAGAACAGCAAATTACTACAACCAATTTCCAAGAAAGAAGTGGAAGACACCATGGCCCAACTCCAGGATGGCAAAGCACCTGGCCCTGACGGCTTCACAGCCAATTTCTTTCACAACTTCTAGGATCTAATCAAATCAGAAGTCTGGGAGCTTGTGGAGGAATCAAGATCGATGCATTGGATCCTTCCCTCCTTAAATACTACCTTTATAGCGCTTATTCCCAAAACGGAAGAATCTAACACATCGGACAAGTTCCGACCTATAGCGTTGTGCAATGTAATTTACAAGCTCATTTCTAAAGTTTTTACAAACAGGTTGAAACCTCTCCTTCCTTGCCTCATCTCGCCAGAGCAGACAGGCTATGTATAAGGCCGCCAGATTCTAGACGGCATAATTCTTTCCCATGAAGTGATCCACTCCCTCAAGACGCTAAAAAAGTCAGGTATGATTCTCAAGCTTGATCTCTCAAAAGCTTTCGACAAACTCAGCTAGAATTATATCAATCAAGTTCTATTAGCATTTGGTTTCAGTGCTACTTGGACACGCTGGATAATGAATCTAATTTCCTCCCCTAGTTGCTCCATCCTCCTCAATGGCTCCCCTTCTTTGCCCTTTCATCCTACCCGTGGTATTCGTCAAGGCGATCCTCTTTCCCCATTTCTCTTTGTTCTAATGGCTGAAGGTCTCGGTCGCCTTCTTCATGCTGCCATCTCTTCCCACTCTCTTAAAGGCCTCTCCCTCCATGCTCAACGCCCTATTTCCCATCAACAGTTTGTTGACGACACTTTTCTCTTTGGCCATCCATCGGTTCAAGAAGCCTCTGCCTTCAAGGACTTACTTGATATTTTTTCAGAAGCTTCTGGCACTACTATTAACGCCTCCAAATCTCAACTCTTTTTCTTCAACACTCCCATTTTAACGCAGAGAAACATTGCCAAAATCCTGGGTTTCCCTATCGCGGCGCTCCTATCGAAATATCTTGGAGCCCCTCTCCTTGATTCTGTGGTCAAACATGCTTCCTGGCGATCTCTCCTTGACAAATTAGATCACAGGCTCTTCTCCTAGACCTACCGTTCTCTCAATATTGCCAGCAGGCTCATCCTCATTAAATTTGTTCTCCAAGCTATGCCTCTTTACTTATTCTCCATTCTAGCTGCCCCCAAATGGGTGCTAAAAAAAATCTGCAATCTTCAAAGAGACTTTCTCTGGGGTTCCTCAGGTCTCAACAGGAAATGGGCTCTTGTAAAATGGACCGAAGTATGTCTTCCAAAGTTAGCAGGAGGTCTGGGGCTAAGAGATCCCCTTCACAGCAACAATACCATGGGAGCCCGCATTTGGTGGAATTGGATCTCCAAATCCCATTCCCTCTGGGCTCGTCTCTGGCATGCCAAATATGCTTTAGGTAGTCCTACGGAAGCCCTCATTTGCTTCAACTCAACTACCCCAGGCTCTCTAATATGGAACGCGGCCAAGCAGCACAGCGCTTTCATTCAAGCGCACAGTTTTTAGGAAATACATACGGGATCATTGGCAAGATTTTGGGAGGACTCTTGGCAAAAATCTCCCAAACTTGCCTCTCTCTTTCATAAACCCAAATGGCAGGCTTCAATGCAGAACACAGGTCAAATCTACATTCAAAAATTTTGGCAGCAGCAGCCCTCTCAAGGATTTTATCTTTGGCGTCCTGCAGAAACCTGGCAAGACGACTGGTAGGAGGAAACCTGCGCTGATCTGGATCAAGAGATCAATCTTAGAAAAATCAAACTCTCTGATCAACAGGATAAAGTCAGATGGGGCTATACTCCCAAAGGTATGTTCACTACCAAGGAAGCTTACCATCTTCTCTACCAGTCAGCACAAACCATAAAGGACCAGCTTTGGGACCAGATATGGCAACCACTTATATGGCCTAAAGTCTCTACTTTTCTCTGGATGCTTAGTAAACATCGAATCCTCACTTGGGATAATTTACAAAAGAGATGATTTATTGGCCCTTCGAGGTGTCCGAACTGTAACCTCCAGGAAGAAACCATCACACATCTCTTGGACACTTGCTCTCTAGCTGATAAACTATGGGAGAGAATGGAGCAATGCAACAGAAGAAAAGGTCGTCGTGTGGGAGATATAGTCAACACCATAAGGAATTGGCCCAGGAATCCTTTCCAATGTCTATTTCTCAACACACTCTAGAAACTACTACCGGGATTCATCTACTGGATAATATGGAAAGAGCGCAACATCAGAATCTTCAAGAATCACAGCTCACTGCTTGACACCCTATGGCTTCAACTCAAACAGTACCTATAGGACACTCTGGCTTTAAGGCATTGGCATGATACGGAAATGCCTAATTCCCCCCAGGAACGCCTTATTATGCAAAATTGGAACCTGAATATTTCTTCCTCTGCTCAAGGAAGTTCCAATCATTCCTCTCACAAGGACTCTCCTATTTGTTGGTCGCCTCCCAACCCTCCCTCTTTCAAATTGAATTTCGATGGCGCAGCTAAGGGTAATCCTGGCCCTGCTGGGTTTGGTGGAATTTTTAGAAATTATGAGGGTTCACCGGTGCACATCTACCATGGTTCGATAGGCAGGGATTCTAATAATGCAGTCGAACGGGAAGGATTATGGAAAGGTCTAAGCATTGCTGAAATTGAAAATTTCTTCCCACTTGACATAGAAGGGGATTCTCAAATTTTATTCGAAGCCGCGATCCGAATTCAATCCGGAACCTCAGCAGCAAAGATTGCATCCATTTGGAGGCTCTTAAGAAGATTAGAACAAATTGAAGACTGGCTAAGGACTCCCAGAAGTGTAAACTTCAAGCACATCAGGCGCACAGCAAATAAGGTTGCAGACAGATTGGCTAATCAGGGTGTTAAACAGCAGCTCCCATTCTTCTCTGATCCCTTAAGCAGTTCCAATGATCTACAACTCCAAAGAGACTGCACACTCTTGGTGCAACAAGACCTCTCTCTCCCGGATGTAGGTGTACATGGGGACGTATGATTTGCTAACGGTGTGGTGGATAGGCACGTGGTATACCTCCACCGCCATCCATCCTCGCCCAAGGCATGAGTTAATAATGCCGGCTACAATCGTTAATGTTGTTTTAATGCAGCCAACCTCACCTCGTTTTCTCGAACCTCCCACTGTCATGGCGCCTATTCCGTCTATTCTTCGTGTTTCTCCTCTGCGATCATGTTGCTCTCAGGTTGACACTGAGCCCTGCTTGCGCACTAGCAGAGGAAAGCGTTGTTCTCTGAGCTGCTACATCAAGCTTTCGACTGGTAGACACATCTCCTTTGGACCTTATTGCAATCATAGCAGCTCCGCCTCTGTTGTCTTCAGGAATCCTCTGCATTCGTTCACCAGTCCCCTTTCGGTTTTTCGCCTAGCCCTCCTTGCTCAGCTCAAAATGCCTTGCCTGCGTCCTCGAATGACTAGCAGACGTGGCTCCTCTCGTGGGCAAGTCATTCGGCCGCCTTCATTTCCCTCTTTCGCTTCTTCGTCTGAATCCTCTGATTCTAGTGCTGGTCGTGTTGCAGCTCCCAGGAGTGGCCGGATTTGTGGTCGTGGTCGTGGTCCTTCCACCTCTGCGACACAAGTTCGTCTCTCCTCCAACGCTCATTTCCACACTGCCCGTTTTCACTACCCTTGCTCACTCAACAATCAAAATTTCCTAGCCTCTGTTACCATAAAGCTACGAAATAATCCGATTGCTCAGGTTACGGCCCCCTCTGAAATTACTCCAGCATCTGAGGATGAAATTCTGTTTTTCCCCCCTGGGGTTAATCTGCAGAATGTTCAGGGTGCTCTCGCTTCACAGCATGAGCTCCAGCAGGCTGGGCCTAGCGCTCCGTGAGGTGGTGATTTCGCAGGCAAGGCATGCCCTCCTCCAGTTGAAGATGCTCCCGATCCGTATGCGTGTCCAGTCGTGGAAGAAGCACCCTCTCCCACCAATAATGCTTAAACAGGTTTATGCCCGCTGGCTTTTGAATTCAGGTAACAAGAAGGTGCTCATTCTCCTTCTTCACAGTTTTTTGCAGGCGTATCGTTTTCAAGTTCATATGCTCTCTCTTTCGCCTTATCGCCGGTTTCCCCTGCGTGGGCGGCACAATGTTATCCATGTTACTGTCCCCAGGACAATGCTCCAGCACTACAATGTGTCTGTTTGTGTTTTTTGCCATGGGAAGCGCTTGTTTTTGTCTCGTCTGACGAATAGAGTCCTATACTCCAGTTATCAATTCAGACATAAGTATCAGCTGTTTATAGAGACGGACAAGGTCTTGGTTACAAATGTATCATCAGCTAGTAAAGAGTTGTTTTTGTCTATCAATGTTCAGCACTGTAATGTAAGAATGCCCCATCTTTGGGCTAGCTATCCTGAGGCCTCAGCCTCTCTGTAATCTTTTTGTATCAATATAGAAGTAGACCGATTCAGAAAAAAAATAATATATATTATATGATTCTAATTATATATATATATATATATATATATATATATATATATATATATATATATATATATATATATATATATATAATATATTAATATTATATTATATTAATATATAGATATATATATATATATAACTAATATAATTGTAGTTAATATTAATATATATATAATATATTAACTATATATTAATATATATTATAATATTAATATTATATTATATAAATATATAAAATGATATTATATTATTATATATATTATAATATTATAATAATATATATTATAATATTAACTTCTATTATAATATAAATATATATTATTATAATATTATAACATATATAATAATATAATATCATTTTATATATTTATATAATATAATATTATTATATTATATATTTATATTAATAATATATAATATATTATATTATACTTATAATATATATATATATATATATATATATATATACTATTATAGTATATATATATATATTACTATATACATAATAATATATTATATTATAGTAAGATATATATTATAATATATATTATAATATTATTAATATAATATAACATTAATATATAATAATATAATATAATATTATATTATATAATATTAATAATATATTATTATATAAAAATATATATTATTATTAATATATATAATATATATTATATTATTATTATTATTATGATATATATAAATAATGTGTTGGCTTATACTATATATTAATATATTATATATATAATGTATTGACTTATACTATATATCAATATATTATATTAATATAATATTATATATAGTAATATATATATATATATATATAAATATATATAAATATATTAATATATATTAATATATATTAATATTAAAATATGTAATATATAAAGATAATATATATAATATATATTTATATAATTAAATAATATATATATACTAACAATAATATATATATATATATATATATATATATATATATTATTTAATTATATATTTATTTAATAACTATATTTATATATTATCATTTTTGATATATATATATATATATATATATATAACATTTCTATATGCCATTATATATATATATAGTTAAATTATAAAACTATATATATATTAATATATTTTGATACTAATATTATTATATATATAACAAAATATATATATATATATATATATATATATATATATATATATATATATATACTATTAATATATAAAAAGTATAATATATATATTAATATATATTATATTTTAATATTAATATTTATATACTTAATATATATAATTTAAATTATATATATTAAATACAATTATTTAATATATATATATTTATATATTTGTATATATATTTTTAGTATATTTATTTATTTTATATTAAATACTAATATAATTTAATATAGTGACAATTATATTAAATTATATTTTAATATATTATAATTTAACTTCTTTTACATATTTTGATTATAGTAACCTATTTTTAGCATTAAAATAGTATTCATATAGTTTTCATGTTGTTTTTGTGGTCTGCATTTTGTCAGTTGTACTCTTCAAGTATAGGTGGCCTCCACAGTCACCTGCATGAAATTCCTCAAGAATTTTGTAAGACTGAGATTTTAATAAACAATTTAGTAAAATCCCAATATTTTCTTTCCACTAAAATGCATTGTTTAAGATACAAAACCTCATTTCTTTCTGTTTGATGAATCTTGCTTTGGTTTTAGTTAGCCTAAGAGGAGCTTGTAAATGTGTTAGTACAAATATAATATCAGAGTACCATGGTGAGTCTAGATAGGCTTCACTGATCAATGGAGTCACCATCTCTTCCTGGCAATCTATTTATGATATAATATTTAGATCACAAATAGATTAATTACATATATATAATATATTAATTAATACTATTAATTATATTATAATAATATAATTAATAGAATAATAAATATAATATAATAACTTAATATAATATAATAGTTTATATATTTATAGTTATATTAATATATATTATAATTATATTATTTATAACTATAATATAATATATATTTATAATTATATTATATATAATATAATTATAATATATTAATATATATATATATATATATATATATATATATATATAATATAATATATATTTATTATATATTATATTATTTATAATATAATATTCGTAATATACTATAATAATATATATAATATATTATTATAATATATAAATATCTATATATATATATATATATATATATATATATATATATATATATTGCAGAGCTGCTTGTCGCATTTTCTCAAATATCTATATATATTATAAATAGTAGTTATTATATATATATACAATAGTTACTATTATATATATAATATTAACTATATATATAATTAATATATAATATTAATTATATATATAGGTAATATTATATTAAATATTAATATTAACTATATAATATATTATATTATAATATATATATATATATTATAATATATAAATATATATAATACATAATATTATACATATTGATATATATAATATTATTATATATATATCACTACATCAACATTTAAATTACCATCATAATTTTTTTTTTTTTTTATCATACTTTTATCTGTCACCATATCCACAACAAATATCCACATCACAATTACTTGTACAATTTTACTTAATCAAGAGCACATAATTTTTTTTAATGGGAATCCTCCCATTGATTCGAACATATAAATATTAGCTCGTGGGAGCTTATGGCTGGTCATGTTACGTATAATATAGAACTGTCACGTTTTATATATATAAATGTATTACATTATCCAGCCACATAGTATTTCCGCATATAATTTGTACCTTTGGTGATTGCTCTCTCTGTCATATTTCTTGATCTACTAATTGTTAATGAGCCTCGGAACATGTTGCCCCACCTGGCAATTGAATCCGCCTTCCGTGAGATGGGCTGTTAATTTCGCTCCATTGTCCAGCGGTATTGTTTACATGTGTCAACTTACCCTTGGGATTCTTCATTTCCCTCCAAGAGAGGGAAGAGAAACTACAACGCTCATGCCAGAACTCAGTGAACTCGGTGGGTTTTCTCTTCGACTGTTAGTCTGTGAGCGGGAACAATTTAGATTCAGCGTTCTCTGCCAATCTCCCACTGAGCTCCACGAGTTTTTCGCTTGTCTTGGGTCTCAATTGGTGTTTTTCTCAACTTGACTCTCATGAACTGCAACTCCACCGGGTTCTATATATGTTTCAGGTTTGGACCTATTGCTGTGTTCATCTGCAGTTCTGTACATAGTCCTTAACTAGCTATTTCTATTTCTGCTTGTTTTGTTTTACTTGCTTGGAATTGGTTTAACTTCCTTTCAATCTACTCTTACAGGGTTTTAACTTGGCAAGGGACCACATATGTTACGGGTCCAGCCCCAGAGCATATCTCCCACGGCGAGCTGCAGCTCTTTCTGCAATGCTAAGGGTAAGTACATGTTACTAGGTTTCCCGTCATACGCTTATCGCATGATTTGATTCCCTTTTCTTACCAGCTGGAGGACTAATCCGTATGGTCCATGGCTTTCACAGATGGCCCCGACTACTAACTCATACAGGTACCCATTTTTCCTTATTTGTTTTTCTTTCTTTTTTTTTGCCACGAATAAAGTATAGGGTTTGAGCTATCACCCTCAATTGTTTACTAAAAACCCTTACAATCGTTAAGTTGATGACTGGTTGCCCCTCTTTGTAGGTACGAGGAGTTTTATTCCATCGACTTTAACCTTTGGCTGGCATCTACCTCGGCTGACTATCGTTTGCTCCTTTGTAACAGGTATTTGTTTTTTCCCAAAGGGTTAAGCCCTCTCCGAAATTGCTTTTTCACGGCCTGGTTTTCACCTTCCATCCATCTCTGTTTTCTTTTCGAAGTGGGCTTGCCATTGGTGTCGGGGTTTCTCAGAGTTCTGAGGAGTTATACCCTATAAGAGGCAGGTTTTATTTATTCGTGTAATAATTCCTTTTGTTGAGAGAAGGGTTTTATCCCTGAACATTTTTATAGACACAAACTCTATGTATACTGTTTTCTGAGGTTTCGGTGATAAACTCGACCAATGGTCATGGCCTTAAAGACCCCAGTGACACTGTTTTACTTAGTCTATTGTTAATGATAATTGTTCAACTGGTTGTCTATTGCGTGGTTTTCCGATACATCGACTTGGCACTGTAAATTCAATTTCTTAAGTTCTGCCTACCCGCAAGCTTGAGTAAAGTTTTGTTGTGCGAGTTTATTTCTTTGTTGGTAATCCAATGTACAGGTCTTCATTCTTTTTGTTTTTTTTGCATGCACCTGAGACTATTCCTGCTCTCTTTATTTGTTTCGTGCTGATATTTAGGTAAGGAAAGATAATATGTAACGCTGCGCCCTTCGACAATTCTCTGCCTACAAGGGTTTACTTGTTAGGGTTTGTAAATTGCACATATAAATTGGTTACCCTCATTTCTATAGGGGATATGGTAGTTTTTTCGTTTTTCTATTATACTATTAACGACATCGTGATCTCTATACTTACTATTACTTTACTGTTATCACGTGCTACAGATAGACACTGTGGGTAGAAAAAAAATAGAAACTTACTTATATTTCACTTACAGAATTATTTCTTCCATTAATAAGCATTGTAGACCACAAATTATAGTAAATATGTATTTTACTAATAGTTCTTGTTTCTGTCTTGATAAATAAACACTGTAGAAACGGAAAATAGCAGAATATACATTTCACTAACAAATTTCTCCATTCTATTAGGAGATCAGTAGGTAATTCTCTCTACAGTACTGCTACCTTCTATTTATGCATCACATAACTTGTATGTTTCATTTATAATTTATCAGGCTGTGTCTTCCACAACCCTTTTAACCAAGAGATTTCCACACAAAGTTCATTTTCAGTTAAATACTCAAATGCCCAATATACTTATCTGTATGCATAGAAATTAAGTTGTTGTCCTCCCAACCATTAAGGGAGGCGATTACGTCCTCCGCTTGCCCCCTAGGCCCAGAATATGGACGGTGCCACAGGAAATAGTGGAAATCTTTCTGCTGTGACCTCTGGATGGCCAATCCAGTCACAATCAGGTAATCTGGTTCACAAGGGTTGCAGAAGCTATTTTCAACTGGACCTCTTCCAGCTCTTGAAAATACTTCACTCTCCTTCCAAGAATTATAGAACCCCCTATCCTCTTCTGGGATCCCATTTATCCTCAGAGGAGAGGGTAACTGTTTTACCAACTATTCCCAACCACCTCCTATTCTTGGAAACTTTTTACCAACAGCTTAAAAGATTTTCTTTTCATTAACTAGTCCTCCTATTTTAATTATTGTTAATGAAATAATTTGGTTTTTTTTTTTATCCAACATGAAACTTCAAGGCTTTTTCCTTTGCCGGAAATTTAAAATAATAAAAGTCTTTAACTAGTTAATACTAGTTAACTCTAATGAGGTTGTTACATCCTCCCCCCCTAGAAGTAACACCTTCCTCGGTGTTTCAACCCAGCCTTGTGAAGAGCTCTGGGTAAGCTTCCCGCATAAAGTTCTCATCCTCCCACGTAGCTTCATCGGGTCCGAAGTGCTTCCACTGCACTTTTACCTAGATTATTGCTCGTTTGCGGAGCTCAATCTCTCTTCTGTCAAGTATAAGTTACGGCTCGACCAGAAACTCACCGTCCGGTTCTACCTGGAAAAGAAAGTATTTTCAAGTCAGCATACAACAATTATTCAGAAATTTAAGTTAGGATTCCTATTCTTTTTCCTACCTGAATACTTTTCCAATGAATCACATGTCTTTCATCATGTACATATCGCTTCAATAAGGACACATGGAATACATTGTGTATTTGAATATGATTAGGTAGGGCTAGTCTATAAGCTATTGGTCCCACCCTTTCCAGTATCTAGAAAGGTCCACAATACCAGGGAGCCAGTTTGGCACATGAGATCCATCTCATGGTACTCCTCTTGGGCTTAATTCTTACATATACGTGGTCGCTTGCCGTGAATTCACGGTAGGACCTTTTCTTGTCTGCGTACATCTTTTGTCTATCCTGCACCGCCTTCAGATTCTGCCTTATTCTTTTGACTTCAGCTTCCATTTCAGCCAACATTTCAGGTCCCAACAATAATTGTGTTTCTGGACTGCTCCAGTTTATGGGTGTACGACATTGCCTCCTGTACAATGCCTTAAAGGGACTCATTTTTAAAGATTCTTGATACCCGTTGTTGTAGGAAAACTCCACCAGATGAAAGTAATCCTCCCACTTGGCTGGTTGCTGCATCACGTACATGCGCAGCATGTCTTCTAGAACTTGGTTTACCCATTTCGTCTGCCCATCAGTCTGAGGATGATAGGCAGTACTAAAGTGTATCTGCGTTCCCAGACCGGAAAACAAGGTTTTCCAGAATGTGGATGTAAACTTAACATCCCGATCAGAAATTACAGTCTTAGGTATGCCATGCAACCTAAATATTTATTTCATAAATATATCCGCAATCTGTACCGTTTTGTAGGTAGATTTTATAGGTATAAAATGGGTTGATTTTCTTAATCTGTCTATGACCACCATGATGGAATCATTATGCTTCCTTGTTTGTGGTAGTCCTGTGATGAAGTCCAAGGAGATAACCTCCCACTTCCACTCAGGAATGGGTATGGGTTACAGTAGTCCTGCAGGACGCTGATGCTCCACTTTAACCTGCTGGCATTCCAAGCATTTGCTTAGATATTCTGCAATATTCTTTCGCATACTTGGCCAATAATATACCTTTCTAATTGTAGTGAGCATTTTTTGATAGCCTAGATGGCCAGTATAATTGCTGCGGTGGAATTCAATCAGGATTAACTCCTTAAGACCTATACAATTAGGCACATATATTCTTCTGTGAAAGGTCAATAACTGATCTTCGTTCTTTCCAAATTCTGATGACTTGCCTTGCTTTTCATTATCCTCCATTTGTTGCCACAAATATTGGTATTCTAGGTCTTTCTATGCTTCTTCTTTTAACTATTCCAACAATGGAATTACTGACTAACAGTAATATAAGGCATAAATACTATGTAGTTTTCTGCTCAACACATCTGCTACTCGGTTTTCCTTCCCCTTAACATGCTGGATTTCCATGTCGAATTCACTCAAAAAGGAATTCCATCTTGCCTGTCTAGAATTTAAATCTGCCTGCTTGAAATAATTAGTCAAGCTGCTATGGTCTATTTTAAGTATAAATCTTTTACCCAGAAAATAATGCCTCCATACTCGGGGAGCATGCACCACTGCTGTGAGTTCCAAGTCATAGGCAGAATATTTCTACTCATGTTGTTTCAACTTCCTAGACTCGTAGGCTACCACTTTGCCTTCTTGAGTTAATATCGCACCAACTCCTTCTTTGCTGGCATCGGTGCAAACCTCATAGTATTTTCTAGGGTCAGCTACCTTCAGTACTGGTGCTGTGGTTAGGAGTTGTTTCATCTTTTCGAAGCTATTCTGACATTCATTTGTCCATTTAAAAGGCTTGCCTTTCTTCTGCAAAGATGTAATGGGAAAAACAATCTTAGAAAACCCTTCTATAAACCTTCTATAATATCCAGCTAGTCCCATAAATTATCTAATGTCTACCACATTCTGAGGTACCCGCCATTCCATAATAGTTTTTATTTTCTCGGGGTCTACCGAGATCCCTTCAGCTGATATAACATGTCCCAAGTATTGGATTTCTGATTTGAAGAAATCGCATTTTCTAAACTTAGCATAAAGCTGATGTTTCCTCAGCATTTCCAAAAATATTCTTAAATATTCTTTATGTTCTTCCTCGCTTTTTGAATATACTAGTATGTCATCTATGAAAATAAGTACAAAATTATCCAAAAACTGATGAAAGATGCCATTCATCAACCTCATGAAGGTTGCTGGTGCATTTGTCAAGCCAAAGGGCAGCACTATGAACTCATAATGCCCATAACGTGTGCGGAACGCTATTTTACAGATGTCCTTATCCTTGATCCAAATCTAATGATACCGGGATCTTAGATCTATCTTAGAGAACACCTTAGCCCCTCTCACTTGATCAAAAAATTCATTGATTCTTGGTAAGGGGTATTTGTTCTTAACCATCAGCTTATTGAGCTGCCTGTAGTCCACGCACATGCGTAAAGTTCCATCTTTCTTCTTAACAAAAAGGACTGGTGCTCCCCAAGGAGACACACTTGGGCGGATATAGCCCTTGTCCATCAATTCCTGTAACTGCATCTTTAGCTCTGTTAATTTTGGGACACTCATTCTATAAGGTGCTCTTGACACTGGAGTGGCTCTTGGAAGCAATTCAATGGTGAAATCAATATCCCTCTTAGGTGGAAATCTGGGTATGTTTTCTGGAAACACATCCACGAATTCCTGTACCACAGGAATATCCTCCATTATTGGAGCTTTTTCCTTGGAATCTGCATACCCTACTTGGATGGCATACAACTGACATCCTTTCTGGATACACTTGCCCATTTTAGATGTTTTTATAGGACATAGTTGTACTGGCCTTTTAATTCCTTGAATGTCTTTACGCGTACCATCTGACATTCTGAGATGAATGACCTCTTCTATGCAGTCCACTAGGGTCCAGTGTCTTTCCAGCCAATCCATTCCCAATAACACGTCATAAGATCCCAATGGTAAGATATTTAAGTCTACTTGTAACTGTTGCTCTGCTACTTCCAAAACACAGTTAGGAATTTTCGTAGTTACCTTACGCTTTGCCCTGGTAGCTAATTGAACTAACCAGGAGCTCTTAAATTTCTATTCTTTTAATTTGCACGATTCCACTATTTTAGGACTTACATAACTTAAACTTGCTACAGGATCTACTAAAATCGAAACAGGTTTGGTTAGTATAGTACCTTCCAATTCAATCATCGTGGGTTGGAAATCAGCCTGTCTGTCCTACAAGGCTACATTTATGCGAGGTACATTTCGCGCCACGTCTCCCACCATAGATGCCTCTTGCAAATTTGCTACAATCTCATTTTTATTCCGTTGGGGACATTTTTTATAGTAATGAGCCTCTCCACAACCCCAGCACTGTAGGGGAGGTTTCGAAATCTGCCCCTGCTCTAGCTTGGTGGATGCTTCTGTGGGCTTCTCCTCTGCTGGCCACTTAGTTCTTTCATGATTTTTACCAAACTGCTTGCTGATGGAATTTCGTGTTGAGCCTTTAAAATTACTGCTTTTACTACTTTTGAAATTAGAATTATTTTTTTTATTCTTCCTTGGCTGCCAGCTTTTTGCTCCTTCCCCCTTGGCTTTACTTTGCTGATAGCACATTCGTGCCTTACGGATAGCCTCATCCATGGTCTATGGGTTAACAAATGCTATCCACTCTCTCATATGAGCAGGTAAACTTCTTAAGAACATCTGAACCTTGGATTTTTCTTCATGGAGATAAGGAACGTAACGTAACAAGGAGGTAAATTTTGTGACGTACTTGTCCATGGTCATCTGGCCCAATCGAAGATCATGGAACTCCTCATCCTTGTCATCATAAAATCTTTCTGTCAAATATTTATCCTTAAAATATTGCTGAAACAGTTCCCATTTGATATCTTTCTCATCAACGTTGCGTATGTTTTTCACCTCCTCCCACCACAGGGTGGCTTTTTCTCGTAACTGGTACATAGCCAATCTGGCTTTGAGATTGCTGCTATATTCATATACCTAAAAATATTTATTTATATTAATCAGTCATGCTTCAGCCACCTCTTCCGCCTCACCATCAAATGTTGGTGGCTTGATTTTTCGAAACTCCCCTTGCAATTCTACTTTCTGCCTTTTAGGATCTTGCTAATCAGACTCATTACCTGACTCTGCCTCATTATAGTTCTTGTTTTTGATCTTTTGGGAGAGGCTCTTTTCCGTTCTACCTGTGCTGTTGTTCCTAGTTTGTTGTTCCTCTTGTTCTGTTGACAATTCTTTCTCCGCACTCGGATGTCCCATCTCCTGATTTATTTGTCAGATAAACTTTTTAAGATCTTTTCTTGATCTTGCAATAACCTCTCATTCTCCTTTCGGACCCTCATCATCTCTTCTTGTAGTTGCTGCACTTTATTTAGCAAGAATGCAGTTTGTTGCTACTATTCTTCAAGTAATTGACTCGTCTTTTGGTGTTGTTCAACAGTTAGTTGAACCCACATTTCTGGATTCATGACTGTTGGAACTTTTGGTTGTGACTGCGACGCTTCAACTTCCCTCATTTCATGTGCTTCTTCTCAGTGCACTAGACACATGCACAACTTCACTATTAGTAGACCCTTAGGATCCCAGTATAGCAACTAGCTCTGATACCACTTGTCACTACTATCAACATTTAAATTACGATCATAAAAAAAAAATATTTACTTATTGTACCTTTATCTGTCAGCATATCCACAACACATATCCACATCACAATTACTTGTCCAATTTTACTGAATCAAGAGCACATAATTTTTTTTAATGGGAATCCTCCCATTGATTCAAACATATAAATATTAGCTCGTGGGAGCTTATGGCTAGTCATGTTACGTATAATATAGAACTGTCACATTATATATATATAAATGTATTACATTATCCAGCCACATAGTATTTCCGCATATAATTTTTACCTTTGGTGATTGCGCTCTCTGTCATATTTATTGATCTACTAATTATTAATGAGCCTCGGAACATGTTGCCCCACCTGGCAATTGAATCCGCCTTCCGTGAGATGGGCTGTTAATTGCGCTCCATTGTCCAGCGGTACTATTTACATGTGTCATCTTACCCTCGGTATTCTTCATTTCCTTCCAAGAGAGGGAAGAGAAACTATAACGCTCATGCCAGAACTCAGTGAACTCGGTGGGTTTTCTCTTCGACTATTAGTCTGTGAGCGGGAAGGGTTTAGATTCGGCGTTCTCTACCAATCTCCCATTGAGCTCCACAAGTTTTTCGCTTGTCTTGGGTCTCAATTGGTGTTTTTCTCAACTTGACTCTGAGGAATTGCAACTCCACCGGGTTCTATATATGTTTCAGGTTTGGACCTATTGCTGTGTTCATCCGCAGTTCTGTACATAGTCCTTAACTAGCTATTTCTATTTCTGCTTGTTTTGTTTTACTTGCTTGGAATTGGTTTAACTTCCTTTCAATCTAATCTTACAGGGTTTTAACTTGGCAAGGGACCACATATGTTACGGGTCCAGCCCCAAAGCATATCTCCCACGGCGAGCTGCAGCTCTTTTCGCAATGCTGAGGGTAAGGGTAAGTACATGTTACTAGCTTGTCCGTCATACGCTTATCGCATGATTTGATTCCCTTTTCTTACCAGCTGGAGGACTAATCCGTATGGTCCATGGCTTTCACAGATGGCCCCGACTACTAACTCATATAGGTACCCATTTTTCCTTATTTTTTTTTCTTTCTTTTCTTTTCCATGAATTAATTATAGGGTTTGAGCTATTGCCCTCAATTGTTTACCAAAAACCATTACAATAGTTAAGTTTATGACTGGTTGCCCCTCTTTGTAGGTACGAGGAGTTTTATTTCGTCGACTTTAACCTTTAGCTGGCGTCTACCTTGGCTGACTATCCTTTGCTCCTTTGTAACAGGTATTTGTGTTTTCCCAAAGGGTTAAGCCCTCTCTGAAATTGCTCTGTCGCGGCCTGGTTTTCACCTTGCAGCAATCTCTATTTTATTTTCGAAGTGGGCTTGCCACCGGTGTCGGGGTTTCTTAGAGTTCTGAGGAGCTATACCCTGTAGGAGGCGGGTTTTATTTATTCATGTAATAATTCCTTTTGTTGAGAGAAGGGTTTTATCCCTGAAAATTTTTATAGACGCAAACTCCATGTATACTATTTTCTGAGGTTTTGATGATAAACTCGGCCAATGGTTATGGCCTTATAGACCCCAGTGATACTATTTTACTTAGTCTACTGTTAATGATAATTGTTCAACTGGTTGTCTATTGCATGGTTTTCCGATACATTGACTCAGCGTTGTAAATTCAATTTCTTAAGTTTTGCCTACCTGCAAGCTTGAGTAGATTTTTGTTGTGCGAGTTTATTTCTTTGTTGGTAATGCAATGTACAGGTCTTTTTTCTTTTTGTTTTTTTTGCATGCACCTGAGACTATTCCTGCTCTCTTTATTTGTTTCGTGCCAATATTTAGGAAAGGAAAGATAATATGTATTGTTGCGCCCTTCGACAATTCTCTGCCTGCAAGGGTTTACTTGTTAAGGTTTGTAAATTGCACATATAAATTGGTTACCCTCATTTCTACAAGGTTTATGGAATTTTTTTCGTTTTTATATTATACTATTAACGACATCGTGATCTCTATACTTGCTACTACTTTAATTTTATCACGTGCTACAGATAGACACTGTGGGTAGAAAAAAAATAGAAACTTACTTATATTTCACTTACAGAATTATTTCTTCCATTAATAAGCATTGTAGACCACAAATTATAGTAAATATGTATTTTACTAATAGTTCTTGTTTCTGTCTTGATAAATAAACACTGTAGAAACAGAAAATAGCAGAATATACATTTCACTAACAAATTTCTCCATTCTATTAGGAGATCAGTAGGTAATTCTCTCTATAGTACTACTACCTTCTATTTATGCATCACATAACTTGTATATTTCATTTATAATTTATCAGGCTATGTGTTCCACAACCCTCTTAACCAAGAGATTTCAACACAAAGTTCACTTTCAGTTAAATACTCAAATGCCTAGTATGCTTATCTGTATACATAGAAATTAAGCTGCTGTACTCCCAACCATAAAGGGAGGAAATTACATCCTTCACTTGCCCCCTGGCCCCAGAATATGGACGGTGCCATGGGAAACAGTGGATATATTTCTGATGTGACCTATGGATGGCCAATCCAGTCACAATCAGGTAATCTAGTTCACAAGGGTTGTAGAAGCTATTTTCAACTGGACCTCTTCCAGCTCTAGAAAATACTTCACCCTCCTTCCAAGAATTATAGAACCCCCTCTCCTCTTCTAATATCTCATTTATCCTCAGAGGAGAGGGTAACTGTTTTTCCAACTGTTCCCAACCACCTCCTATTCTTGGAAACTTTTTACCAACAACTTAAAATATTTTCTTTTCATTAACTAGTCCTCCTATTTTAATTATTATGAGTGGAATAATTTGTTTTTTTTTTAATCCAACATGAAACTTCAAGTCTTTTTCCTTTGTCAGAAATTTAAAATAATAAAAGTCTTTAGCTAGTTAATACTAGTTAACTCTAATGAGGCTGTTACAATATATATATATATATATATATATATAGATATATATATATATATATATATATATATATATAGTTATATAGTTATATAGTTATATTATTTTTTTTTTCTGAATCGGTCTAGTTCTATATTGATACAAAAAGATTACAGAGAGGCTGAGGCCTCAGAATAGCTAGCCCAGAGATGTGGCATTCTTACATTACATTGATGATCATTGACATAAAAAAACAACAGCTGTTTACTGGCTGAGAATACAGTTGTGACCAGGACCTTGTCCTCCTTTCTAAACAGCTGATACTTGTATCTGAAATGATGTCTGGAGTGTAGGACTCTACTCGACATATAAGACCAAAACAAACACTTTCCATAGCAAAAATTACAAACAGTCGTTTTGAAGCGCTGGAGCACTGTTCTGAGCACAGTAACTTGGATAGCATTGCTTCAACAAACAGTAATTTGGAAACCGGTGATATGGCGAAGCAGAATGACAACATAATTCCTGCAAAAAATGTAAAAAAGAAGGAGGGTGAACACCTTCTTAATACCTGTGTTCAAAAACTGGCGAGCAAAAACCATTAAGCATCATTGGTGGGCGAGGGCGCTTCTTCCACCACTGGGCATGCATACGGGTTGAAATCATCATCTGCTGGAGGAGGAGGTGCTTTTCCCGAGAAGTCACTGCCAGAAGGAGCGCTGGGCCCAGCTTGCTGAAGCTCATGCTGTGAGGCCATTGCACCCTATACACTCTGCAGACTAACCCCTAGGGGGGAAAACAGAATTTCATCCTCGGATGCCGGAGCAATTCCAGAGGGGGCCGTGGGCTGAGCCTGAGCAGTCGGGTTGGTTCTGAGTTTAATGGAAACAGAGGCGATGAACTCTTGATGGTTGAGAGAGAAGGGGTAATGGAAACGGGCAGAATGAAAGTGCGCATTGGAGGAGAGGCGGACATGCGTCGCAGAGGTGGAAGAACTGCTTCCTCGACCACGTCCTCGGCCTCTTCTGGGAGCAGCAACACGACCTTCACCGGAGTCAGAGGAATCCGACGAAGAGGCAGAAGAGGGAAACGCAAGCGGCCTTATGACTTGCCCACGAGAGGAGCCGCGCCTGCAAGTCATTCTTGGTCTCAATCGAGGCATGTTAAGCTTGGCAGGGAGGGCAGGGTGAAAAAACGAGAGAGGGATGGTGAACGAATGCAGAGACGGCCTGTAATCAACGGAAGAGCTACTATAGTTGCAATACGGACCTGAAGAAACGTGAATGCCAGTCGAGAGCTTGAGGCAGCAACTCAGACGACACCTTTTCCCTGTACTGGTGCGCAAACAGGGTTCAATGTCAACCTGTGAACAGCAAGAACGCAGAGGAGAGACACAATGGATCGAAGGAATGGGCGCCATAGCAATGGAGTGGTCGTGATAACGAGGCGATGAAGTTTGCATTAATTCAGCAATAACTGTGATGGCCGGCGATATTAACTTATGCTCGGAGCGCAGAGGGATGGCGGTGGTGGTAGACCACGTGCCCATCCACCTCCCTGTCAGCAAATTATGCACGATCACGTACACCCGCATCCGGGAAAAAGGTAGTGGGCTTGGCCCGGTTTAGACTAACTACTCGCACGACGAGCTACGACCTTGCTCGGGATCGAACACAAGACCGGTCGGTCATTACGAGGCCGACTTTACCACTACGCCACCTCCACGACCTTTATATAGTTATATTATTAATATTATATATATTAATAATATAACTATAATTATATATATATTATAATTATTATAATATATAATATTATATTATATATTATTTTAATATAATATACAATATAATATATATTATATTATATATATAACTATAATATAATATTAGTTACTTTATTTATAATTAAGTAATTAACTAATATTATATTATTAGTATACTTATAACTATTATATATATATTAGTTAATTATAGTTATATTATATTATACTTATATCATATATTATAGTTACTATAATATATTATTATAATATATATATTATTATAATTAATAATATATTAATATAATAATATATATATTATAATATTATATTATAGTATTAATATTATATTATATAGATAAGTATAATATAAAGATAATTATCTTTATATATATTTCAGCATCACTATATTAATATTAAAATATGTAATATATATATAGTTTATGAAATATATATATATATATATATATATATATATATATATATATATATATATATATATATATAATTTAATATATGTTTTCTTTTTAAAATATATATAATATATTTAAGTTTATAATATTTCTTAATATTTAAAGCATGGAAAATATATGAAATAACCTATATATATATTATATCCAATACATGTAACATTTTTCATCAATGCACATGTATAGAAAAGCTACTTTCAATTGATACTAGAGTACGTGCATGTACCAAAACAATTTGTACATGTGCAAACACTTGCACAAATAACATAAGAAACTCAATTTTTAGTTGAGTACTGGAAGTTCTAAAACATATTTAATCCAAAGAGAATAAATTGTTGGGCAGTTCAATAAAAAAAATTCCAATGGAATGCCATCTTCAATAATTCGTTCATGATTGGATTTTGACATTTTCCATTTCTTAATTTTTGTTTTTTTCTTTGATTGAACCTCTATCGACTTTATGTGTGCTGCACACTCCAAGTGACTATATTCACAACTTATGAAATTAGGTTCATAGTCTTCAAAGTAAACAAAATCCCCACTTTGATTAGTTTGTCTGAAAAAATAACCTTTCAGTATAATAGATCCTCTTTCATATTGAAATTCGTGATCATTATAGTTTTCTAATAATTTCATTTTTCATTGAGTGCAATGTATCAAATAATAATTTAAATTTTCATCATTGTCAATAGGTGCAATTAAAGCAAAAACATCTCCTGCACAATAAAACAAACTTAACAAAATTATACATATTTAAATTTATTTCTAGATCTTTAAATCATTAGAAAGAAATTCAAATGTTACCTTCTCTAACAAGATTAGAAACTCGATCACCATCGGATGATATCGTAGTTTCCTCTTATTTCATTTCTTCAAACATTGCAACTAACATTTTTCCCTTTGTATTTAGCTCTGTATGTTTCCAATCATTTACATACATATTGTTTTCATAAACGTCATTGGATTTTGTGTTGTCTATGCAAACATGACAAAAACAATAATATTTTCTTTTATCCAATACAAACACATTTCTGGACGACTTTGTTTTAATTGAATGCAATTTTCGAGTCCCTTTTATTGTTTCAATGTCATTTTCAATTGATCTATCTACATCTTCGATCCCAATATGACAGAAAAACCTTCATATGGAAAATTCAAAGAATAATGTAAATATGATATCAAAATACAATCAAAGATAATCATTGCATGATAAAATTAGATTTTCAATAGAAATTAAATTGAATGTACCTTTGCACTTCCCTTGATCGGTTAGTCTCATGGCTTAGAGTAGCAATGCACCATTGAACAACTTCTTTTTCATCCACAAGTCGGCTTGCAGAGGGGTTCATTTCATATCTTCGAAGTGTTTGTTTTATGTATGCCCCTGCATCGTCATGTTCTCCTTTTCCATGGCCAGTCTCAAAGAAATTCCAACAATTTTTAATGCATGTTTTCTTATGAAGACAGCACAACCAAAAGAATGATTGTACAGATTTGAATTGACCTCCGCATCCGTCTGACCATATCCAATGTTCATTAAATGTTATTCCATGATTTTTCAAGGAATCATAAATTTTTCTAAAACAATGTTGTACAAAATATGTATCATTTGTATGATCGTCATTGATATAAAAGTGATATTCTTTAATGATATGTCGATTTTCACTCATGCTTTCTATATGGTCAACGTTTTGTTCAGCATGTCTATATAGAATATGGACAAGCATGGAGACTTGGTCATAATGATAGTATTCACTCTGAATTTCTTTTTGTGGAACAAATGTGTAGTTTTCTGCAAAATCAATCACTGACAAAATGGTCCCTCGTGGAAAAAAGTCACGAAATTTTTTGAATTTCAACTCTTGCCATCGAGCTCTATGGGAATGCTTGCTGTATTTGTAAATTTCTGCCTCAAACTTTCTCAAAAATTCTATCACAAAAATTTCGTCTTCTCGTAATTCAATTCTTTTAACACTATTTGCACCTTGAATCGATGTATGGATATATTCATATCTCTTCCATTTCACTTTCATGTTGGAAAATTATTGATCATTTATATCAGTACGATATTTGTTTCGAAATTTAGTCAAATTTCCACAGTCATTGCATTTTTTACCACCAATACATTTCTTTTTGTAAAATAGTTCATTGCTTTCTCTTTCACATAGAATTTGAGATATGAAATCACGGATAGTGGAAGGAGGAGGTGAATCCTTTCATAATTTTCTACCAAAATCAAGGAATGTGTCATAATATAACTCAAATTCCACATGATAACGACAACAAGTGTCGCGTACGGTGATAGGTTTTACATACCATGGTTTTTGTTGAACAAAAGCACTGATTGAAACATTAATTTCATGATTCTCTTCTTTTAACTTGTTGAATAACTCTATCTAAGTGGTTTCCAAGAAATATTTTTCATGTTCTTTGTAATGATTTTGTGCTATTCTTCTTCGCATCACATGCTTTGCAGTTGGAAAAGCACGCGAATTGTTCTTCCAATATTCATATATTATTCTTTTAACATTTTCTCCAAGTCTATCTTTGTATGGTTGCCTACAAGTAGCTCTCCAACAAGCAAGTTCATCATTTACATCTATTTGCAGCCGAAATTTCGGATGTTTGTGCAAATTTTTAAACGACGTTCCTAATGCTCATGCCATAGATGTTACCAAATGATTCTCTTTAGTACTTGATGAAACCACTGCCATATGTATTCCTCTACATACAATTGAAACATTTTTCTGTCTAGATCTCCTAATTGAATTTATAGCACTACTTATATTTTGTATCACATTTTCCTTCATTTTTTATCTTTGGTTGATTTTCAAATACCTAATAGTGTCGTAGCTTCTTTTAATTTCCTTAATGATAGGAGACCTTTCAACATTTGAGTTTGAACTGTCAAATGCTCCTTTATGAAATACGTTTCAAAAATGCGGTTAACATGATATCGTATTTAATAGTCAGGTTTTTTATCTCCATATGTGTGAGTGTTAACATTTTCTAACATCTCATCATTGACACTAATTTCATCTGTACATATTCGAATAAATAGTACATAATAAGTTTACATATTCAATAAATAACTAAATTAATAAATATATGTATTATTTCAATAATACGTGCATGTGTTCAATATATATATATATATATACCTTGTGATTCAATTTTTTCACTTGACTTTCTTTCAATACTTTCACCATCTTCAATCATTGGTTCAATATCTCTTTCACTTTCTCTTTCAAAATTTTATATCTCATCATCAATGTTTTGAGGAATATCTCTCTCTGTTTACATTGCAAAATAGTTTTCAAATTAGTTCATCAAATAAAAATTAAGTTTCAGATTTCACACTAGGAAAATTTTAAATATATCAATAAATCATAATATTTACATTTACATACCTGCTTCAATTTCTAGTTGAGGTTGATTTTCCCCTTCAATATTTGAGAGTGCTTCTATCTTTCTTTTGTGAGATTGTCTCGTCTCTTCTCTATGTTCCTCAGGGTCTCTTTTTCGATCATATTTTCTCGCACAATTCCTTCAATTTCCCATGATAATAGAGTATAAAGTTCAAAAAAAATCCTTCAGAAATTTAGACAATAACTCAATTAGAAAAATCATTACAAAAGATTTAATTCAAAAAAAAACTCATTATAAAAATTTTGCAAAAAAATACATACTCCAATCCAAAACGCTCACTTTAAAAAAATCCGAGAAAAAAATGTCTTATAAAAATGAAATGAAGCTCAAATGATTTACTTCAACTCAAAACACGTCCTCTAAAAAATGTCACTTCAACAAATGCCTACAACTTTAAAAAAAAAAAAATGTCACTTTAATAAATACTTCAAAAAATACTTCCAGAAAATGTCTTTTCAAAATTAAGCCCAAATCCATACTTTCAAATAAAACAAAGCACAAAAAATATCCAAAAAAATGCATTACATACCTCCAAGAAATTTCCTTTCAATGTATGTCCAAGAAAATTCCTTAAACCCAAAGCAATTCTTTGCAAAATCAGACCGCCTCCAAGAAGTGTCCTCCAAGAAAAGTCTTTAAACCTAAAACAATTCTTTGCAAAATCAGAATGCCTCCAAGAATTCGAAATTAAGCCCAAATCTATATTTTCAAAAGAAATGAACAAAAAACATCCAAAAAAATGTATCCCATACCTCCAAGAAATGTCCTTTGAATGTATGTCCAAAAAAATTCCTTAAACCCAAAGCAATTCTTTGCAGAATCAAACTGCCTCCAAGAAATGTCTTCCAAGAAAAGTCCTTAAACCCAAAACAATTCTTTGCAAAATCAGACCGCCTCCAAGAAATGTCCTTAAACCCAAATCTCCAAGAAAATTCTTTAAACCCAAACCAAGACCTTTGTAAACTCAGACCAAATGTGCAAAATGTGTGAAAATTTCGAATGATAAATTGCCATGAAATGTTTTTTTGGAGGGGCTCCGTGAAATTTTCCGGCCGACGGAAAATAAGGTAGAAGTTCGGTCAAACATGGAAAAAAATTCGGCCAAACTATTAAGGCATGACACTTGATGGCCCGTTTGCTCAAAAAATAGTTCAGCCAAACTTTTTTTCAAAGTTAGACCGAGCTAATGTGTCACCAGTTACGTAGATCCAAGCTCTGAATATGTTTCTGCAACTTTGGATTGTTTAAACTCCATGAAACATTTCGAATTAACTGTTGGAACCAAGACAAGCATTTTTAGAATTGAATCTACTTTCATGAAATATAACTTTTATGGAATTTCATAAATATTTACTAATTTTAATTAATTTTGTAATAAAATAGGTGCAAACAATTTCTAAGGGTCATTGTGATTTAGTGAAATCAAAATTCTGTATCTCCCAAAATACATTGTAAAAAAAATTGAAAAAATTATGGGGCATTACATTGATCCGTTGTCTCTAATGCGTAGCTTTTATATTTTTGGTTTATAACTTATATGTTAAGAAATTTCTTACGTCGTGAAACATACTCAAAATATGCAGTTTTTTCATATTGGACCTGTTCAAAAAATTCTAGTAATTATGATATGCATCCATTGGCTTTGTAAACATGACAAAATCAAAGTAGACTATGTCTAGGTTGTTGTAACACATTTTGTTTTCTCAAAAACAAAAATTTTCAAAGAATATAACATTGCGTATTAACATGACTTCTTTTGAATCCTTTGATTGTTAAAAAACACACACTCAAAGAAACGCTAATTTGACATATCAAATGTGCATAAAAAAAATCCGAAAAATAAGAAATAGAAAGCTAGAAAAAAAATTGACAACTTTTATTTTTATCGCAAAATGAAATTCTAAATAGAAAAATTGTTATAGTTTGCAGAAAGTTGAAGAACCAAAAAAATGAAAGTTTTTTCTCAAAAAAGGGCTAAAAGTGTAACCCAACTTCACATTTTCACCCCTGATGGCCAAAAAGATAATGTGTTCAACAGAATTTGGAAATGTCAACAGTCTGCAATATTTTGGTTGTTACACTTAGCCATTTTAGTAAGATTTAGTACATTGCTAATTTTTCCTTATGCTCCATTCTACGGAAAACACAAAATCATTGTATACTTCGACTTATTACTGACAATCAACATGCGCAACCTAGGGAGATTCATATATACCCAAAGGTACATGGAATTGGTATTATTTATATAGGTACAATCTTATTTGGCATTAATTGAAGAGGTTCTAGCAAGGGTTAGACGAGTTTTCAACAAACTAAAAGCATGTGTAGTTCTTCCATGTATTATTTTTCTATTGCAATTTCACCCATTGAATGATAGATAACTATGTTACTTAAAGAGACAAAAATATTTCTTAAAAAAAAGAAACTTGTTAATGCGAGAGAAAGATTTCAAAATCACTCAAAATTCCACAAGATATATCTCATAAATCATAATATGTCAAAAACCTGACAATTTTTCCACATGTGACTTTCTATGTCTTCTTAGGATTCTGAAAATTTCAAAGTTCGAAATTTTAAATACCAAAACTATATTATAGAAAAAATATTAGGATGTCATGATTTTAGAATTAGTCACAAAACCTATATTCCATAGACTATATTTTGAAATTAATGAACTTAAATATGACATTTTGATCACTTACACTATGATATTTCTTCTCTCTCTGCAAAATTTCACTATCTCAAACTTCCCAACTGTGAAAATATAAAGATGAATGATTTGAGATTAATTTCATTGTTAGTCACAAACCATAATTCCATAGTATTATGTCTAAAACTATAGAAAATTAAAACTTAAAACTTAACCACATGTACTTCACTATTTATTCAAGTCTCCTCAAAATTTTGTTTTCTACAACTTGCTAAAAAAAAATTATAGCAAAAATGTGACGATGTCTTGATTAAAGGAGAAAAACAACGTTGACCTACCAAATGTTATGATTCAAAGGGCTTGGAAAAAATAAAATGTTAATGAATGCAATTTAGTTTGAGAGACATAAATCCTATCTAATGTACAAGACAAAATATGATGATCCTAATATTAAGTCACACAAAAGGAGTTCAGTTATAATGAAATGTTCTAATATACCTTTTAATATAACAAACGAACTAGTAATGAATACTTATTAGACCTTAACATATAGGCCTTAAAGCTTTAATACTAGATCTAGATTTTGTATGGTTACTAGCCCAAAGAAATCATGATGATATGAATAACATTAATGGACAAAGCTTATGATTCTATAATGAATAATTAGATTTTAAGGTGAAAGTTAGAAATGTGTTAATTATACTCATTACTCACTATAATAAATAATATTGTGCTAACCTAAAGTTGCAAATAAGTATCCAAATAAGCCTCATTAATGCCTCATGCAGGGAGAATTAAATATTTATCCAATAAATCTATCAAATGTGAAGGTCTAAACACACACTTTTAACCTTGTGACAAAGGACCAACATATGACATATGAGAATTAAATAACATTGAAAAAAAAAATCTACAAACTGGACAAGGTAGGAAGTTTAATCTAAACTCAGTAGGATGCCACAACAAACAATTAACTTCACTGAAAAAAAAAAAAAAAAACAAAACAAAAAATGTTTTTCAAATATAATTTTTTTTTTCCATTACACATGTAGATATATAAAATTTGAAAAAATAAATTTTAAATAATAATTTTTTAAATTAATGGCAAGCTCTCAAAGTTTATAAATATTCTTCTATTATTTTTCAAATATCATTGATTTTCCATTACACAAATATATAAAATTTGGAAAGTTAATTTTTAAATAATATTTTTTTACAATAGATGAAAAGATTTGAAAATTTATAAATATTCTTTTATTATTTTTCAAATATAATTGATTTTCCATTACACATATAGATATATAAAATTTGAAAAGATATTTTTTAAATAATATTTTTTACAATCAATGGCAAGATCTAAAAGTTTATAAATATTATTTTAAAATAATTATGTTCCACTCCATAGAAACATGCAAAAATTTGAAAAGATATGTTTTAAATAAGATCTAAAAGTTTATAAATATTCTTTTAAAATAATTATGTTCCACTCCATAGCAACATGGAAAAATTCGAAAAGATTTGTTTTAAATAAGATCTAAAAGTTTATAAATATTTTTTTAAATTAATTATTTTCCACTCCATAACAACATGCAAAAATTTCTAAAAATATGTTTTAAATAAAATCTAAAAGTTTATAAATATTCTTTTAAAATAATTATGTTTCACTCCAAAGCAACCTGCAAAAATTTGAAAAGATATGTTTTAAATTATAAATTTTCACGTGTAATAGAGTAATGCACAGTGAGAAAATACCATGCCAACTCCTCTCTCACTTCCAATTCTTACCTGTTTAAAATAATACGAGTTTCTTCTCATTAGTCAATGCAAAAACACAAAATTAAGTCTTCATACAAAAATAATATCATAAGGCTCAGGTGGTCGTTTCTCCCACAACTGTGGGATTTGTTGTGCATAGATAGAGAAATGTGTGGTTAAGATACCATAATGTAAACTTCATCAAATAAAAATAACAGACAAAACATTTCATTAAAGTACAATACAATGGTCTCCATTATTATTTATCGAATATAAAAAATACAAAGGCCAAACCATTAATGAAAAACCAGAAACAACAAGGCATTTTATGGATTCATGGTAATTCTAGACATGCATAACCACACACATCAACATGCGTATGTAGCTTTGTGTGAATGGCTTAGTGAAGTCCAAACTATATCTTTTCTACGGTTTCATACACGTTGTCATAATATCAATAGAGCTATCGCTAAATCCGTTGCAACTTTCAAACAATATTTCACAATTCACCTATCTAATAAAATCTATGGGATAATGGGGGAGTAGGACTGCTAAAACATTTCACCCTAAATAACCATACTATGCCTCGTCTTTGGTTCGTTCTCTGCACGATTGTAATTTAATTCGATGACCGTTGTAAATGTCGACCCCGCAGAAACTCTGGACCTCCATATCCTGCAGCTTCTTCACGTCTGACATGAAGGCCTTCCAGATTCCAGAGCTTGAAAATAGCTGTTGAATCTGGAATCCCAATAACCAGAAGATCGGCAGATGACGATCTCTGGCATGATCTAGATGTCTGCATGCTGTTACTACAAGGTATCACCTGACCATGAATCCATTGTTCTTCAATCCATGGGCCAGCACGAGCTTGGAAACCAAGATGCCTCTGGCCAGCATGCTTCACACTCCTTGTTGCTTCTAGAGTACTTTCCGTAAACCAGATAACATATTATGAGCGTTCAGCGAAGGATTGAGAACCACATGGAGGTAAACTGGTGCTCCTCCAACCCGCTCGACCTACTTTGCAGCATTGAGAAACCTAGAAATACGTCGGACAAGGAACTAAATACCGGCCTTTGAGCTCTGGAAAACATATTTTCTTACCATCACTCTTCCTCTGAAATTTGAAAATTTCAATTTGAGAGCATTGCCTTCCTTCGACGGGGGAACTGGATCGAAATTTGAATTTGAAAACATCGCCATCGCATTAACTGGACAGACAAATATTGTGGGAAGGTGACACAGTTTGAAATGGGGTGGGCAGGTGGCATTAAATGCATGTCTAATCACCTACCTAAATTTACTCCAACAACTACCACGTTGGCGAGCCTTATTTCAGCGGCTATCCGCCCATTAATGCCCGCAGGGGTGGAATGGCCACCGCACGATGATCTACGGTTTTAATCTGACGGCGGCCATTCCACCCCTGGGCGCATTAATGGGCGGATAGCAGCTGAAATAAGACTCGCCCTACGACGTCTCCCCTCCTCGGAAAGATGGATCAATCAGAAAACAAACAACGGCCAGTCAAATGTCACATGCTTCCTCCGGATGCATAGCATGGTTATGTATGCATGCCCATCAATAGACATGTCACATCTAACTAGAAAAAATCGCAGTACAGACTACTCCGTCTTTATTTCCATGTGAAAATCCATTTTTCCATTGATAAAATTGTCTTTAGTGAGGTTTTTTTGGAAAATTTGCTTCTCTTTTTTTTGGTATATTTTCTTTAAATTTTAGAGGAATTTATTGAAATCACAATTTTATAGGTAACCTTTGCATAATCAAAGTGCTCTAGGGGGTTTTTAGTGTGTCGAATCCATATATACAATCAATAAACAAGTTTAAATAACACAAATCAAAATTTAAAGTCGCCATTTTAGATTTATATGCATTTTGAGATAGTAATTTTCAAGTGGCCACTTGACCTCTATTTTCTTAAAGTGTTATTTAAGAGTTTTGTATCCCCTTTGTATTAGCAAAATCTATACTTATTTTTAAAAGTTTCATATTAAAGAGAAAAAAAAAAGTGAAGGGTCCTAAAAATAAAAAAATAAAAAATTATACAAATAACTGGTTATGCATAAAAGAATATATTTCAATTTTCAAAAATTCTATAAGTGGTTCAAGAAAGTGGAAAACTGAAAATTTTATATTTTTTAAATATAGATAAATACAAGTATTTAGAAAGGAAGAAAAAAACCTTACAAATACTTAAATCTCAACTTACAATTATTGAAAAGGTAAAAACATTATCTTTAAAGTTGTTCAAATATGATGAAACATTTCAACTAATTTCAACAAATGGTTTAATATATTAATGTTCAATGACGATGAACTATATAATCTATAGCCTCAAAATAAGTAAATAAATGAATGCAAACCAGATAATATGTTTCAATGATGTTATATATTTGCAACTACGGTATTGGTTTTATTTTAATGGTATCATAAATTTGCAACTATAGTATTGATTTTATAATATTGTCCAAATCAAAACTGTAGATTAATGATGAAAATTAAGATGCATTCCTTAACACATCATCATAGCAGTAAAAAATTTAGAGATCGTGAGAGAGAAAGAAATCCAACCTCAATTATTCATCCTTTTATCAATAATTAAATTATATTGTTATGGGAACCCCATAGCACAGTTTATGGAAATTCCATAATCAAGATTTTGTGCATGGCTAAGAGTGGATTAGAGGTTAAATATTTATATATGTTGATTGTTATTACCATGGTCTTCCTCATGCTTGCTTGTCATTAATGGTCAATACCTTCTTTGTTCAAAGAATGAAGTATAGTGTATCGAAAGGAATGTTAAAGCCTATGATGGTTGTTATTTCTAAATAAGGCTAAAACATCACTACTACATGAAGGGCACGTTTAAGACAATTTTTTAAGACAAAAGATATCTTTTGTCTTAAAAAATTACTTTGATTTTAGTTATTTTACATTAAAATTTAATATCAACTGGATTTTTTTAAATATAAAATCTAAGACAAAAACAGTTTGACACAGAAATATTTTAAGACAAAAATGTATATTTAAGGAAAAAACAATTTGAGACAAAAATATTCTAAGACAAAACTTTATATTTAAGACAAAATCACTTTAAGACAAAAATATTTTAAGATAAAATTTTATATTTAAGACAAAAAATAGTTTGAGACAAAAATATTTTAAGAGAAAAATAATTTAAGACAAAAATAATTTAAGACAAAACTGTATATCTAAGACAAAACAATTTGAGACAAAAAAAAAAATTAAGACAAAAACTTTATATTTAAGACAATGTCCACTTAAGACAATGCCAATTAAGACAAAGACAATTAACACTTAAGACAAAACCATATCAATTTAAGACAATGTTATCTAACACCTGCAAAATTGACTCTGATAGTGCGCCCTAAGTCTATCAACTTCCACACTACTATTGTCTCACACCTATATCCAAGTTGCTAGTTCACTTACCATTCACGTTGTATTATATAAAGACAACGATTTGTTGGGCTCTTCGTTTTGGTGGGATAGCCGACTTTGAAGAACGTGATCAATTTTCCTGGCAAGATTTATTAGACATCAATTCCTCTCATGTCCCTTCGATCTCTATTGATATGATTAGATAAAGGTCATCTATCATTAACGCATATCCATTTCCTCTAAAAAACTGAGTGCTAGCTAAAAATCTCATAACCTTAGTTTTTAAATTCTATCTAAGCATCTTATTTGTTGTGATAACATATGTCTATGGGATTGTTCAAGACATTCATTTTCCCCAAACAATTGTGACTCTACATGATGTATGATATCATCATGTACAAAAGCTATATTATATCTTCTTCCTCTAATAGGAAATTGGGAAGTCGATACGAGTTTGTTTAGTTTGCAAAATTTGAAGCTAAGCTAAGTCTATCTCAACATCTTGTTTGCTGTCACAAACAAAATATGCCTATAGGTTTTTTCATGATGTTCATTTTCCCCAAAACCTGTCACAATCTGCATGTTGTATCATATCATCATGTACAAAATATACATAATATTTTCTTCCTCTAAATAGAAGATAATGAATTTGATACATGTTTGGTTATTCTACAAAATTTGAATCTAAGCTCCAACTTTAAAGTTATGTTCCTTAAATTACAACAACTAGTTTTCACTCTTCTCGATGTACATTGTGTTCCTTGTTGAAGTTTTGGATATAGCCTCTAACTAAGTAGATTATTCAAACATTTAATTTAAAATAATGTATCCCTCACCAACAAATCATTAGCAGGTTGGTCTTCACATGTTCTAAAATAATCAGGTTGTCTTTACACTAGTTAAATATGGAAACATAGATATGAAATTTAATAGTTAATCATAGAGGGATATGTCACATTTTCAGTCTCCATGAATAGGGGATCCTCAATCATTCTAGATTTTCCATAAATACCAATGGACATGGAGATGGGGTGATATGAAAATATTTGCTCATATTAATTGTCCATGCTTCCGCTACTTCCTCTGCCTCTCCATCAAAAGTAGGAGGTTTACTTTTCTGAAACTCACCTTGTAACTCCACTTTTTGTTTCTTCATCACCTGTTGTTCCAAAGAATTTCCAGACTCTGCTTCTTTGTAAGTTTTGTTTTTGTTACTTCGTTGAGTTCGACTTCTTTCTGAATTGTCATGAACCTGTTGTTGTTGCTCTCGTTCTTCATCAATGTTCGTTTATGGACTGGGTTGTGTTATATGATGATTATGCTTATGTGAGAGACTCTTGAGTATCCTCTCTTGTTCCCTCATTAACCTTTCATTGTCTCTTTGCACTCGAATCATTTATGTCTCGAGTTGTTGCACTGTATCTAACAATCAGGTTGTCTGACGTTGTTGTTCCTCCAATAACCTACTAGTTTGATGGTGTTGATCCTTGCTCAATTGTACCCACATCTCTGGGTTAATTTCTGGATTAGACTGGGAATGGGTTTCCCCTGTAGTTCTCAGTGTTTTAAGACTAGATCCTCTCCTCATTGGAACTTATCAATAATTCCTATCACTATGCACGGAATTAACAAAAAAATGAAAAAACCCAAAGTTATTCAGTTGGCCCAATATAGCCCACCGTGTAAAATTTTCTCTGATACCACTTGTCACCTTTATCAACACTATATATTTTTTTTCTTTTTAAAACACTTATTTATCTTAGCACTTTTAACTTTTACATATGGCATACATAGCATTAAACATTAATATAATATAACTTAATTCCTATTTCTATTTATTGCATGCTTCCATGGAATTCGATCAACAATTATTCTTACATTTATATTACCACTACTGTACATAGATATTTACATCATGATCATTCTACTTTTACATTATTTCAGCTATACTTAGTCACGATAATATTATCGTAATTCATTATATCCTTATACTACATTAGCTATTCTTACATAATATCGCAGATTAACCATAATTATAACAATAGAATCATGGTTGATTTAATCCATAAATACCTTAACCTTATTATTTTGGATTTCGATGATTACGACATTATTTATGGAGTTTAAATGTTTTACTGGTCCGACCATCCAGCTGCATGGAAGCTCTCTACCGGTTTTTACCCTATTAAGTAGTAATTCTTGTATGATTTTCTCATTGTTCTCATTTACTCACAGGATTTGCTTCTGTTGTTTGGTTTCCAAGTTACTTTTGGCACTATGGACTTGGTGAATTGGGGCGTCCTTTAGAATTATGCATGGTGCTTCCATGGATGTGTAGGTAAATTGACTCTCTTCTTCCAGTTTATCTTTTAAGTTTAGTTGTGCTTCCTTCGACTTTTATTGACGGTGGAATCCCTCTGCATGCACAAGGCTCCATAATTCCGCCTTGACCCCTTGCATGCATGAGCTTCATGTGCTCCTTCTAGTTTGAGGGGTTAATTTTATACTAAAATCTCTAGAGCTTAGATGTTATTTCATTTCTCCTCGATACAATGGTTTAATACAGTTATGAGGATGACTGTGTATAATTTTTTTCAGCTTTAACACAGTTATGAAGTTGACTGTCTATCTTTTATTGCTCAACACTGTGTATAAATTTTCTTTTAAAAAATGATTCCTCTGGATGCTATACGCATACCCTGAATGCTTAAATTTGTGAGATGGTTGCTTGTATTCCTACACCGGTATTGTTTAATTGAAATTTCGTCTTGTTAGCTTCCAAGCTCGGTGTTGTCATATTCAAAAGTAATTTGTTTCCTGATTTACACTTTCTGTGTTTGCTATAATGCACATTCTTGTATTAGTTTCAGATTTTAATAGTGGCCATACCATCTTTTGGGTTATTGTATTTTCCAAAATGGATGTTGGTTTCCTTAGTTTTGTACCCTTCTAGGTGCGATTTAGGTCATCAATTATTTGTGTGATTCAGCGGCCAGAGGACCTGAATATTTCCCTTGTTTAACATGGGGCTCGGTTCTAAACCTCTGAGTCGTATTGATTCTCTTCACTAAATTATGAAATAAAAAAGGTATACTTGTACATCTATAACATGTATTGAATTGTTTTCTCTTGCTGATACCGTTCTGTGTAATTTTCTATAATCGTTTTATTCATTGTACTGTTTGATAACATATGGAAAGATCTTGACAATGAATGAGGGTTTTACTCTGCTGGAAAAAACATGGTTATTGTTGGTTAATATCTTTCCTCTTATTTTTACCCTATGTGTTTTCTAGATTCATAGAGTTCTATATTTGCATCATCATTTAGTATTTAGAAAACAAGAAACACTATAAGGTATCCTTTGTTTTGACCCTACCATTAAATTTCTTTGTTATTGTATTTATTTCTAGACTTTATTTATCTTTCCGAAATAAATAGTTGAAAATATATTTTCAAATTAACAGAGTTACTTTGAAATTTTGGTATACTGAATTTAAATACAACTCTATTGTCATTTCCTATAACTTAACAATAAAATTGTGTACTTATTTCAGTATTCTTTCTTAACTGATGGCTCCACCCAACCATAAGAGAGGAGATCACATCCTCTGCTCCCCCCGTTCTCCACACCAGAGTCTCAAGTGGCAGTTAATCATCAAAAGTTATCCCTCGGGACTTCTTTCCAACCTACACTTCTAACGGGTTAAAGAGCTCCACTAGTATCAAACCAGCTCTGGACAACTCTTATTTTGTACAACCAACTTTTTTTAACCCTTTTTTTCTTTCATGAAAAAACCCCTTTCCCCTTCTCAGGATTTCCTTTTGATCCTCTTGGGGAAGGTAACTGTCAGAAACTGCCTCTTCCTTTTTACTCTCAAACCTTGGAATTATTTTACTAATTAGTTAATCAATTACTCAAGTGTAATTTTTATTCATGAAATAAAATTCAAGTTCTCTTATTAACCAATAACCATATTTTTTAATCTCTTTTCACTAATAAATTCAAATTCTTTTATAAAAGTCTTTTAGACATAACAAAATAATAAAATGGGGTGTTACAATCATTGAGATAACCAACTACCCTTGATACATATGTAACAAATGATTTACCCTTTCCACAAATTATAGTTTCAAACACAGAAAGAGAATAAGAATTATTAATACGAAGCATAAAGTAAGAAATTGAAAATGGGTAATTCCAGATATCCGAATTAAAAAACAAAGGTTTGTACATTCAAACTATACCTAACCACGATAAGTGAAGTGTATCTTCTTTAGAGATTCCAGTGCCATAAATTATGCAAATTAGGATGGCAAAGGGATAGATCCTTTAAGAACAAAAAAAAAACATACAATGAAACTTTATAAAAGAAAATAGTCTTATCACAATGGTTGTAGAACCATACGATTGTGTAAATAAGCTCGTAAATCTTAGGGTGATGGTGAGAGAAAACCCTTATAAATTCAAATGAACACCTACAATCACACTGTCACTCGTGTGTGACTAGAACACAATGACAATAAGGGAGATACTTTGTCCATAATCTAGAGGGAAGAAACTCAACTTACAGAGAGGACATATGACTAAAATTTCTAATAAGGGTGTTGCCAAAGTTACGTTGAAGGAGAAATAAAGATTAACTTGTGAATTTTACTAGTATCCACGTAACCAAGGAATGAATTCTAAAAAAAAAAAAAAATCTCTTTCCCTTGGAAAAAAAGATGAGGTTCAGTTAGAACGACACCACTATTGGAAACTTCACATGAATATAAGAAATTTCAGCATAATGAGCAGGTTACCTCAGATTTAGAGCTCCAACATTGAACCCTAAAATCTAATTGGATAAAAAATGCAGAAAATAACCAATATAGTAATCTTTTAAGGAGTTCCGAGGAATAGATATGAAAAACAAATAAGCAACATTGCAAGTTGTAACAAAGAAATAAGGAAAAATGGAAGAAACAATTTCTGGTTAACTATATTAGAAAATGTGAATGAAATTAACTCTCTCCAGAAGCAAAGTCAAAACAATTATGTTCATAACCACTTTTACCATTAGAATCTCAACAATTATGTTCATAACCACTTTTAGCATCAAAATATCTAGTTATAAGGAAAAAATATTGTTATGGAGAACCGAGACACTTTGCAAAATTGCAGAGCGACCTCATGGCCACAAGCACCAAAAGAAATAAGTGAAATGAGGTTATGAATTTGGGTTAGGGGTTTTGAATAACCCTAAAAAATATCCACCATTAGATTAAAACTTGTTAAAAGATAATGGAGAGTCCTTAATTTGTTGAGTTTAGAAAACATATCAACTCATGTGAGTTAAAGACTGCATGGAGTTGTGTGAGCACTTCTAAGTGTTAGAAGAGCTTGGAAAATCACTTAGTACCTATGCATCCAAGAAGCCAAAATAAAACCAAAGATAAGTAACAATAATTCTATTTAAATTAACGAATTTCTAATTTATTATACCATGTTTTAATTTTAATTAAAATTTTGATTTATGGTTATGATGGGATAATTTGCTTTGTTGCGATAGGAAAAAAATATATAATTTTAAAGGTTCAATTCATGGATAGATATGTTAATGAGGAAGGACATTATAATTCTTGGTTTTAGTGAATGAAGATGGCTTAAAAGTAAATAGTGACAACTTGAAGATGGCAGAGTGAGAAATAACATACTAGAGCTGGGAAACTCAAGATCAAGGCCATTGTGGTAACACAATAACCCAAATCTATAATTTGATTTCCATGAATCATGCCTGAATAATATGGCTTTCATTGTGGTAGGTAAATTCCTCAATTATTAAACCTTTTTAATGCAAGGAAACCTTTCTAAGGGAATGATGTGCCTAAGCTTTAGAAGTGAGTGACGAAACAAAATATGAACCAGATCACCAAAGCGAATAGAAATCAGTATTGAAGTCCAACAAGAAATTACAACACCTACACTAGTGTGGAACCAAGAGGTCCAAGCAGCACCTACACTAGTGTGGGACCACAGGTCTTAGCAACACCTACACTGGTGTGGGCTAAATTTGGTGCATGTCTATTTTAGTTATCCCTTAATTAAGATGGATAATAAAATGTAATCTAATCTAAAAATCACTTGTAATATTTAACTGAGTGTGATAAAATAATTTAGCTCATGAATTTCGAGTTGAGGGTAGTTGGTGAGGCATGAAGTGTAATTCTAGTTGTAAAAAAGTTTGAAGTGCAGTGGTGCATTAGCTAATGCAGGTTGTAATCAGTTTAATTCTGTTAAGTGAGTTAAAGTCAGTTGTGCTAGTTGTAACTGTTTGTTGCACTAGAATGAGATCAAGTGAATTAAATATTATTTAATTCACAATCAATGATCTCACATGCAACTGATGATTTACTATTATTAGTTGCATGCATGTGAGTTCCAGTGGAGACCTAGTTGAGATCTAGGTGAAAAAGATGTTGACTATCAGTTGTAGGCTTATTGGGTTGCACCCATGCAACCAAACACCCATTGGATTGCCCATGATCCTTACACAGTCAAGGAAGGCAAAAATTCCTAAAGAATAGGGATTTCATTCCACATGAATTGTAGAATCAAGGAAGGTTGTTTAGAGGTCAAGGATTGGTTAAATGTTGGTCAGTTTTGTCCAGGACAGTGTGAGACAATTAGCTGAGTACAAGAGGCTCCTTTGAGGAGAGTTGTATTGTAATTGTTTCATGTATCGATGCTGAATATAGAATAGAATATAGTGAGGTTTTGAGTAGAAATCTTTCCTCGGGAAATTATCTATGTTTTGGTTTGATTGATTATTCTTTTCTTCATGTGATTGGTGATTGTGTTTTAAATTCAACAATTTATTTGTATAGGTGATTCAGTATCTAGCTCTAGTACATTGTTAGATTGGATTGAATCCATGATATGAATAATTGTTTTATAATTTCTACATGATATCAAAGCATAGGAAATCGCAATAGTGGAGGAGAAGTTGAGTTTGTGGCTGAGTAGAATTCGAATTTGTAGAAGAATTTCTTGGTGCTACAGCTGATTTAGGATCGAAATGGCTTTCAATGGCTTGAGATTGTAGTATGAACTCGAGGGAAACTCTAAATATATTTCTTGTAAAGACGAGATGGAGGAAGTATTCAAAGACAATGGCTTGAAGGAATTCATTGACAATGATGTTCCTAGACCCGTTGTGACAGATGCTGCAAATATTGATGCATGAGAAAACAAAGTGGCAAAGGTAAGGAGGATCACACTGGAGGGAGTACAAGACCACATTGTCTCAAGTCTCCATGGCAAAGCAACACCATATGATACGCGGAAAGATCTGACAGATCTATTTCAAAGCATTAGTGACCATAGGAAATTGGCACTGAAATATAAATTCAGGAAGATCAAGATGGAGAAAGGTGACACCATGCCAAAATATTTAACAAATTATATCCATTTTCTGGATGAGCTGGGGAGAGTTGGCATTACTATCGTTGACAATGATTTGGTGAGCCGAACTCTTATAGGGCTTCCCAAGGGTTGGCATAGCTATCAGGACTCTGTGAATGGAAGGTGAAAGCTACCATATTGGGAACAAATTTGGTCGAATTTGGCACAAGAGGAGTTCAGATGGAATACCAAAGATGGATCTTCATCTAAGAATGAAAATGAAGAAGATTATGCTTTGGCTGCCAAGGCGAAGAAAGGGAAAGGAAATAAATTCCATTCCAAATATGAGTCCGGTAAAGATGGCAAGAACCGTGACATGTCCAGAGTGAAGTGTTTTCACTATCATGAGCATGGGTATTATGCCATTAACTATCCATAAAAGAAGAAGAACAAGAAGGCTTCAGGATCTGAAGCTGGTGAGGCTTTGGCCTCGCAATTTTAACTTGACTTCTCACTCGTTGCATGCATGGTGTCAAGTGCAATGGGATCGGTGTGGTATTTAGATAGTGGTGCATCCTTTTACATGACGAGAGACAAAGAACTTTTTAGTAGCTTAGAGGAGAAGGACCTCCAGATGCATATCGAAATGGGTGATGATGGGCGGTACAGTGCTACCAGGATTGGTACCATTACCTTCCAGAGACATTTAGGTAAACCCTTTCAATTAAAATATGCAATGCATGTATCAGGCTTGAAGAAAAATTTAGTCTCAGTTGCAATGTTGGAGGATAGAGGCTATGATGTTGTTTTTAGTGAAGGAAAATATTTCCTGTGACAAAAAACAAGAGGAAAAGCCAAGAATATTGGGATTTGAGTTAAGAATATCTATATAATGGATGTAGATGGTTCTGCAAAATTGATGGGTAAGGAAGACAAAGCAGTGATTTGGGATGAGGGTGAGTTATAGCACAAGAGATTGGGCCATCTTCACCATGGAGCCTTAAACTTCATCCAACATATTTCTACGTGTCTTCCCAAGTGTACGCTTGCATAGTCAAACACATGCAATTGATGTACTATGGGAAAATATGTAATGGCCACCTTTCATGAGAAGAAGAAGCTGGCCTCAAGGATCCTTGAGAGTGTTCACTCAAACGTGTGTGGACCATTCTCTGTTGCTTCGACAACAAAGCATAAGTACCATGTGATATTTGTTGATGAATTTTCTCGAAAGTGCTAGATCTACTTCATGCAGAAGAAAGATCAGACATTCTAAGTTTCTTGAGTTCAAAGCACTGGTGGAGAAAGACACGAGGAAGCATGTGAAGGATCTTAGAGCGACAATGCTGGTGAGTACATCTCTAATGAATTCAAGAACTTATGCATCAAAGAAGGAATTCAGAGAGAATTGATAGCGCCTCATAACCCACAACAGAATGGGGTCACTAAGAGAAAGAACAAAACAATTTTGGGTGCAGTAAGAGCGATGTTGCATGATTAGGGTGTACCATTCCATCTATGGGCGGAGGCATTCAACACAACGATATTTGTGCAGAACCGTTGCCCTCATAGGATACTTGGTATGAGTACACCAGAAGAGGCTTTTACTGGTAAGAAACCTAATGTTTCACATTTTGAGATTTTTGGCTCATATGTTTATGTGCATGTGAGCAAAGACGCCAGGAAGAAGCTGGGACTAACAGCTGAGATTGGGATTTTTTTGGGGTACACTGAAACTCCCCAAAATTATCGGGTGTATTTTCCAAATAGCAGAATGACTATTGTGTGACGAGATATAAAATTTGATGAGGAGAAAGCCATTCGATTGTCCCTTGAGAGGGAGATGGATTTGCATGCAGAGGAGGAACTATTGGTTCCAAAGGATGAGCCTCAAGATGTGGAGTAGCCACATGCAGAGGATCATGGAGTGGAAGAAAACACTCATGCAGAGCCATCCACCAGAAATGGTAGAAGGCGCACCATGGAAGTTGATCGATTGAGACTTGGTGCAGTAGAGAATGTAGGAGCCCCTAATTCACTGTGTAGACAAAGACAGTCTCCAAATTGGTTTATTGGATACATGGATCTTATGAGAAAGTGTATTGTGACAGAATTATCTTCCTTTTAGGAGGCAGTGCAACAACCAATTTGGGTTGATGCAATGGTGGAGGAGTATGACTCCATTGTTAAGAACATGGGAAATTGTCCCAAGACTGGTCGGTAAATCAATGGTTGGATCTAGATGGATCTACAAGGTAAAACAAGCTAGTGATGGGAGTGTGGGGAAGTACATGGCTAGATTTGTGGCCCGGGGATTCTCACATATTGAGGGGATTGACAATGATGAGACTTTTGCACTAGTTGCAATGTACTCTTCAATTAGAGCTATCATTTCACTCTCAGCGCAAATGGGGTGGTCATTCATCATATCAATGTGAAAATTGTGTTTCTCAATGGAGTTATTGAGGAAGAAGTGTACATAGAGTAGCCAGAAGGTTTCGAGATCTTTGACAATGAGTCATATGTGTGTCGACTCAAGAGAGCACTCTATGGGCTGAAGAAAGTACCTTGTGCTTGGTATACTCCAATTGACAGCGATTTCACTGGATTGGGATTCACCAAAAGTGAAGCTGATGTAAACCTGTACCAGCTTGTGGTTGAGGGTAAGCTCTTGATTATTGTACTTTATGTTGATGATCCATTAGGGGAATTTTGAGGTCTAAAATGGGCCTCCTAAGAAAAATGTACAACCAAAAAAAAAATTATAAAAACCAATAGGATTCAAGATGATGAAGTCAACCATGGGGGGTGATTCACCATTTTTGGAGTAAAAAAATAAAAATATTAAAAAATAATAAAATAATAAAACTAATTTTTCAACTTATCTCCCGAAGGGTTTACTAAAATTTCGAGTGGGAGTACTCGTTGGATGAAAAATTTAATTTCTCATCCAAGGAGTACCCATGTTGCATACTTTTGATCGACCCTACTACACGAAGAGGAGAAATATATGAAAAAACGTGATTACAATCACGTTTTTGATGTATTTCTCATTTTTCATGTAGAAAAATCCATAAAAAATATGAAACATGGGTAATCCTTGGATGAGGAATTAATTTTGGCATCCAAAGAGTATTACCGCTCGAAATTTGAGTAAAACCTTAGGGAGATAAGCTCAAAAGACGAGTTGAAAAAGTAGTTTTTTATTTTTTCCCTCTAAAGGCTGATGATGTAATCAAATATTATTTTATTATTTACACCATTATTTTATAATTCCCTTAGGAGGCCCGTTTTTTACCTTAAAATCCCCTTAATTTAATTTTGAATGGTGATGAGCCGCTCATACACTCATGCAAGCACTAGAAAATTTGGCCCAATTTCCGACGGCCACTTCGTCGCTATTGCAACACATAGTCGTCGCAAGAGCAACAGTTCGAGGACAGGAAAAATGTGGTTTTCCATTACGTCGCAATTCCGACGCATTGACAAAGTGTCGCACTACCGACACGTTTTCCATCGCTTCCAAACAAGTGTCACTCTTCCGACGTTTCCCAAACCGTCGAGCTTCCGACGTTTGTAAACTGTCGCAATCCTGACAAAATGTGGTCCAACGTTTTGAACATTGCTATTCCGACGTTTGTAAACTGTCTCAATTCCGACGAAATGTGGTCTGACGTTTTGAACATCGCTCTTCCGACATTTTTATATTGTCGCTCTTCCGGCATTTTTAAGCTGTCGCAATTCCGATGCCATACAAAAGTGTCGCAAGACTGACGCATTGCAAAAGTGTCGCAAGACTGACGCGTCCCAGAAGCATCGCAATACCGACGCATTCCAAAAGCGTCACAATACCGACCCTAGGAACAAATGTCGCAATATCGACGGACGTCACAAGACCGATGGAAATCATTCAAGACGTCAGAAGACCGACGCTTACAAAGTGTTGGTATACCAACGGTGGGTTCAATTTAAAAGAAAAAATGAAACTTTAAAACAGGATATTAAATATCCAATATTTGTTATGAATTGTGGGCGTTCCAATGACCGTGAAATATTAACATAATAAACCACCCCGCAGCGCTTCGACTATAAACAATCATATAAACATGGCTCTGTATTTCAAAAAATAGGTTTAAAATAGAAACATGGCAAAAAAAAAAATTTCAAATTGTTATGAACATAATTCGATCGTGAAATATTAATATAATAAACCACCTCGCAGCGCTTCGACTATAAACAATCATTTTTTTTTCACAAGAGAAAAAACATTGTTTTGAATATATTATATGAAGAAAAACAGTCCATGAAGTCATTACATTTTCACATCTGAAGATTGGAACCCAAATATCCATCCAGAAAAATGGAAGTCCCACCCCAGACAATGATAGAAAATAACCCCATGTCACATACAGGGACATGACATAAAACCTAGTAACGGTCCACATGGAGATTATCAATAATCTGAGAAAGCATCCAAATATGCTTGAGGCATCTATAAGAAAGTGAAATAGCAGTATGTAGAATAGTAAAGCAACAGATAGAGTACCGACGTCCATTGTTCCAAATACAAATTAAAGTAACCAAAATCCTTGAACAGAGAAAAATGCTAATCATGTGAGGTGTGTGATATGTCCAAAATATAAAAAGACCATCAGACCATCTCAATAAACCAGCAACATAGACCTTGCATCGCTAGTTTTGAAGGCAGAGTGATAACCTGTCAACACATAAAATAGTATCGTAAAGCGGATACAGGAAATGTGCAGAGACATGTACTGTTGATATATGCCTCACACAGAAAGCATCCATGATAGAGAAAAAATATGTATAAACCCAGGGTCGATTGTATGTTCTGGCTTGCTTGTTTCTGGAAATAAAAACCATCTGCAGAAACCCAGGCTCGCTTGTAAGATCAGGCTCGCTTGATTCCAAAATTGCTAACCATCTGTTGCATCTGAGATGCAAGGTTCAGGCTCACTTGTTTCCATTAGTAGCCCACTGCAGCATCCACCTTTTTCATAGCAAAAAGGTTCTTGTAGATATACAGAGAAAGAGTATAATACGTAGACCATATAAACATGGCTCTGTATTTCAAAAAACAGGTTTAAAATAGAAACAAGGCAACATTTTTTTTTTCCAATTGTTATGAACATAATTCAATCATGAAATATTAATATAATAAACAACCCCGCAGTGCTTTGACTATAAACAATCATATAAACATGGCTCTGTATTTCAAAAAACGGGTTTAAAATAGAAATAGGGCAACATTTTTTTTTTCCAATTGTTATGAACATAATTCGACCGTGAAATATTAATATAATAAACCACCCCGCAGCGCTTCAACTATAAACAATCATATAAACATGGCTCTGTATTTCAAAAAACAGGTTTAAAATAGAAATAGGGCAACATTTTTTTTTCTAAGTAAAGTTAATCTATTAACAGTGGGAATAAAATTACAGCATGACCGAAGTCAAAAACATTGCACAGACTTATGGAAAATTTGTCATCAAAAAATCAAAAAAGAAGACTGCCCTCATACGGGGAAACCAGTCTTGAACGTTTACAGAATTCAAAAATATTACAGAGGTCCACCACAGTAATATAAGCAAAAACATGCCCAATTAAGTGGGTCGCGAAGCAAGAAAACCAAATTAACCAAAATACTCCTCCGGTGGTTCCTCAACGATTCGGAACCATCCTTCGGAAGGTCCAAGATCGCTAGGTTCTATCTCCACATTCATGCCACCACTCCCCTCCTGAAGGCCCGAATGCTGGCCGGCTTTTTCTGAGCTCAGACTCGCCAGACGGGTGCATTGTTCCTCCACTTGGGCCTCCTCACGGAAAACCACAGTGATTGAAGCTGTGATTCGTGGGTGGTTTAGAGAGAAATTAAAGGAAAAAATCGTAGTGCGCATCGTGGGAGAAGGTGAAGCGGTGGGGAATTGAGGAGCAGGGGAGCCCATATGGTGGCCATATCCTAGAACCCGACCCCGCCCACTTCTAGTGTTTGGATAGCGACTTGAGTAAAAATCACTAGACTGGGAAGACGACTCGGTTGAGGGGCTGGAGGGAGCACGCAGGGGTTGACCTCTAGTGCTCCCCCTGCGGCAATGCATCCTTTGACACAGGCGAGGCATGGGTGTAGTCTCAACAATGGGCACAAGATGAGATGGAGAAGCAATATTCCAAGAAACCGAGGAAGACAGACACAGACTAGACCGAGAGAAATGCAGATTTGCACCAAGGTCTAAGCAGCAGTTCAGCTGGCTTCTCCTTCTCATAACAGTGAGCAAGCAGTGTAACCCAACAACTGGAGAGCATCTGGAATTGAAAGGTTGCGGCTCGTCTGAAAAACCATAGCGAAACGCCATTTTATCGACCCAACTGCAATGGCATCGAAGAACGCCCGTCATAAATCTCTCATTGATGAGAGCCGAAGGCTGGAGCATATTGGAGCATGCAGAATCGCTAATAGGAGTGGAGGTCCGATCTTGAACAACATTAAAACTTAATGCGATTTGATGTGAAAACCTTGGAACTTAAATATCGGGTGATTGAACAACGTTAAAAATTAATGCGATTGATATGAAATCGCCACATCCATGTCCCATTGCCTTAAACGCCATCGAATGCACACGCATTCGGGAACATGGCAACTTTTGATTGAGGACACGTGGCAGAAATTGATTGGAGTGGATCTTTGTTTGGGTCGCTCACGTAGTGGAAATCCGAACCCGAAAAATATTAGGGAAAAATTGATAAGTAATTCGTGTCACAACTCTCTCTCTCCGTACGCCAGCCAAAATTCGGACCTGAAAAAGATTAGGTGGAATTCATTTGGTTTTCGTGTCACAAAATTGGCCGACGTCAGCAGGCTATTTTGGAATGCGAATCTGGTTTGAATTATGGTTTATCGCCTTTTGAAGTCTGGCGGGCTCCATGGCTAAAGGGTTCATTTGAAGTTTTGACAAAGGTTTTGTTATATGTTTTATATAACGCACGGAGGAATAGTTTTATTGTTTGTTAAGGTCCCACACAGTGATCAAATTTGAAGGGTAGGTTCTAATTTCAATTAGAAGGGAATATATCTATGTCGCCCTTCCATAATGAAAAGCTTTAAAAAAAAAACTTTTCAATTGACCACAATAAATTATTTTTACATTTCATTTTCAGAAAGACAAAACCATCAATATTTATATTAATAAAAGACTGTTACATATACAAAAATGAAGAAGGCTCCATCTTTCATTGCTTAAATATCTCATTTGCAATGTCAACATAAGTCTTGAAGACACTATTATAAGAATTTGGATACATACCACCGGGATATAGGAGATTCTTATGTGTCAGATTGTGTAATGCAATTTTGACTTTTTCTCACAAGGAGCAGCAGCATGGAGGTCTGGATTTTTCTTATAGAACTTTTTTATTATTATTTGAAACATTGTTTATAGATATGAATACAACAATGAAATTATGAGCATGGTGGACAATTACTCAAGCTCATGATGCCAAACCATGATGATGTAAGTTTGGAATTTAACATTTTTACATGTTAAAGACAAATAGTCAAAATCACTGAAAACTTAGTATGCCATAATTAATAATCATTCCCTGTTCACTTTTGTTAATAGGTTTATGTCACATGATGATCTCTCTTCTCTGGCATTTACTTGTATTGAAGATCGCTATTCTAGGAATAAGGAGTTATTTTCTCCAAAAATAACCCTAGCCAAACATTGACAATGCATCAAGGATATCTTTCTATGCTTCATAAGTACATATGTTCTACTTCTAAATCATGTCTTGGAAGTGGTTGTTGTGCTGGAAATTATTCACCAGTTGGTTTCATACCAAAGTCTTTTTCTCATATTCAGCATCCAATACATGAAAAAGATAATGGTTTAAAACAACATAAATATTTGAAATTTTGCAAGAATTGTCTGGCACACTTTGAATATGAATTTTGAAGTCAAGTGCATGATTTTGTATAGGATCAAGTGTCATTTTGAATACCAAATGTTTCACAAGAAACTTCTCAACATGCTACCCTACAGTAAGGATTAAATGACAATATTGCATCAACTATTTCCATAATAAAAGTGCACCTCAGCCATAAGACTAAACAACTACAAATGTTGTAGATCTAACAAGACCACAAAATCAAATGTATTCCACAAGGCCAATATTGTATGAAAAATGAAAAGGAGTTTGCAACCAAAAATACCTTAGGCAACTAATTCAATTAGATACACCAAACCATCAGCAAAAAGGAAAACCAGCCTACTCAAAAGGCAAGCATTTACCTCCTTTGACAAAATTTTGAGTTCTGAAACAAGGGCCTTGATTGTCTTGTCAGTGCCCCTAGTAATTTGAACGGGGTTTGCACCTGCTGCAACAACCTAAACAAAAAGGTTTCATTTCAAATTATTTTCCACAAATTTAAGATACAACCATTGTCAGTTTTGTATTTCCTAACAAGCTCATAAATTTTGACAAAAGAACCAAAAAATTTTAATACCTGATAGCAATTTTTTCACTCAAAAACTATCTTAGACTCAATAAGCCCAACCCTAAACTAAAAAACCAAACACCATAAGACCCTAAAAAACTGAATAGATGATCTTAATCCAGTACTATCAACAAAAAGTTACCTTTACACCTTCACTTATTAAACCCTGTGCAAGAACAACAGGTGTTGTGGTTCCATCTCTAGCTAAATCATTTGTCTTTGCCACAGCTTGCCTTACCAACTTGGCCGCAATATTTTCAACTGGGTCCTCTAATTCAACCAATAAAAATGCCAAAACCATAGCATTGAGATAGATTTCATTACACTGTCAATAACAATAAAATTTGACTCAGCCATAACCCTTTCCTTTTATTGTTGTGAAAAGCTTTATGCATTACTCTAATGTGGCTAGCCCATAGGCCAAGTAGACCATTGGGTAACAAATATGTTTCCTTTCACCTTTGAGTTTTCAAATTATGCCTACCAAATATAAGACATTTAAGAGGGGGAACTAATACAACGTTAAAAAGAAAACCAAAGCACACATCTACAAATTACCTCCTTAGCTACTGTCACACCATCATTAACTATTTTTGGAGAACCATGCTTGCTCTCCAAGACAACATTTTTCCCTTCACCCCAAGGGTGACTCCAACAAGATCAGCAAGTTTGTTCACACCGCCTGTAAGACAAATTGGCAATGCTTTCAGTAAGTGTGCAATTGAATGCCAGACCATATGCCAAAACAACCCTCCATGAAAAATTAAAATAACACATTAAAATCGAATATAAGTGGACAAGGAAATATCCACCGCAGTGAAGTTTCACGTGCAGGTGACCTTCCTTTAAACATAATTTTTTCTCTGACCTGTAATTTTCTTGTCATTGAGCCATCCTTGTTGAAGTAAAACTCCTTTTCCATAGCTCTTGTATTAACTACCTTCTCTCTGTCGCATAATCTCAGAGTCCCTCTTCTGCCTGAGCGATTAAAGGAAATGGGTGAAAAAACTGAAAGAGAAGACAATTGTCTGCCATAATTATCAAACATTGCACCCAACTTCTTCCCCTTTCCATTGTTACCCAATGAGGTAGATGTAGCAATTGTTGTCATACTGCCCAAAGCAGAGGCCATCTTCTCTTATCCTAAATATAGAATTACAATATCTTCATATTAGTATGAACCTTAAAAAACATGACTCCCATTGCTAAAAACCACTTTTAAGTTGTAACAGGCAAACTAAACAACTATCACAACTTTTGGCAACTTCTGGAGCATTAAGAGAGAAACAACCAAAGAGAAATACAACCAAAATCCTCATTTTAATGAGACCAGACTATATATTTGCATTAATATAATAGAAATAAATCACGACTATATTAAGGCCAGCACAAAACAATCTTTAACCAATGTCTCTCCCGGCCTTCAGGTTGCCATGCTAGAGGTTGCATATTTTTAATATACATTCTTGACCTCTCGTGCCCATCTATGAATGCATCCAATGGGATATCTACATCAAATGCTCCTTTATATCCCCAAAAAAAAATTCCCTACTACAAGAGCACCAATATTGATGGATCACCCTATAGCATCCCACCCACTAGAAATGGTGAAAAAGGAAACCCGAGAAAACTTCTGAAATATCTCAAGATGACTATATGGGTGGTTCTTATGAATCAACCAACCATTCAGAGCATGATCATCAATCCAAACCATGAGTATTATGTGACGATATTCAAGCAGGCACTGAATCGGATTTCTGAAGCTATGTTAAAGAAACCCTAAACTCTCACTGAAAAAATAAAAATATACTCAGCAACAAAGATAATCACACTCTAGGTAGCCCTGGAGGCTATTTGGGGGTGATGAGTCCAATAGGTCTCAATGAATTGTTGCTCTCTCCGGGGAATACTATTGCAGTGGAATTTGATACTATTTTGGATGTTGAATTCCACGATCCTAATCAAAACTAGTACCTTCAGCTCCAGTACCTGTTCACAAAAGAGGGTGCCATAGTCATTCATGCGTGCAGAGAGGGTGAATTGCAGGCATTGCAACAGGAGGTGTTGTTGTTGTTGCATTGGCCACTAGATTGTTTGTCTGGTTCTGTTACAAGCGCAGAGTATTGAAAAGGACAGACAAATTTAGTTTAGATATTGTGAAATTGCCTCAAAAATTCACCTACAAAGAGCTCAGCAATGCTACAAAAGACTTTTTTTGAATGTGATTGATAATTGATAATTGCAAGCAAGGGTAATACCCTTGTGAAACCCAAATGTCTGAGCATTTTCTAAAACCTGGTGACAGAGTCATTGTAATGAACAACCACCTAGGTCCATATTATGTCCAAATCTACCAAGCACCAAGATCTATAAAAAAAATCCATAGTATCTGCGAACTAAGAAGAAGAGGCAGAAAATGTATTCTGCTTACCTGTTCGAATAGTGGTTGGGGTTTACGTCACGGCAAAAGTTTGACAAAGCCCATGTAGCATTTCTTATCATTGAAATTTTGGCAGTATCATTCAACTGGGCAAGCACCTTTCTCAGAGCTCCATGAATGAGGGCAAGATCCCTAAATGTTGCAGAGTCTCCAGCAATATTTCCCAAATCCCAAACAACCTTACACGAACACCAGTTGAACTCAAAGTTGGGTACTAGTTTTTCAAATCAAATTCCAAAATTACAGACATATAAAGATAGTTGGGAAGAATAATTTTATGCCTCTAAAATAAACGTGCTACCTGTTCTCGAACATTATCATTCCTAGAGGTAAGAATTTCCACAAATATAGGCAGTGCCCCGTAATCAATCACAACCTTTGTATTCTCAGAGGTTCCTGAGACTATATTAGTCAAAGACAAAGCTGCTTCAAACTGCATTATCAATCACAAGGTATCGCCATCAAAGCTATAATTTTAAGATAACAATTTATCTACCATTGAAACTATAATTTTAAAATAGATACAACTAGTGATATAGACACCTAGTGAGAGTAGAGGTTAGGAAATTATAATAAGAATTATTACAAGATATCACTCACAGTGCAATTGATTTTTCATTGTCTGCTGTAACTATAATTTTAAAGGAGACACACTTAGTGATATAGACACCACCAAGTGAGAGCAGATGTTATGAAATTATAATGAGAATTATTTCAAGATATCATATTACTCATAGTACATGTAATTGTATATTGTTTGGTGTAATAATTGTTTATTATTTATAAACACAATCAAACATATTATGAGGGATGGTGATGAAATTGACAATGGTCTCATAACAAACCATAACGGGCACATCCCCTAGCAAGATAGACTCTGAATAAGAAAGAAAGCAAAACAAAGTGATTACTTACAGGATCATAGGCTTCCTGAAGAACAAGATCCAGAGCAGCATCTGTAACCCCTAAAGCAACACCTCTCTCTACAAGACGAATCGCTACATCTTTCATATGTAGTCTAGCAAATTTTCTGAGCTCATCACGAGAAAGAGGATCAAATACAACTATCTCATCAAGTCTATTCAATAGCTCTGGCCTGAAATGTCTTCTAACCTGCAAAAATATTCAAAGGCATGTCAAAGCACTGCAACCAACTTTGTGATAAAATTATATGAAAAATATGCATACACAGAGTCCAGGAGAATGAAACGGCAGGTGTATTGGCAGTTGCCGAAATGCAGCAACTAAAACGACAGGTGTATTGGCAGTTGCAGAAATGCAGCTACTAAAACGGTAGGTCTGTTGACGGTTGCAGGTGTGTGGATTGTTGCTGGTATTTTTAGACCGATTCCATGGAAATATACCAGAAACCAGTGGTATGTCAAACCTAGAAGGTAACCCGAGAGATTGTGACCGTCATATTAAACAAGTAACAGGTGTCGTGCCTAGTTAAGAAGTGTTGACGAAAAAAAATTGATCTCTTTCATAACAGAAGGCCTATCGGCCTAAATATCTAGGACATGTGGCACTCCATGATAAAGACACATGGTGTGTGGATTTGAGTTTTTCAGGTGGTCAAGTGGGCCGAAAATAAGTGAAATGTGGCACCACTCAGAGATTGACATGTGCCAATTGGTACAAGTGGTAGACAATTGGCATTCTCAAACAACGAGGTGATGTAGGAATGACATGAGGGAGAAAATATCAGAAAAGCCCCAAATCTGTAGAACTAAAGCTCATCACCAACCTGAGATTGACAACTTTACATGATGTAACCTATGAAATCGTAAATGGAGAAATCATAGTAATAATAAAGTAACCTATGTAACAATAAAGTCAGATTCATCCTAGGAGTGGTAATGGAAGAAATCATAGTGAACAACAGGAAACATGCAGAGTTGCTTACAATCAAATAGATGAAAAAACACATACAAAAAACCTAGATAATAATCATGAACAAGCTTAATATTGAATTATGAACTGTAAAGGAACTTACAAAATATGACATTACGAACCTGGTCAAGCACACAAGCAAAAATATCCTGGACATGACCCTGGTTGACAAGTTGTATTGCTCATGATGCAAGAGGATTTGTACCTGCACTGCCAAGTCAATCAAACTCCATCATTATCTATACAATAAATACAAGTAATTGATGTAGTATTTTTTACTCTAAGATGCATTCTTATGATAATGTTAGAACATATGTTGAAAATTTCAAAACATACCTGAATAAGCTCCTCTTCATTTCAAGAACAATTTATTGGAGTCACATGAACTTGGAACAAGCCTCCCACTATCTGAAAGAGTAGCAACTAAGTCAACAGTGACTTTTTTGTTGCTACACTGGATCGAGGGAGGTTTGCTCCAAGATTAAATCACTCCAATAAATTATTCTCTACTAAACAGGACCAACCATGTGAAGGTGGAAGCTCTTATGGCCCCTTTCCCCCCCCCTCCTCACATCACTCTCAATTCCCCAATACCCAATCTATATTTCATTTTTTACTTTCATGAGCATAAAAAAAAATATTCAATAACTAATAAACAAACATTCAACAAAAAGTACGCAAGGAAACATTGAAATTAATGCTTGACATAAAAATAGTATGATAAATGATTTTTTTATATAACGCAAAAAACGTTCCAAGTATGGTAACGTTTGTCTTATAATAATACAATATTTTACATTATCAAATTTTCTTTTTCTTCTTCCTATTTCTAAAGCTCCTAATTACATCATCAATATCATCGTGCTCTACTCCTGTTTCGTGCCTTTCGACCCGCACTGCTGACCTAGTTGCGTAGTCACGATGTCTGTTCTCATCCAGTGACGGGGCATCACCTACAAAAATAGATAATATTAAATTTTAATTGTTAGTTTTTAAATATCATTGAACTAGTTCGGTAATATTAATAAAAAAAAATTGCAATGAGATTATTTACCTGGTGCACCAGTTTTCGCCGTTGGGACTGTTGCCCTGTCTTCCTCTCTAGTGGTAAGATCCTCAAGGGAAACATTCTCTGTCATTTAAACAAAAAACGTTATAAGGACAACCATCAAGGTATAATTAGAAACAATTATAAGTGGAAATTAATTACCGTCACTGCCCTCACTGATAGTAGCATTGTCGGCCTGGTCCCCACTACAATGATCAGGTTGCACGTGAGGATCATCTACATCTGGCTCTAAAACTGGGTTATTTGCCTCGTCAGTAGTGCTGCTCCCCTAATTTAAACAAAGTTGTTAGACATTAAATTTATGGACGAAAACAAACATATTGAAAGGTTAATGTTTTACCTTATCAGGCATTCTGGATCTTGGGACCTGCCCCAAGCTTCTGCGACGTTCAACTACAGCTTGATAACCGAAATGGAAAGCAATATTTTTATCTTCCTCTGTAGTTTATGTTCCGAAGTCATCACCGTACATTACATATGATTGTGTATTTTTAATCATATTTGATAGGATTACAAAAACGTTGGAAGGTGATACAATTAATTATAATATGTTTAGCTACTTAATTACAATTCTTGCGGCTAATTTCAAGTAGCCACCCTGGCCTAGCTTGTGATGGCCCTTTTTCTCAATCCTGGCTTTGGTTTCCTTCGAGGTGTCAGGAAACCTAGCATCAAAATATTGAAGTCATATATGATGTAGCACACTTTTATTTTAGACATAGAGAAAATTAAAGCTATTGAATTAAAGTTGTAATTTACCTTGCGGGTCCAGTTGGCATTTTTCCTTCTTCCTTTGCCCTTTTCTCTTTTCCATCATGGATGAGTGCTCTCCACTCACTCTCTGGAATTGTGAGAGGACGCTTGTATCTAGGGTTAAATTGCAATTGCGTCCTATAGGTGTCCCTGGTATATTTAAAATATTTTCCGGCTACCCAAGCCACCGTTGTTTTGTCAAATGTGCCAACCCCAAAAAGGGCTTCTAGATAATCTAGAAGTTCTTTTTTCAGGTTGGAATTCTGGGAATTCCACCTTCTGCATATGGTTGGGCCAAAAATTACCAATGCATGGCTCTCCAAAAACCTGTAGAACTCATTGTTTCCTACACAGAAAAAAAAGATATTATCATTAATTTAAAAATAAAAATCATGATAAATATGTTTTAGATAGTGTACATGAAATAGTTAAAATATTAAAATTTACCTGGGAGTTGTACATGCTTTATAGGGACGCCTTCATCTTTCACCAACAACGTGCCATTAATGGTCCCTATGGAGCTGACACGTGTAGCTCCAGAAAACGCAATAATGTAGTTGGCCATATCAGCCTCATCACTGCCAACACGTTCAGCGGTTGGCTGGGTGTCTGCTTGGGCAGGGTGTGTTTCTTGGCTGGCACCTAAAGGAGTAGAAGGTGTAGGAGAGGGTTGCTGGGCAATCTCTTGCCCTTGTGTCCCACTACCACCAACACCGGGTTCAACAAGTGCCAGAAAACGCTACATACAAAAGAACTTTTTCTTAGTTTAGTCAATGTAAAAATTAAAAATCAAACTATCACAATTCATCTCATGCAGAACAAAAAAAATATCCTTTTGACTTTTTATTATTACCTGATATGTTTCTAGCTGGGTCATAAGTTGTTTTATCCTCTCTACTATTTCATGTGTTTGAGGCATGTCTATCAAAGTATTAAATTCCGACCTTGCATCTCGTGCCTTTTTTCGCAACAAGAGCACTGGAGATAGGGATGAAGAAAGCTCTTCCTAATAGAGGGAATCGTCAGGCGTACCATGGCTAGGTGTCTGCATATTTGAAAAAAATTAATATTATTTCAATTATGTAAATAACTATAATACCTGAAGATAGAGCAATGCTGGCACTTTACATGTTCTTCCGCTGGCCTCTTTCCACGATCATCGCATCTCGGGGTTGTTCCTGTACTGCCCTGATCAGTCTGACACATTGCAATAAAATTATAAATGTAAAAACTTGAAAACAATATCTAACTTGAAAACACAAAATGAAAACTAAAATAATTTCTAATAAGACATCGGAAGACAGAGTTAGATTTTCAAATATGCCTTGCATTGAATTCAGCCCTGGAAACATGTCATTGCACATTAAGGCACCCAAACAAGAGACGAGTTGAAAATGAAGACCTTATTGAACATATTTTTGGAGCAACATCTAGTAAACTTGTTGTGAAGACCTTGAGGACATTTTTGGAGCAACATTGTTGAAGCTGATGGTATAGCATTGTTGGAGACGATCTTAAAGGGCCTTGAAGTGAAGCTTTTGGAGCAACTATTGAAAAATCCTTAGAGCATTTAAGTAAGGCACTTTCTATCTTCCATCACCTTTTTCCTTTCAATATCCTTTAAACGATTTTGTTGATATTTAATGTTTGAAATCACGTTATAGTTCCTTGATTATATGTGTTTGGGGACTTTCCCTTTGAAATTACCCAAAAATACCCTGGCAATTTTATCTTCAGGATGCATGTCTGACCCTATTGTTCAATATTTTGATTGATAGTAGTAAACATAGAGAGTTAGGGGGCTCTTGACTTAGTTTGGTTGGGCCATTAGATCCCTAACATCTACTAGGGAGAACCCCCCTTGAGTTGGAGGAGAGCTAGCCCAAAGTGAAAACAGGTTGGTGAGGTGACAATGGGGCTATTGAATTACACATGGTATCACACTTTAGCTTTAGGACTTTATCTTGAGAAGTGCAAGATTTTGCTATATCAATTCTCAAATTGTTTACAACAATATTTTTAAGAACTAATAAGAAGTGATGTTGAGGGGTTTTTGGGTATAAGAAACAATACCATTTAAAAACTATGGTTCTCATTCCTTCGCATTCCTTCACCTGGGCCTAGGGGCACACAAGAATAATTTCACACTAAACCATGCAAACTTAAAAGTAAATTAACAGACCCATAAAGTAATAATAATCATAATTCCTAATTTCCTATTGTACGATATAATGCAAATTATTCAAACATGAAGCAATGAAGACATGCAATGTCTGAATTTCAAGATTGATGAACCAATACAAGAAGTTAGAAACTACAACTTTGATTCAATACTCTGTGTCCTAACTCCAGGAAGGAATCTAGTTTGTAGTACAGAACATGCATTGTGTATTATCAATTCTTAATTGACAACAACTAAAGGTCATCTATCTCATCAATTCCTTCCCATTTTGTGTTTTTATGTTATATTCCTTATAAAAGTGTCAAATTTCTCTCAAAGTAAGCAACCACTAAATAAAATAAAAAAATTTTGAGATATGATTGAGAAATGGTCATTTATTTCTTGAAAGTATCTTCACAATTTCTTTGGTTGTTTTTCATCTCAAGAAACAAGAAATGACCTAAGAAACTATCGTGATGTAATATAAGAAACAACACGATGCAATGGCCATTTTCAAAGCCAAATGATGTCCATTGAGGACATGGCCTTTATTTGGTTCCTGTTTCATAGGATTTTCGGGTAGAAATGGAACTTTGTTGTACCATTTCCAGTAGTAAAAAGGGAAAACCTTCTTTTTCCATGGGAAATAATTTACCTTTCCTTCTTCAAGATAGTCTAAATCACAAAAAATATGAACTATACTGCACACATTCTTGGATAATGTGAAAGTGGAAAAGGAATACCCTACACAAGTGATGCACACATGTACATTTGAACACCAATAGATTTTTGTAGTTGAAATGCAATGCTTGTTTTCATTTAAATGTAGGGTTTTTAAAGTAGGAAGAAATAATGGTTGTCAATTTAATAAGCGTTTCTTTGGGAAAAATTTAATTCTTGTATTGGGTGATGAAGATAATAGAGGGTATTGAATATTGATTCTTGACATTGTGTTTAACTTGAATAACTCAAATGATTATAAATATCAGTGGATGAGTTCTTTTTTGCAAGTATGTCACTCAAAACTCTTATGTCAAAGCATTGTATGATGGCTAGCATTTGCTTGTTTCCCTTTCTACAGTTCAATGTAAAAAGTATATTAATATATTGGAGCATGAATGATAACTATAATTGTTTGCTCTGCAGTATATCCAACCCCAATATTATGAAAATTTTTCTTAAGTGGAGCTATTGGTTCTTGATGAAGCAGCTACAATTCTATTGCCTATTGTAAAGGCTCTGCTTGGGCCATATTTAGTGTTTCTGTGCTCTACTGTAAATGGGTAATAATTATAAATGAGCCAGCCACAATCACAGATTTTGTAACCATTCGGTTTCCATGGATAGTGATGATGATATTAACCCTATATATTAGTGACCTATATCTATATGAGAATGATCTCAACATTGACCTTGATATGGTTGTATGGATGTGACCTTTGGTATGTCATCAGAAAATCCCAAAATATCAGAAAATCCCCAAATCTGGAGAACTAAAGCTCATCACTTTCGATCTGGAGTACTACCCTTGTGATAAAGTTGATGAATTTCGATCTCCCATTCTTTACCACTTTGCACTACACCTTCAATATAGATCAGACCAAGCACAATTCGTTACTGGGTGTTGAGATGGATGAGTTTGTCGAACTAAAATCCATAGCTTAAACTTCATGAAACTGGGGGAGTCAAATTCATGCAAGCACAAACACATATTACACATCCTCTTTGAAACTCATCCGAAAGAACATTGGAAGACATCTAGAGATAACCCTATAGCCTAACACAATCCAATGGAATTGACCAAAAAAACCCAAATAGAGTCAACCCCACTATAGGTGGAAGGGCCTGTAGTAAGAACTTACCATTTTGCAAGAGATGAGGGCAAATGCTGTTCTACAAGAGTTGAGGGTGAATGTTGAAGGCGAATGCTGTTCTGCAAGAGCTGAGGGCGAATGCTGAGGGCGAATGCTGTTCTGTAAGAGCTGAGGGTGAATGTTGAGGGCGAATGTTGTTCTGCAAGAGCTGAGGGCGAATGATGAGGGCGAATGCTATTCTTCAAGAGCGGAGGGCGAATGCTGTTCTGCAAGAGCTGAGGGAAAATGCTAAGGGTGAATGTTGTTCTGCACGAGCTGAGGGTGAATGTTGTTCTACAAGAGCTGAGGGTGAATGCTGAGGGCGAATGCTGTTCTGCAAGAGCTGAGGGCAAATGTTGTTTTGCAAGAGCTGAGGACGAATTTTGTTCTACAAGAGCTGAGGGCGAATGCACGCGTGATATCAGACGTTAATGTATTTTTTAATAAAATCATTTTTATGTAGCACGCATATAAGTGTCGTTATACCGACGGCAGACAAAGCGTCACTATTGCGACGGATGTCTCCAAACGTCGCAATTGCGACACTTAGAAATTGTGTCACACTTGCGACATTTGGAGGCAACCATCGCAATAGCGATGCTTTGGGGCATAGTGTCACAATTGCGACACTTTGTCTAAGTGTCGGTATTGCGACACTTTTCTCTAAACGTCGGTATAGCGAAGATTTCGGGCGAGATTGAAAAAATTTGGGGAAATTTTCGACATTTGGTCAAAAGCATCAGAACTAAGTGTCGGAATTTCCCCCAAATGTACTAGTGAAGGAGGATCTTGCAAGCAAGTTCAAAATGAAGGACATGGGACTCCTTCATTATTTCCTTGGTTTGGAAATAAGGCAATGGGATGGTTAAATTTTTGTTTCTCAAGGCAAGTATGCTAAAGAGGTACTTGGTAAGTTTCACATGAGGAGCTGTAAACCCATGTACACTCCTCTTCCAGGAAATTGGAGGAAAGAGGATGCTACTTCTGTAGAAGTAGTGGATGTTACTGTCTGCAGGGAGTTATTAGGTTCACTGATGTACTTGGTTAGCACTAGACTAGAAATTTGCTACCTAGTTAACCAGCTGAGTCAAGCTATGGTTAAGCCTACTAAGATGTTTTGGAAGGCAATGAAGCATGTCTTGAGATACCTGAGGGGCACAAAAGAGTGTGGATTATGGTACAACCAGAAAAAGGGAGTGAAGCTTCAAGGCTTCACGGATGCAGGTTGGGCAAGCAGTCCATCAAACAGAAAGATCACATCAGGAGGGATCTTCAGCATAGGATCGACAGTGGTTTCTTGGTACAGTGGGAAGCAGCAATTTGTGGAACTCAGTCTAGTAGAGGTAGAGTACATGGGAGCAATTCAAGCTGCATGTAAGGCCATCTAGATGAGAAATATCCTAGTTGTTTTTTTTGTTTCTTAGATGGATCCAACAATGATACCCTGTGATAACCAGAGTTGCATTAAAATATTCGTTAATCTTATGTTTCATGATAGATCCAAGAACATAGACATCTGGTATCACCATCTCAGATATTGTGTGCAGAGGTACATAATGTTACTTCATTACATTCCCACGGAAGATCAGGATGTAGATATTCTGACAAAGGCTCTCACCGGGAGAAAATTTGAATACCATAGAGGCAGGATCGGGGTGAAGGATAATCCCTTTCTTGTTGAGAGGGAGTGTTGAAGTCCAACAATAAATTGTAGCACCTACACTAGTGCGGGACCACAGGTCTTAGTAGCACCTACACTGGTGTGGGCTAAATTCAGTGCATGTCTATTTTATTTATCCCTTAATTAAGATGGACAATAAAATGTAATCTAATCTCAAAATCACTTGTATTAGTTTACTGAGTGTGATAAACTCAGTTAGCTCTTGAATTTCAAGTTGAGGGTAGTTGGTGAGGCATGTAGAGTAATTCTAGTTGTAACAAAGTTCGAAGTGCAGTGGTGCATTAGTTAATGTAGGTTGTAATCAATTTAACTGAGTTAAGTGAGTTAAAGATAGTTGTGCTAGTTGTAACTATTTGTTGCACTAGTGAGAGATCAACTGAATTAAATATTATTTCATTCACAATCAGTGATCTCACATACAAATGATTATTTACCATTATTAGTTGCATGCATGTTAGTTCCATTGGAGACCCAGTTGAGATCTAGGTGAAAGGGATGTTGAGTATCAGTTGTAGGATTATTGGGTTACACCCATGCAGCCAAACACCCATTGGATTTCCCATAATCATTGCACATTAAAGGAAGAAAAAAAATCCTAAATAATAGGGATTTCATTCCATATGAATTGCACAATCAAGGTAGGTTGTTTAGAGGCCAAGAATTGGCTAAGCGTTGGTTAGTTTTTTCCAAGACAGTGTGAGACAATTAGCTGAGTATAAGAGGCCCTTGTGAGGATAATTGTATTGTAATTGTTTCATGTATCCATGTTGAATATACAATAGAATATAGTGAGGTTTTGAGCAGCAAGCTTTCCCCAGGAAATTATCTCGGTTGTGGTTTGATTGATTGTTCTTTGCTTCATGTGATCGACGATTGTGTTTTAAATTCCGTAATTGATTTGTAGATGCAATTCAATATCTAGCTGTAGTAAAATGTTAGATCGGATTGAATCCATGATATACATAATTTTTGTATAATTTCTACAATCAGAGAAGGGGATTTTAGGATAGAAATATGGTTTTTGAAAGGGTCATGACCATTATTGATTGGTATCGGGGGTTACATTGGGTAATTTCCAAAAAGTAATGAGCCAAAAATATTGTTGAAATAACACTGTGTGTAGTGGACAAAAACATTGGGCATGAAGGAAGGTAACACTCCAAAAGGAAACATATCAAGTAGGAAAAGGCACATCAAGATGCATTAAATAACCAAATAGAAGTGGCTAATATAATGAATTTTTATATCCATTAAGTTTTTGGGAAAGAAAATCTATATGTAGAATATGGTTGTGACCGAGTTGTACTTATAAAGCTCACAATTATCCATGTTTAGGTCAAGAATATTTTTTTTTTAATATTTGGGAATCAAAACACCAAGTACAATGTTCCTCCAAGGAGATGGTGTTTGTGATAGTTTCTTTGGGAAAATCCGCTCTTGTAAACATTTGTAACATTTTTGTAATTAAAATATAAATTAGTTGAGATATGGGACACATATTTCAAATCACGGGGAGGGAGATTGCTTGGGAAATTGAGGAAGATTGGTTATTAATATTATTTATGGGAAGTTGATTGGGATGCCATAAATGAATTGACTACACATTGTGGAGGGAGGAAAAAAGGACGAGATCCATACCCTGTTTATGCAATCTGGTGAGCCCTGGCATTGCACCAAGAGTGATGCAAATTCTAGGGGTTGCCCTACATTCCTTTATCAACCCGGGGTTGCTACAAACTTGGAGGTGACAATGTTATATACACAACAGATGAATTTTTTTCATGTCATCCTCTTCCACTTTACGAAAGGGTGCTACTACTAGGGGTTCTCAGTGAAGTCTCTCACACTTCAATGAAACTAAAATAAATTGCAGAAAGGAAATGACAGAAGGAAACTAAATTAAATTGCTGAAAATAAATGACAGGATGGAAACTAAACTAAATTGCACAAAGGAAATGACAGAAAATAAAATAAACTAAATTGCATTGAGTTTGCCAAACGGCTAAACACACTCTACATATCCTATGATATATCTCCTATGCTTCTAGCAATGCAACTATTCATGATCTAATTCTAACTAAAAAAGTGTTGATTGCAGTTCGGAGGAAAAATAGATAAAGGTGCTCATGGAAGGCTTAAATGCATGAAACAAGGCTTAGAGGAGTGAACAAGGTGTTTGGACTGTATTAAGGCCCATAGTATCACAAAAAATATTTGGAGTGGGAGGCTTTGGAAAGTGCGATGGTGAAACTATGATAGACTAGGGTTGGCAGTGCGATATGCAATATGTGATATCGCAATGTTGCAAGGCTGGAGGAGAAGCAGAAGTGCAGTCGGGAGGAAATGTGAATTGCGAAATGAAATAACGAATGCAATGCGAAATTCGATTACGATGTTGTGGTGCGATTGCAGTATTTCGCAATCATGGTTTTAGGGATGGAAGGTAGTAAGTGAGGTGCAGGGCCGAAATGTGATAATGTGAAATGTGAGAATTGTGATAAGGCTAGAATTACAAAATGCGAAATGCGATGATTGTGAAATGAGAAAAGGAAACCAGTCAGATGATCTGGAGGGAGGATAGGTGGCAGAGCAATTTAATAATATCGCAATCAGTAGAAGGGAGTGGCAAGTGTTAACGAAGGCCAACAGGAATTGCAAAGTGCGATAAAGTGAAGGGATTTTCAAAAAAAGGTGGAGTAAGGTTTTTTCAAAGATTTTTGACATAAAAATGAGGAGTGAGGGAGAAAGGAGGGAAAAAGTGATATCGCAATCAGGGTCTAGAATCAGAAGCTGTTAACAAGGACCAAATGGAAAATGTGATTGCAAAAAGGATTGATGGTAAGTCCAAAGGGAAGAAATGTGGTTTTTAATGTTTTTTGCTATTTTAATAAAAGAGTAGCAAAGGGAAGTAGAAATGGATATCGCATTCAGGCTTCGAATGAGAGAGCATTAAGAAATATCACAAGCAATTTGTGATTTGCAATGGAGCAAGGTACAACGAGCGGGAGTTTCGAGGAGAAAGGGCAGAGGTCTAATTCTAATGATTTTAAAGCGTCTTGGGAATGAAAATGGGTGATGGATGAAAATAAGAGAAAAATGAAGGAAATGGAGGCACAACAATAGTGCTCAGGCATGAAAACAGAGTTGGGGTATGAAGTGGGATGGCTTGATGATCTTCCTGGGGATTTTGATGCTTATTCCTGCAAACAAAGCTGCAGATTTATGCACAGAAAAATAAACAAAAGGCATGATAAAAATAGTGGTCATAAAGCTTTTTTTTTCCTGTGGGAAGGTCAACCCGTCTTGAATTATATTGAAAGAGATGAGAGGGGAAGACTGCCTCACAGTTTTATAGATTTTATTAGCTATTCTACAGTGAAGATAAGCATATTAAATCTAAAACAGCAACTATAATAGCAATGAAAATATCAGAAAGAAAACTAGCTAAATAACAAAAAGGAAAGGATGAAAATGACAAAGAAACAGAGGCACATGGGTTGGGCCCTAACCCACAAGCTCATCTCTTCGTAACTAAATAAGTGAAATGGATTCTGTGTGCTCATTTCAGGAAGAAAATAGGCTTGTTACATTTCTGAAAGTCTAATCACTGAGTACAATAAAAATATTAATAGCTTGCACCAAAATTACCAAAATGGAATCGAAGAATGGAATGGAGGTCGACCCTAATTAGCTCTTGATTAAATTTATTTATCCTCAAGGGAAGCTACCAATAGCTCCCAAAAAAATAGGTAAGGAGTCCACTTGACTCCAAGTGAGGTATGGCTTTAGTGCACTTGGTCTTGAGTCACTTGGCTGCCTCTAGAATTCGAATTGCTGGAGGGGATCTCATGAGGATGCTTTGGCTGCCTTTTAGAGTTAAGGAGGGTGGACAACCACCTTGAATCTATCGAAGATTTCTCCCTAATTTCCTGATATTGTGCTCATATATTCTCCAATATTGATCTTCCAGTGGCAGGGAGAAAGTCCCTAAATCATCTCCTTCTCTAAATCTGCACAATCTACCAAATATTCTCGTAATATTCTACAAAAATAACAAATATTAGGCAGAAATATGCAATTACCTTTAAAACTTCCTAATAAAATATTGAAGCATAGGAAAACATTATTAAGTGTAGAAGGAGAGATTTAATATATATATTCATGTGCATAAGGAAGGTAGATGTGCTTAAGAAAGGTTATATGGGCCTTATTTTATGTCTAATTTAGAGGCCCAACATCACACCCCTACTGAAATTGTTGCTCATCCTCTGAGCAACCTATTCATCCTCCTTGCCTTATGGTTTTTCCTGCATGCTGGCTTATTTCATTTTTTGTTTATTGGCCCATGCACTGCTCCTCCTGCTAATATTATTGTTATTCTTCTTACATTTCTTCTTTTAGGTGCTTCATGGAGGTCCTCATATGCCTTAATCAAATCTATTTTGCATGCCAAGAGGTGGTGGATCCACCTTTTCTTTGATTTTTTTATTTTTTTTGCATGCAAAGTAAACTCACAGTTCTTTTTTTTCTGTGAACTGAGTTCACCCTTGGTTATACCTTGGCACTCCTTGTCTTCTATTACAATGAACTGCTTACTACCCACTTTCTCAAGTCATTTTTAGTTTTATCTTGTTCCTTTTCTTGGTGGAAAAAGTGAGACTAGTTGCTAGATAAGGTTGAGGTTGCTCTGCTACTGATTTTGGCTATATAAAAAAACTTTCCTTCTCACACTTTTTAATGTTTTATTAAGCTAAAACATATTTGAATAAAAGGTTAGATGATTGCATACCTGAGCCTTACCATTGATTTGTTTTTGTAGGTGATATTGAAGCTGCTGATATGGTTTTTGAAGCTATCTTCGGTGGTTTTGAAGCTACATGTGATAATTTGCTTGAGGTCCTTTTGGAGCTTCTAAGCACAGGAGTAGGAAGTCCAAGTTTGACTACCTTTAACCAGGGTCTTCACCAAATTTTATTTTTGTGCCAACTTGTTGTTTTCAAGTTTGCAAAGGTTGGAGAGCAACTACATTCATTAGAGAGAGATACATGGAGAAATGCATTTTTTTTTTATAAGGCCTACTAGCTTCCTCAATGAGGTTTTCCACTAGTAGGTCTGCCTAGGCACCTCAAAGGAGGTTTTCACTTAGGATCTTTTATTTTTCTCTTTTGTTCCCAACCCAGTGATCGCCTCATGGAGGTTTTCGATTAGTGGGCCAATATCAGACGCCTAAAAAGAGGTTTTCACCTGAGATTTTATTCTTTCCCTGCTTTTATTTTTTATTTTTTTTCACTTTCCTACTCTACTTGAAAAAAAAAACCTCTTTAAAGTATAGGAATACTTCCAATGGAGACATGTACACATCAAGATGAAATATAAAATCATGTGCACACTTGGAATACATGCTTTGACATGTACCTGAATATGAGAGATGAATTTCTTTGACTAAGATCGTATCAAGTACAGTTGGAGAAGAGTGTATTGTTGCAACTTAATGACTGTTTGGAACCATATTTCAATATAGTTGTGATGCCCCTGGTTCACTTTCTGATTTGGAACAACTAGGATGTCCTCTTCTATTATGGCACTCAAATCCTCCTCTCTTTTTTTATTTCTCTCTTGAACGCATGGAGGAAATACTAATAAACATGAGGGAACTTTCTCAACATCTGATTCTAATTTCTGCTCTTCATCAAGTGCAGCCCTTTATCTTTTGATCTCCTCATTTGGATATTTTTCTTCTTGATGTTGTCCTTCAAAGGCAATAAGAAAATCTCTTCTTTGCAATACCGTTCTTAAACTAAGATGCATACCACTTAGATCAAGAGGATACGTTTGGTATTGTTGTACCTCAACATCGTAAGTGAGCTGAGATACTTCATTGTATGGGTTTGGAAATGGTTGTACAAGTAGTTGAGTGGGGGATGGATATATGAGATGGATGTGCTTGAGGCTGTGGTTGTGGTGGAGGTGGATGGATATATGAGATGGATGTGCTTGAGGCTGTGGTTGTGGTGGAGGTGGATGGTAGGGATATCATGGAGTTGGGTATGGAGGATATTGAGGGAAAGATTGAGGATGTTGAGGATTTTCCTAATAAGGACCTTGTCAACCATGTTGCCAAGATTGGTTTTAGGGTTGACATGGCCAAGTTTTCCAAGGAGGGAGTGTGTCCCAATCAGCTTCATATGGATGTGAATAGTATTTCAATTTTGAAGTGGGTCCTTGCATCATATCAAGTTTACTAGGTTGCTAGGGTCTCCTTGGAGCTACATAACATAGCTTGTTTAGTGATTGCCTTGCTCCATTGTCTTCTTGGTAACCTTCTATAAACCTGGGGAATGATGAATAACATTTAGTAGCATAAGATTCTGCATGGATAACAAAAACATAAACATCTTCTTTTTGCTCATTTTTCATTCTTAGAATTTCTACTTGTTCACTTAGATTGCTAAGAATTTATGTTTTAAATTTGTCAAGCAAATTTCCAAGTTCATCTTGCCTTACCAATGTTGAAGCTTACTTACTTACTCTTTTCCTTCCTCTTGATATACACTTGCATGTTTCACAAATTTCTTCCACTCATCCCTAATTGTTATAAGTAAGAGGTTTTTTAGTGTGTCAAATCCTAAATGATGCAATTTTTCCCTCTTAACATTATACATGAACCTCTATATTAGATCCTCAAGGCTCTCATATTCTTCTCAGTTCATTCTAATAATTTCTTCTCTAAGATGAGGATCTTTGTATTTTTCTAGAAATATCTTTTGCATATCATTCCATGATCTTATTGAATTAGTACCTAGACTCATGAACCATTTAAGAGCTTTATCCTTCAATTTTGTAGGAAGAAATATTAGTTTCTGACTATGTTATAAGTAGCCATAAGACCTACAAATTATCTCAAGTTCAAAGAGAAATGTTTCCGAATCCTCTTTCCTCATACCATCGAAGTTGGGAAGGAAAGATGGAGGTATGTAATTCATATGTACACTGATGTCCATATCTTGAATGGGAAACCCAATAAGATCTTCTTCATTGTCATCATATCCATCCATCTCTTCTACCTTCAAAAGTTTATGGTGATGTGGTTCTTACTGCACCACATGGTCAAGTGGGGGGGTTGGTATTAGAGAAGTACTATTTTTTTTTTTTTTTTGAGTATCCCTACTCCTATGGGGCATGAAAATGAGATAATTTTGTATTTTTTTTTAATATTTCTGAAATGGAATGAAAAGAAAGGAAAGCATAAATAAATGCTAAAAAAAAATAAAAGCATCTACTAGACACCTCCCCGGCAACATCACCAAAAAGTGGTGAGCCTTGGTATTGCACTAAGAGTGCTGCAACTCCTAGGGGCTGCCCTATTTTACATTATCAACCTGGGGTTCGTACAAACTTGGAGGTGACAATGCTAAATACACAACAGATGCATTATGTTCATGTCATCCTCTTCCGATTTACGAAAGGTTTCTACTTCTAGGGGTTCTCAATGAAGTCTGTCACACTTAAATGAAACTAAACTAAATTGTAGAAAGGAAATGAAAAAAGGAAACTAAATTAAATTGATGAAAAGAAATGACATGAGGGAAACTAAACTAAATTGCAGAAAGAAAATGACATAAATAAAATGACAAAAAAGAAACTAAAATAAATTCCATTGAGTTGGCCAAATGGCTAAATGCTCTACTTATCCTATGATATATCTCCCATGCTTCTAACCATGCAATTATTCATGATCTAATTCTAACTGAAAAAGTGTTCATTGCAGTTCGGAGGAAAAATGGAAAAAGGTGCTCATGGAAGGCTTAAACGCGTGAAACAAGTCTTAGAGGAGCCAAAAAGGTGTTTGGACTTTATTAAGGTGCATAATATCACAAAAATTCTTTGGAGTGGGAGGCTTTGGAGAGTGCGATGTGGAATTTCAATGGAGGGCTAGTAGTGCCATATGCGATATGCAATATTGCAATATTGTGATGTCACAAGGTTGGAGGAGAAGCAGGAGTACAGTCGGGAGGAAATACGAAGTGCGAAATTCAATACCGGATGTGATGTGAAATGCGATTGTGATGTTGTGGTGTGATTGTAGTACTTCACAGTGGGGGTTTTAGGGACGGATGTTAGTAAGTGAGGTGTGGGGTCGAAATGCGATAATGCGAAATGCGAGAATTATTATAAAGCTAGAATTGCAAAATGCGACATGCGATGATTGCGAAATGCGAAAAGGAGTTCAGTCAGATGATCTGGTAGTAGGACAGGTGGTAGAGCACTTTAATAATATCACAATCGGCAGAAGGGAGCGGTAAGTGTTGACGAAGGCCAACAAGAATTGTGAAGTGCGATAAAGTGAAGGGCTTTTCAAAAAAAGGCGGAGAAGGTTCTTTCAAAGGTTTTTTACATAGAAATTAGGAGCGAAGGAGAAAGTAGAGAAAAATGAATATTGCAATCAGGGTTTAGAAGTGGAAGCTGTTTACAAAGACCAAATGGGAAATGCAATAGTGAAAAGGAGCAATGGTAAGTCTAAAGGGAAAAAATGTGGTTTCTAATTTTTTTGAATGTTTTAATAAAACAGCAGCAAAGGGAAGTAGAAAGGGATATCACATTCGGGCTTGGAATAAGAGAGCGTTAACAAAGATCAAAAGCTATTTGCGATTTGCGATGGAGTGAAGTACGGCGAGCGGGAGTTTCAAGGAGAAAGGGAGGAGGTCTAATTCTAATGCTTTCCAAGCTTTTTTGGAATGAAAAGGGGTGATGGATGAAAATAACAGAAAAAGGAGGGAAATGGAGGCACAACAACATTGCTCATGCATGAAAACAGAGCTGGGAAATGAAGCGGGATGGCTTTATGATCTTCTTGGGGATTTTGATGCTTATTCCTGTAAACATAGATAGATATTTATGCACAGAAAAATAGACAAAAGGCATGTTATAAACAGTGAAAAAAAAAATTTCTTTCCTATGGTAAGGTCAACCCCACTCGAATTCTATTAACAGAGATGAGAGGGGAAGACTTCCTCACAATTTTATAGATTTTATCAGCTATTCTACAGTGTAGATAAGCGGATTAAATCTACAACAACAACTATAATAGCAATGAAAATATCATAAATAAAACTAGCTAAATAACAGAAAGGAAAGGATGACAACGACAGAGAATCTGAGGCACATGGGTTGGGCCCTAACCCGCGAGCCCAGCTCTCTGGAACTAAATCAGTAAAATGGAGTGTGTCTGCTCATTTCAGGAAGAAAATAGCCCTATTACATTTCTGAAAGTCTAGTCACTGAGTACAATAAAAAGCTTAATAACTTGCATAAAAATTCCTAAAATGGAATTGAATAATGGAATGGAATTTGACCCTAATTAGCTCTTGATTAGCCTTATTTATCCTCAAGGGAAGCTACCAATAGCTCCCTAAAAAATAGGTAATGATTCCACTCGACTCCAACTAAAGTATGGCTTGAGTGCACTTGGTCTTGAGTCGCTTGGCTGCCTCTGGAATTTGAATTTTTGGAGGGGATCTAATGAGGACCCTTTGGCTGCCTTTGAGAGCTAAGGAGGTTGGAAAACCCCCTTGAATCTCTCCAATATTTCTCCGTAATTTCCTAATATTGTGCTAATTTATTCTCCAATATTGATCTTCAAGCGGCAGGGAGAAAGTCTCTAAATCATCTCATTCTCCAAATCTGCATAATCTGCCAAATATTCTCTCAATATTCTACAAAATAACCAATATTAGGCACAAATATGCAATTACCTTTAAACCTTCCTAAGAAAATATTGAAGCATAAGAAAACATTATTAAGTGTAGAAGGAGAGATTTAATATATATATTCATGTGCATAAGGAAGGTAGATGGGCTTAAGAAAGGTTAGATGGGCCCTATTTTATGTCTAATTTAGAGGCCCATCACAATCCACAAGCGAAAAGAACAAGAAATTAATTAAAAGAGTAGGATACAATTATTGGGATAACATGCTCACAAGAACCAACAACAAAAAATAGAATGATTGAGGTGGCTAGTGCGGTAATGGTAGAGGATTCATTCAGGCATCAAGGGTTGGCATTATGCATGTTTTGAGGAGGAATATATCAAGAGGATAGAGGAGGATAACTCTATTTCAGGGAGGCATTCAAGAAAAATGGAGGAAACATCACTCAACACAAGAGAAGAAAGGATTAAGCATAGGAAAGTGATGGAATAAAATGAGGAGGAGGTTCGAGGAAGAGGAGTGATAGTCCTTGGGGAGATAAAGAGAAGTGTTTAATTGGGAAGGGGGAAATCACGAAGTTGGGAAACACTTTCTGGAAGATGGTTAGAATTTGGGAGAAATTTTTAATTTCTCGTCTAAAAAAATAGTCAACTCTATTTCTCGATCAAGAGTTTTAAAAACTCTCGTCCGAGGGATTTTAAATATTTCGCCCAAGAGTTTTATTGGGTTTAACTAGAGTTAAAATTCTCTCAGACGAGAGTTATGCATTTTCTCGTCCGAGAGTTTTATTGACAAAAACTCTCCGGAAGACTTTCGGACGAGAGTTAAAAAAACTCTCGGACGAGAGTTTTTAAACTCTCGTCGGAGAGTTTTTTCAACTCTCGTCCGAGAGTTTTTTCAACTCTCGTCTGAGAGTTTTATTCCTATAATAAAACGCCAAAATTATTAAGTTGTTAGAATTGGTACTTTATTTTATATAAAACTCTTGGTACTTTAGAATTGGTACTTTATATAATTTTAATAGTACTTTATTAAAATTAAAAAATGATAAAAAATAATAAAATTATAATTTTATTTTAAATTATTTTATTATTATTAATGATAAAAAATACATGAAGATTTAATTAAATAAAATTTGTTACAATATTTTGCAATATCAATATTATATAAAAAACTAAAAATATTTTATATAAAACTAGTTGATGTATTAATAAATAAAATAAAATTCTAAAACATAAATCAAAATAAAAACAACTATATATATATATAATATTTTTTTTGAAATTAATGAATAAATTTAAATTTAAAAAACAATTGACTAAATGCAATGAGTTGATAAAGGAGACAATGCATAGCACCTTAATATCGTTATAAATTCTTGGAAATCTCGAGAACTTTTTGAAGTGAGATGAGCTTCTTGGAATGGGTCACTTTATCTTCCACTTCAGTTTCACACGATTAACTTGAAAGGAAGTTTATTTTCCTAGGTATGGATGTAAGGGGATAAACAATATTATTTGAACATTGAGTGAGATGCCCTTCTTGGAATGGGTCCTCTTATCTTCCACTTTAGTTTCACAAGATTAAATTGAAATGAAGTCTATTTTCCTAGGTATGGATGTAAGGGGATAAAGAATATTATCCGAAAAGGAAAGGAATGTTAAGTGTGACATTCCAAGCATAAGTGTTGGGTTTGGATAATTATGTTATTGCAAAAAACTAAGTGTATAAGTGTGGATTGTATTTTTGGTAATGACTTTAGAGTTGTAAATGGGGAGGAGAGAAAATTCCTATAAGTGTGGATTCCATTTAATCCCCAAAACCATAACCCCTAACCCCTAAAATCTTTCACTGCTAAATCCCCTAACGCCCTAAACCTCTAAACCTATAACCCATTTAACCCTCTAAACCCTAAGCCTCTAAACCCTTAACCCCTAACCCCTTAAACCCTAATTCCCAACCCCTAACCAATTCAGCACCCTAAACCCATAAAAACCTAACCCATTTAACCCCATTAACCCCTAACTCCTAACCCCTAAAATCCTTAAATGCTAAATCCCCTAACCCCCTAAACCTGTAAAACAACCCAAACCCATTTAACCCCTTAAACCCTAAACCTATAACCCCTTAAACCCTAATTCCCAACCCATAACCCTTGACCCTTTAAACCCTAATTCCTAACCCCTAAACCCCTAACCCCCTAAACACTAAACCTCTAAACCCTTAATCCCTAACCCATTTACCCCCACTAAACCTCTAAACCCCTAACCCATTTAACCCCTAAACCCTAAACCTCTAAACCCTTAACCCCTACCCCTAACCCGTTAACCCTTAACCCATTTAAGCCCCAAAACCCCAAAACCCCTAACCAATTCAACACCCTAAACCCCTAAAAGCCTAACCTATTTAAGTGTGGATTCCATTTAACCCCCAAAACCCTAACCCCTAACCCCTAAAATCCTTCATTGCTAAATCCCTTAACCCCCTAAACCTCTAAACCTGTAACCCATTTAACCCCCTAAACCCTAAACCTCTAAACCCTTAACTCCTAACCCCTTAAACCCTAATTCCCAACCCCTAACCAATTCAACACCCTAAACCCCTAAAAACCTAACCCATTTAACCCCATTAACCCCTAACTCCCAACCCCTAAAATCCTTAACTGCTAAATACCCTAACCCCCTAAACCTCTAAACCAACCCTAACCCATTTAACCCCCTAAACTCTAAACCTATAACCCCTTAAACCCTAATTTCGAACCCATAACCCTTGACCCCTTAACCCTTGACCCCTTAAACCCTAATTCCTAACCCCTAAACCCTTAACCCCCTAAACCGTAAACCTCTATACCCTTAACCCCTAACCCCTTAAACCCTAATTCCCAACCCATAACCCTTGACCCCTTAAACCCTAATTCCTAACCCCTAAACCCTAAATCTCTAAACTCTTAATCCCTAACCCATTTACCCCCACTAAACCTCTAAACCACTAACCCATTTAACCCCTAAACCCTAAACCTCTAAACCCTTCACCCCTACCCCTAACCCGTTAACCCCTAACCCATTTAAGCCCCTAAACCGCAAAACCCCTAACTCCTAACCCCTAAAATCCTTAACTGTTAAATCCCCTAACCCACTAAACCTATAAACCAACCCTAACCCATTTAACCCCCTAAACCCTAAACCCCTAACCCCTTAAACCCTAATTCCCAACCCATAACCCTTGACCCCTTAAACCCTAATTCCTAACCCCTAAACCCTTAACCCCTAACCCCTTAAACCCTAATTCCCAACCCCTAACCAACTCTACTCCCTAAACCCCTAAAAACCTAACCCATTTAAGTATGGATTCCATTTAAGCCCTAAAACCCTAACCCCTAACCCCTAAAATCTTTCACTGGTAAATCCCCTAACCCCCTAAACCTCTAAACCTGTAACCCATTTAACCCCCTAAACCCTAAACCTCTAAACCCTTAACCCCTAACCCCTTAAACCCTAATTCCCAACCCCCAACCAATTCAACACCCTAAACCCTAAAGACCTAACCCATTTAACCCCATTAAACCCTAATTTCTAACCCCTAAAATCCTTAACTGCTAAATCCCCTAACCCCCTAAACCTCTAAACCAACCCTAACCCATTTAACCTCCTAAACACTAAACCTATAACCCCTTAAACCCTAATTCCCAACCCATAACCCATTCAACCCCTTAAACCCTAATTCCTAACCCCTAAACCCTAAACCTTTAAACCCTTAACCCCTACCCCTAACCCGTTAACCGCTATCCCATTTAAGCCCCAAAACCCCTAACTCCTAACCCCTAAAATCCTTAACTGCTAGATCTCCTAACCCCCTAAACCTCTAAGCCAACCCTAACCAATTTAACCCCCTAAACCCTAAACGCCTAACCCCTTAAACCCTAATTCCCAACCCATAACCCTTGACCCCTTAACCCTTGACCCCTTAAACCCTAATTCCTAACCCCTAAACCCTTAACCCCTAACCCCTTAAACCCTAATTCGCAACCCCTAACCAATTCAACACCCTAAACCCCTAAAAACCTAACCCATTTAAGTGTGGATTCCATTTAACCCCCAAAACCCTAACTGCTAACCCCTAAAATCCTTCACTGCTAAATCCCCTAACCCCCTAAACCTCTAAACCTGTAACCCATCTAACCCCCTAAACCCTAAACCTATAACCCCTTAAACCGTAATTCCCAACCCATAACCCATTCAACCCCTTAAACACCTAAACCTCTAACCTCTTAACCGTTGACCCCTTAAACCCTCATTCCTAACCCCTAACCCATTTAACCCCCTAAACCCTAAACCTCTAAACCCTTAACCCCTACCCCTAACCCATTAACCCCTAACCCATTTAATCCCCTAAACCCCAAAACCCCTAACCCATTTGACCCCCTAAACATATAAACCCCTAAACCTTAAACATATAAACCCCTAAACCCCTAACGCATTTGACCCCCTAACATATAAACCTCTAAACCCTAAACATATAAAACCCTAAACATATAAACCCCTAAAACTTTTGATTTAAACATTTAATTAAACTCTCGGCCGAGAGTTTATAAAAGCCTCGGCCGACAGCTTTATAAACTCTCAACCGAGAGTTTAGAAAACTCTGAGCCGAGAGTTTTATAAACTCTCGGCCAAGAGTTTCATTGGGTAAACTCTCGGCCGAGAGTTTTTTAAAATTTCAGCCAAGAGTTTGGCCACGCAGTTAAATGTAACATTAGGTGGGTTAAACTCTCAGTCGAGAGTTTTATAAATTTCTCGTCCGAGACATTATCTCAGCCGAGAGTTTCTGGTCAATGGAAAACCTAGAAAATTCTGCAGTTTTCATGAACCTACAACTTTGGAAGGACAAAACACCTACAAAAACAAAATGTTATATGTCAGACCAAGTACCATTAGATTCATCTCTGAATCTAGTTTCTGATGATGTGAGATTTGTGGAGTTTCATTAAAAAATTCTAATTTTTATTAATTTTTTACTAAACTGTGTCACTGTGGAATTTCATTGTTCGAAAAAGTGCACTGAATGAAAATTCAATAACTTTCAAATGACGCCACCAAAAAATTCAGAAAAATCATATTGCATTTCCTCTCCCTGTCTACTTCAAAAGGGTTCTCTCATTTTTCTTATTGACGATCACATTGAAAAGAAAATCTAGGGATCATAAAATGTACTGAAACATCATTATTTTTTTGTCTTCATCCATTTCAAAAAATAATAAAAAATAGTGATTTAATATGAAAATTACTGAAAAATAGTCTGTGCACTAGTGCAATATATGCAGATTATGATGATATGGTTTTTTTCCAAAAAATGAATAACCTTCCCTAAAAAAGGTTAGGGATCATAAAGTGACTATTTATGTTTGCCTGAAAATTTCAAGTATATGCAGTTAGTAAACAACAAATTTACCCCTCTATATGTCAATATTTAAAAAATATATATATAGGTATGGAGGTAAGACAATTCTCTACAATTCTTGCTTTTATGTCAAAGCATAATTTGCATTAAAAATATGATTTTAGTGCAGTTGAAAAATAGTAAGGACATTCTGGTATCACTCTAGTTAAGGGAGAAGTGATAGGAAGGTTGATCTCAAAAATTTCTAGAGGGAATTAATTTTTGGGTGGAGATATGTAGATCTATGAACTCCTAGTGGTGTTTAATGTTTGAGAAATCACTTGAGCACACTTCCTTAAGGTATGAATTTTTTCTCAAGGGTGATTGATTAGAAGAAAGATTACGACAGATGGCAATATAAGGTTGGGTGTAAAACCAAAGTTCCAATTTCAGCTTCTATGCCTCTTACCATAATATCAAACATCTATGTAATTATATATGTACATGAACTTATAAAAATGCTTAATGTGTTTATTAAATTCTCATGTTGATATGGAGAGATGTTTAATCCTGTGTGTGATTAGTAAGGAATGATTACTGTTTGTGCTAATAATGGGGACTGTTGTTTCCAATGTGGTTTAGGATGGAAGAATCATTCCTATACAAGTAATGAGGAAGGTTATTCCTTATTCAAAATGGAATGTTGAGTTCATGTGTAATTTATAAGGAATGACTTAACTCCAATGTCTATTTCTGAGTCTCAAATTCATCCTAATAGACACAATATACGAGATTGGTAAATATATGTTATTTATGAATTTTTTCATTAAAATGATTTGAGCTTGAGGCCTTGTGTATGAATTTAAGCTCAGGAGAGATATGTGGGTATGAAACAGAGCTGAAGGAACTCCTGTATATATGTGTGTGTGTGTGTACAATATCTTGGTGGATAAGTGTCGAAGGTTTGTGCAAACCATATGTATGGATATATGTGTGTACCTTATATAGGTTTAGGAGGCGATAGTGTTATGTATAAATATATATGTATGTAGGCTGAGATGGGTAACCATTAAGCTCAAGAGGGAGTCATATAGAGTAAAATGATTGTCACGGAGGGTGACCACCATGTAGATAAACATGTATATCAGTCAAGTTGTCAGGTCATTTTATTTGTCAACACAGAAATGAGGGATCAATAGGAGATGGTATCATTTCACATTTCGGGACCTCAAGGGATTTTTTGTGTGCACTTTTAATTTGTGTAGTGATCCAATTTTAGAATTATTAAAATTGTATCAAAATTACCAAAACAACCAAGATGGTTATTTGGAATTTGGCAATTATCGATTATGTAATACTTCAGGTATTGAACAAGATGGTCATCAAAATTTTGAGTTCAAATGTTCGACATCGATCGACATCAACTTCAGTTTCGACACCAACAAATATGTATCAAAAGAGCCAATCAAGACACCTTCAAGTTGACCTGCGACAGAAACAACAAAGTTTGTTAAAAGACTTATGTAATAAAACTTGTCCTAAGTCTTAATTGTAAAGGTCGAAAATGTTTATAGTCTGCTTTTGTAAACCTTAATGGATTAAAAAAATCCTAAGGTAAAAAGGACTATATTTAAATCCTAAGTCCTAGGTTTAAGTCCTAAGGGCTAGTGCTAAGTGTCAAATGAAAACACACTTTGTAAGGACCTAAGTATATTCCTAGGATTAAATCAAAGTCCTAAAGTCTAAGGTGTCAAATGAAAATACCTAGACTTAGATAGTGCAAAGTTCATAAACCTTTGGAGGTTGGGTTTAGTACCATGTTTAAGACTACAAGTCCTAGTGCTATAAACCTTTTCGTAAACCTTAATATAAGGTTCAAAAAATGACCAAATACCTTTATTCTAAAGGTTCAGAAGTGGTTAAACTTGATTATAAATTTTTGGATCCACATTCGGGTGTTTGATATATATGGTTCAAAACTTTGTAATATAACAAACACCACAATGTTAGTCTAAAACGTGTGGCAAAAACCGCGTCAAAGTTTTGCTATGACATTTGAAAAGGATTTATGCGGCGGAGAAATGGTTGATAGCAGATAAGCTGTGACCTTCAGGGCCACCAGAACTATCAGGAAGTTGCAATGTGAACAGGCTTAAAGACCATAGCAGATAACGGTTAGCCTAACCGTTGGGAAAAATCCTTAGCCGCCAAACAAAATCAGCCAGATCACATGCAGCGGCTTCTCCTCCGCCTAGTTAATATAACTCTATGCCTAAGACTTTATTATAAAGTCCAAATTTGGGTTTTTAACAATTATTTCAGTGCTATGGTAATGCAACTTATCCATAGGTGCATGAATGAAGTTTGATTCGAATCCCTTATCACCAAATTATCTCAACAAATTTCTAATTACAGCAAACAAAGGTTCGAGGAAGATTTGTAAGGCCATGAATGTATGTACTCTTAATATATAAAGAGAAGAGTATTCTTTATATGAAAGGGAGATTTTAAGAAGAGAGACCTCAAGAGAGGAGAGTGGCGAAGGAAGAAGGAGTTTAATCAACTTCAAGATGAAGTAAACTCTCTTACATTGTGTGTCACATAATTTGGTAGTGAGTTTTGGTTTATTGTGGGTTTATATGAAGGAGGGAAAGCTCATTATACTTGCATAAGTTTCAAAATCAAAGTACATTGATGGCCGATGAGATCCACTTTGATTGTGCCAAACTATGTTCAGCTACCTTGAAGTCAAAGGTCCATAAAGCTTCAGTCCTTATTTTTTTAGTGTGCGAATCATCCATGTCTTTTCTTAATTTTTGAAACAAAAAAGTTTGTATCAGTTAGCCTATTCAAGGGATGGTCTATATCTGCAACATCAGTAGTGCAACTGATGATTGATTGTAGCATATTTATCTTGGCTTGAATAATACAACGGATGCATAATTCCGAGGAAGACTTAGAGACGTAGTCCAGGAGGGACGAACTCCATCACAAACTTCTTTGTTTTATGGTATTGATTGTGTGATTGATGTGAATTTATTAAATATAAACATACATAGATTATTTCATGTCTAAACAGTTAATGCATATAATAACTGTTCAGTATTACTTCCAATCACTTTTTGTACAAGGAATAGGAAAGATCTTGGTAAATTTCGCATTTTAATAATCTGAGTGTTAATCTCTATAAAGTTATATAGACAGATTCTGTAGAGGGCCAGGTAGCCTCCGGATCTCATACTTTCTTTAAGGGTGACATATCCAGTAAATGCCCCTATAGTCAATCTCTAAAATAGAGCTCAGTAACTCAGGTCATTTTTAGATCAAGTGGTATCAGAGAAGCTAGTTCTTTACAAGTACAAGATGGGCAAGAACTCTCACCAGCTGTCAAAACTAAGGGACCTCGAAGAGTCCAATTTTCAAATTCGGCAGGAGAATGCTGCATTACGCAGAATGGTGGAAGCACTTGAGAGCAATAAGCAAAGTCTACGATTGGAATTAGAAGAATTAAAGAGAACTAAAAGAGGAAGCAGTCCTCTTATGAAAGATGCAACTTTCAATGGAAAAAAAGCCTGGACTTTCTCTTAAAAGTATTTCCTCTCCCTCATCTTCACCAAAGTCAGCAATGGAAGCCATTGGTTCCTTTTCTCAATCTCAAGCCAAAGAAAATGTGGATTCACTTATTTCACTAGAAAGTGATTCCAAATCTGAAGAAGTTTCCAGCCAGAAACTCAGTTTGATCCCTGAAAGGAAAGGCTTATCAATGATGAAAGCCATTGGATATCGAGAAGGAAAAGGCTTGGGGAAAAATGGAAAAGGGAGACTTCAACCTATCCAAGTACAAGAAATACCTAAGAATCTGGGTCTAGGATGTGATGTGATAAAATGTGACTATTGCGAGAAACTTGGTCACATCTCTGGCCGATGCTGGTCAAAGCATCCAGAACTGTTACCAGAGAAGCTCAAGGATAGAAAAGGTAAGAAAATTTAGTCCTCTAACTGTAATGATTCTCATAGTGATTTATTTTATCAAAATTGGATAATTGAAACAGTCAAGAGGATCTATCCATGTACATTCGGTAAGAGTCCTTTGCATTGTTTGGAACAATGTTGAAAGCAAAAGGCTTACAGCAAACAAATCAGAGTGACAAAAGGTCAGCCTTCAGAGAATGATAAGGCATTACAAGAAAAGAAACTTTTGGAATCAGTTTCATTTCAATCAGCAAGAAACTCCATAAACTCATCATCAAGAAAGAGGGATAAAACTTGTCAAAACTGTAAACTGTGAAGGCATGTTCAAGAAAATTGTGCAATGCTTCCAAAGGAAACAGTACTGACATCAGTAGCCCAGGAAGAATCCAAGTCACCTACTGGAGAACAAACAAGTGCTTAATGGAATTTGGCAGACTTCATGCCTTATGCTTAAATGATTTTGTAATGATTATCTAGATCTAGTAAAGTTGTAACTAGGTTCTAGATTTGAATTTTTTTTCAAAGTATTGTAATAAAACTTTTGGAGAACCAAAATTTCTTAAGCTAGGAGGTGTGATCCAATTTTAGAATTATTAAAATTGTATCGAAATTACCCAAACGACCAAGATGGTTATTTGGAATTTGGAAATTATAGATTATCTAATAATTCAGGTATTAATCATGATGGTCATCAAATTTGTGAGTTCAAATGTTCGACATCGATCGACATCAACTTCAGTTTCGACACTAGCCAATATGTGTCAAAAGTTCTAATCAAGACATCTTCAAGTTGAACTGTGACATAAACAACAAAGTTTGTTAAAAGACTTATGTAATAAAACTTGTCCTAAGTCTTAATTGTAAAGATCGAAAATGTTTATAGTCCGCTTTTGTAAACCTTAATGGATAAAAAAAATCCTAAGGTAAAAAGGACTAAATTTAAATCCTAAGTCCTAGGTTTAAGTCCTAAGGACAAGTGCTAAGTGTCAAATGAAAAAACACTTTGTAAAGATCTAAGTCTATTCCTAGGATTAAATCAAAGTCCTAAAGTCTAAGGTGTCAAATGAAAATACCTAGACTTAGATAGCGCAAAGTTCATAAACCTTTGGAGGTTGGCTTTAATACCATGTTTAAGACTAAAAGTCCTAGCGCTATAAACCTTTTCATAAACCTTAATATAAGGTTCGAAAAATTACCAAAAACCTTTATTCTAAAGGTTCGGAAGTCGAGTTTTAAACATATATCAAAACCTTTTAACAAAGGCTCGGAAGTGCTTAAACTTTATTATAAATTTTCGGATCCACATTCGGGTGTTTGATATATATGGTTTAAAACTTTATAATATAACAAACACCACAACGTTAGTCTAAAACGTGTGACAAAAACCACGTCGAAGTTTTGCTATGACATGTGAACAGGATTTATGTGGCGGAGAAATGGTTGACAGCAGATAAGCCATGACCATCGGGGCCACTAGAACCATCGAGAAGTTGCAATGTGAACGGGCTTAAAGACCGCAACAGATAACGGTTAGCCTAACCGTCGGGAAAAAGCCTTAACCGCCGGACAAAATCAGCCAAATCACATGAGGCGGCTTCTCCTCCACTCGGTTAAGATAACTCTGTCACTAAGACTTTATTATAAAGTCCAAATTTGGATTTTTAACAATTATTTCAGCACTATGGTAATGCAACTTATCCACAGGTGCATGAATGAAGTTTGATTCGAATCCCTTAACACCAAATTATCTCAACAAATTTCTAATTACATCAAACAAACGTTCGAGGCATATTTGTAAGGCCATGAATGTATGTACTCTTAATATACAAAGAGAAGAGTATTATTTATATGAAAGGGAGAGTGTAAGAGAAGAGACCTCAAGAGAGGAGAGTGGCGAAGGAAGAAGGAGTTTAATCAACTTCAAGATGAAGTAAACTCTCTTACATTATATGTCACATAATTTGGTAGTGAGTTTTGGTTTATTGCAATTTTATATGAAGGAGGAAAAGCTCATTATACTTGCATAAGTTTCAGCATCAAAGTACGTTGCTGGTCGACGAGATCCACTTTGATTGTGCCAAACTCTGTTCAGCTACCTTGAAGTCAAAGGTCCATAAAGCTTCAGTGCTCAGTTTTTTTTAGTGTGTGAGTCATCCATGTCTTTTCTTAATTGTTGAAAGAAAATATTTTGTATCACAGGGACTGCACTGGGGGAGCAATACCATACCACGTGGGTTCACATTGGGGGATTTATATTAAGGAAAAAATGACATAATATATTGGGGATATATAGGGGGTAAAGGGTTTTTATATTGACAGGTATAAAAAATGGAGCTCAAAGTTAATGAAAAAATATAAAGTGGTATACAAATGTTAATGAAAAAATGGATACCTACAATATCTAGTGGAAGTAGGGGTTTTTTAAATTGGGAAGGTTTATTGGGTTCATATTAGTAGGGGGTTAAATAATGTGATTTTTAGGGGTATTTTCCAATATGTAGTCAAATTAATGGTATTGTTTAATATGCCACAAATGCATGTGATAGGATACAGGTTGATTGAGTGAAGCCCCTATGGTCTGTATCAGTTAGCCTATTCAAGGGATGGTCTATATCTGCAACATCAGTAGTGCAACTGATGATTCATTATAGCATATTTCTCTTGGCTTGAAGAATACAGCGGACACACAATTCTGAGGCGAACTCGGAGACATAGTTCAGGAGGGATGAACTCTGTCACAAACTTCTTTGTATTATGGTATTTCTTATGTGATTGATGTGAATTTATTAAATCTAAACATACATAGATTATTTCATTTCTAAACAGTTAATGCATATAATAACTGTTCAGTAATACTTCCAATCACATTTTGTATAAGGACTAGGAAAATTTTTAGTAAATTCCACATTTTAATAATCTGAGTGTTAATCTCTATAAATTATATAGACAGAGTCTGTAGAGGGCCAGGTAGCCTCTAGATCTCATCCTTTCTTTAAGGGTGACATATCCAGTAAATGCCCCTACAGTCAATCTCTAAAATAGAGCTAAGTAACTCAGGTCATTTTCAGATCATTTAGAGACATGGAGGATAATATAGAAGGAAGGCCAATCAAGAAACATTAAAATCACCATCTTGGGCCTCAATTTCGATAACACCTTAACATGTCATAACATTTTATTGTGCAGAAAAACAATTTTGCTCAAGGTTTGAATACTTGGTGGGACCAAGCCACATTGTATAATGACATTGGATAGTGGTCTCTTGGTGTCTAGGAGGATTGTCACATGGCATGAAATAATCATGGTCTTCCTTGGTAGCACAAACCATAATCACTAGTGCCATGCAAATACCTGAAAACCTGCTTCATTTTTTTCCAATGCCTCTTCCCTGGCTTTGACATAAACCTGCTCAATACTCCCACCGCATGTGGAATGTGCGGTATAGTACACACCATTGCATACATTAGGCTACCCACTAAACTTGCATATCGAACACAAGTAATTTCCTCTTTTTCTTCTTATTGTGTATTGGGACATTGTTCAGTAAATAAATTTACAACTACACAAATAAGAAACTTCACTTGTTTAATATCCCGCATATTGAACCTCTGCAATATTGTCTTGAAATAATTCCTCTAGTCTAATCATAGTTTCCTCTTTTCCCAATCTCGTTTAATATCCATGCCCAAAATATAGTTTTCAACACCAATATCCTTCATGTCGAATTTGGAGAAAAATTGGGTCTTCGAATCATGGATAATTTCTTTTCCATTTCCAACCAGCAACATATCATCCACATACAAGACCAAATAAATTACACCGTCACCAATTAATTTAAAATAAAAAAAATGGTCCTCTTTACTTCTGGTGAATCCAAGTCCCCGTATAACTATATCAAATTTCTGATACCACATATTTGGTGATTGTTTTAAGACCCATACAGAGACTTTTTTTAACCTGCATACTAGTTATTTCTTACCCTTCGCTGCAAAGCCTTCAGGTTGCTTCATGTAGATCTCCTCTTCCAAATCCCAGTGAAGAAATTTTGTCTTCACATCCATCTATTCTACCTCAAAATCAAATGAAACATCAACAAATAAAATTAATATAATAGAAGTTACCTTGGCAACAGGAGAAAAAATATCACCAAAACCAATTCCCGACACCTGCGAATAACATTTTTCTACCAACCAAGCTTTGTATTTCTCCACCTTGCCTTCTTCATTCATCTTCTTCTTAAACACCCATTTCTTCCAATGGTTTTCCTTCCAATGCACAAATCCACTAGATCCCATGCTTCATTTTTGTGCAAGGATGCCATTTCATCAACCATGCCCTCCTTCCAAAGTTTTCCATCCTCTGAATCGACTACCTCCCTCACAGTTCTAGGATCATCATCAGTGATAGATAAAGAAAAATTTGAACATAATGCATGTGGAATATACCTTTTCGACTTCCTTCTTTCTCGAAATTATCTTCTCACAATTGGAGTTTGTGGCTCTTCCTCTTCTGAATCTTATTATGCTATAGAGTATGATTCTTCTTCCTTTTGCTCAAACTCTATATTCTCAGGTTCCTTTGGTATGACTTCATGTTTAACAACATCTTTCACCTCTCTAAAAACCACATCTTGATTGTACACAATCTTCCTTGTTTCTGGGTTCCAAAGCTTATAACCTTTTAAACCATCCTTATAGACAATAAATATGCACCTTTCAGATTTACTATTTAACTTGGTTCTTTTCTTCTTTGGAACATGTACATATGCATCATATCAAAATACCATTAGATGTGAAAGAGAGGGTTTCTTACTAGTCCATACCTCATGTGGAGTCTTATCCTCCAACACTAATGAAAGTGATTTTTTAACCAAGTTGCCTGCAATCTCCACTACCTTTGCCTAGAATTATTGTCCTAAAGCAGTTCCACTGAGAATGCTTCTTGACTTTTCCATCAACATCCTATTCATTATTTCTGAAAATCCATTTTTCTTAGGTGTGTATGGAGTATTCTTATGTCGTTCTATACCAAAATTCTTACATAACTCTTCAAATTACTTCTTACAGAACTCTCCACTATTATATGTCCTCAACACCTTTATCTTCTTCTATGTCTGGTTTTCTACTAGAGCCTTAAATTATTTAAATCTATCAAAAACTTCAAATTTATTCCTCAAGAAATATATCCATGTATTCCTTGAGAAACCATCTATATATGACACATACTACACATATTTACCTAGTGATGGAACTGACACAAGTCCAAACACATCATTGTGCACAAGATCTAATATCTTGTTCGCCCTCTTAGCACTAGAAGGGAACCTCACCTAATTTTTCTTCCCATATACATAATGTTCATAGAAAAAAAATCTGGAGAGAAATTAGACATACCTTCTACCATACCATTACCATGCAGTATTCGAAGGCTCTTTTATCCAATATGTCCAAGCCTTTGATGCCATATAATGGTCTTTTCTCCAGAGACCACTAGGATTTTTGCTCCACTTTTAGGAACCACAAAACTGTTGCACACATCAATAACAATACTACCTAGAAGCTTGTACATAGTTCCAATCCGAAATACATGAATCAATACCATTGCTCCCCTAACCATCTTACACGTATCTTTTTCAAACAATGTTTGTACACCTGCATCATCCATCTTGCAGAAATTTGTAGAGCACCGGGAAGTGTTCTAATCCTTCCACCTTGCAATTTCAGCTTGTATTTTACGCTTCCAATTATTCTTACCTTCTTATCATCCCCTAAGAATACATCACCACCATCATAATTCTCATGCCCTTAGAACCACTCCCAATGAGGAGTGATGTGAAAGGATACACTCGAGTTAATCAACCATGCCTCATGATATACATATGTATTTAAAGAAGAATCCAAGTACACATCCGCACCTTAATCTGAGGTAGTGTTACCCTCTGCAAAAGGAGCATTATCAGATCCCTTTCCTTTCTCAAGAGCTTTAGATCTATAGTCCTTTTTGAAGTTCCCACATTTCCATGACACCTTTACAAGCTGTCCTAGAGACTCCCACTCGAAAACTTATTTTTGTTTTTTTTCTAGGACCATGCTTGTACAAACAAGGAATATCCATTCTGGCCCTCCATATTTTTCCGTCTTATTTCCTCTAACAGCAAGGATGGGACAATTTCATCAAAATTTAACGTAGTTGTATTGCTACCCCATGAATCTGGTAGAGAACACTGAAAATTGATGCACTTATATTCATCTAAGATTTTAATATCAATAGATAACAACTGACTTAACACAATACTGAAGGTGTTTAGATGCTCTTTCATTGAGTTTCCATCCTTCATCCTCAGGTTATACAACTTTTTCTGTAGGAACAATTTGTTCACCAGAGACTTATATTGGTACAAAGTCCCTAACTTGTCCCACCAAGCCTTTGCCATAGCTTCCCTAGATACATTCAAAAATTCTAAATCTGAGATACAGAATCGTATTGTTCTCTTTGCGTTCCTATCCAACTTTTCCTAGTCTTTATCTGACATTTTTCATTGGTTTAGTACCTAGATATACTGTGATCCACTGATCTTTATCCACCAACAGATCCTCCATCTTGAGCTTCCACAACTCAAAACTCTGACCATTAAATTTATCGACCTATATATTTCCACTGCTCTTCATCTTCTTTCACCATAAGAATCGATCCCACAAATCTCCCACTGAACATGGTCTACCAGAGGCCTAAGCAAAAACCCCTCAGCAACAAAGGTGTCACCTTGAAGCCAAAAAAACTCTGATTCCAAATGTAGGTTTTAAAATTGTACATAAATTGTCTGTAAACAAAATTTTAAAACAGAAAATAAATAACAGTGAGAGCATAAAACAAAAAACAGATATACACAGATTTTCCCCTGGATCCCAAAAATGGGACTACCCGCTTAATTTTTCAGTATATTCCTTTCAATGTTACAATACATATATATACATGTCGAAGCATTCATAACCCCAATATATTAACCCTCGATTATAGCATATTTTTAGTTCCCTTGAATCGATATGAAAAATACCATGGACGGAAAACCATCATGCCCAAAACTATGTGCTAAACCCATGCACAAAAATATAGCTAGGTCCTTCCACCTAATATAGGGTCCAAAAAAAATTTCACGGGGAGTTGCACCCCCCTGCTACACCTGACGCAAGTGAAGGGGGGCTGGTCGCCCCCCACTTCCCACATGGAGCTAGTCCTAGAAAGAATATAACACAAACCCAACACCATGTTCGATCATGGTTCAACATCGCATTGTGACAAAGATTGTCTTAATATGAAATTCAACCATTGTCAACAATGTTTATTTTAGGGTTTATAATATTTATATTACGGTTTATATACCTTGGGTTTATATTAATCCCTTAGGTTTAATATTATTTCCTTGGGTTTAATATTATTCCATTGGGTTTTTAGTATAAATCCCTATGGTTTATTATTTTTTTGGGTTCATAATATTAATCATGGTTCACCATGGTCAATCATGGTCAACTGTGTGGTCATTATTGTCCAGAGCATGGCCACCATGGTCAATCATGGTCAACCATGGTCCACCGTCACATTGTGACAAAGATTGTCTCAATATGAAAATCAACCATGGTCAACGATGGTCCAACATGGAATTATGTCAAATATTTTCTCAATATGAAAATCAATCATGGTCAACTATGGTCAAATGTCGCATTGTGAAAAAGATTGTCTCTATATGAAAATAAACCATGTTCAACCATGTCTTTTTCAAGGTTTATAATATTTCTCTTAGGGTTTATATACCACGGGTTTATAATATTAATCTCTTGGGTTTAATGTTATTCCATTGGTTTTATAATTCCTTGGCATTTCAGTATTAATTCCTTGGGTTTATAATATTAATCCATTAGGTTTATTATTCTAAGGGTTCATATTCCTATGGTATAATATTATTCATAGGGTTTATAATATTAGTCATATGGTTTAATATCAATCCCTTTAGTTAATATCACAGTTAACCATGGTCAATCATGGTCAACATTGGTCAAACATGGTCGACCATGGTCAATTATGTTCAACCATCGTCCAATGACACATTGTGACAAATATTGTCTCAAAATCAAATCAATCATGGTCAACCATGGTCCAACATTGCATTGTGAGAAATATTTTCTCAATATGAAAATCAATCATGGTCAACCACAATCACCATGGCCAAGAATGGTTCAATGTCACATTGTGACAACCTTAATCAAACATGGCCCAACATAACATTGTGACAAAGAATGCATCAATATGAAAATCATCCATGGTTAACCATGGTCAACCATGGTCCAACGTCTGATTGTGACACCTATTGTCTTGATATGAAAATCTATCAGGGTTAACCATGGTCAACGATGGTCCACGGTCGCATTGTGGAAAATATTGCCTCAATATTAAAATCAACCATGGTAAACCCTCATCAACCATGTTTATTTTAGTGTTCATAATATTTTTCTTAGGGTTTATATACCTTGGGTTTATATTATTCCCTTGGGCTTAATATTGTTCCCTTAGGTTTAATACTATTCCCTTAGGTTTATAATCCCTTGGATTTTTAGTATTAATCCCTTTCGTTTATTGTTATCTTGGGTTTATATTATCAATCATTTTTTACCATGGTCAACCATGTTCTATAAAATCAATCATGGTCAACCATCGTCCAACATCGCATTGTGAGAAAGATTGTCTCAATATGAAAATCAACGATGGTCAACCATGGTCCAACATTGCATTGTGACGAGGATTGTCTCAATATGGAAATCAAGCATAGCCAAAAATGTTTATTTTAGGTTTTATAATAGTTATATTAAGGTTTATATACCTTGGGTGTATAATATTAATAATAATAAATTAATATTAATATTAATTCATTCATTCATTTTTAATATAGTTAGCTAATTAATTAATATAGATAATAAAAATGAATTAATTAAATATTATTAATATTAAATTATTTATTTTTCGATAAAAAAAACTTGCATTATATTATCAGGAAGAAGTTAAGTACAAAAAACATCTCCCATAGCCCTGTCCTCATTTTCCATGTACAGATTTTGGAAATAGAGGGATGGGAGGAAACCATTTTCATTCACTATTTCCATTTATTTACGTTGGGCCTACAGGCCATGCCATACAACAGTAAAAAATAAGCCACATAACGAGAAATAAAATCCCCTCAAGGAGGTTGATTTGGAGGAAAGATAGAGAGGTGAATAAATATCTACCCGCTCATGCATATGGAAGCTGATGTGCTCAATTCCCACTTCTAGAGAGTAGAGGTGGTCGTTGGTGCACTGATGATTGCGTCAGAGGCTTTCTAGATTGTCCAGGATTTCATTTTGGACGTGTTGCACGTCATTGATATAAGCCACCATCTCGTTTAAGTTCAAGTAGTGTTGGTACCTCATATTATCGATGTTCAATTGTATGTCATGCAACTGGTTTGCAATCATGTCTAGGGAGACTAGAGCGACATATTGGCCTAGAGAGCGAGCCAACAAGATGGTGACATCAACTTCTGAGTCCTAGCTGATGGCATCATTAGAGGACGACTAGTGACCAACATTGATGGGTTGGTGGCGAGTAGGAAGAGGAGCATCACCCTTGTGCCATGGATGACCTCTATGTAAAGGAGACCGAGACCACCAAACTTTCCACAAGGCTTACAAGGTGAGCATCGAAACAAAAGAGACCAAATTAAACTGAAACGGAGGAAATTGAACTCAATATCAGTCGTCAAGAGCCCAAGGATGGATGTACGGGACCCTGGTTTTCTGCCAAACTTTACACATCCTAGAGCCGCCGTGCACAAGTCATGCTCCACCCACCAAAACAAATGACGTCTTTCCATCAAGAGGGCTAACCCAAAACCCAAATAAATTGAACTAACGTACCAGAGCTCGCAATGCTATCTTGAGGATGAACCCCACCGAACACTGTACTCAGGAAGAGCCACAGGTGCAGGGACCGACCACCTATCCCAAAGCCCAAAAACACCTCTGCCGACATAAATAAGAACACAATTTCCAGAGTTGAGACACCCTAGTCAAGCAGTTGAAACATTATCATCCACAACATGCCAGGATCCCACGGACTGCACCAGGTCGAGAGCTCACCATGTGGCAACCCTTTCCATAACACCTCACCCTCGCTTGCCCAGAGCGATACCTGCCACTGGGAAAAACAAAACTCAGAACCCAAAGTCTTTGTAGACCCAACCTTCATTTCCTAATGCAGAACAATAAGGCACATAACTGAATAACAAAGGTTTATAATGACGCTATACGGGAGGAGAGCCCACTTACGGTGCCTAAATTCGCCTGTCACCCTCCATTAAATGATTTCCCTGTGCGCGTGGAAGTCGGGTGTGCTTTGTACACTGACAAATCCCCACATCTGTCTTCGAATCTATCACCCCCATCGGGGATTATTAATATTATTTTATTATTATTAATTAATAATGATATTAAGAACAATAATAATAATAATAATAATAATAATAATGTCGATTATATTAATTTAATATTATTATTATTAATTTATTAATAATGATATTAAATTTATTTATTATTACTATTATTTATTAATATTAATCTATTATTATTATTACTATTATTATTATTATTATTATGTAATAATGAAATGAAATTTAACTAAGAATAAAAATAACATCTTGCTCTGAAATTATTACATATTAAGAATAAAAATTACATCTTGCTCTCAAATCAAATTTACAAATTAAACTTATCGATGAAATTTCTTTATTAGCACTCCTTCATTTGCTGGGCTTTATGCATGAAATGGCGATTTGATGACCTTGTAAACCCTAAGACCTAATGGAGACTATGATTAAATGAAACCATGATGAAAATGACTGAAATGATAATGACAACTCATGACTGATGGTACACTGAGCAAAGTGGTGAAATGAGCCAGCAAGCAGTAAAATTTTGAAAGGAGTGAGATCGGACCTAAGTCTGCACCAAGTGACCAAATTTTAGCATGATGACGTAATGGAATGATAAACAATTTCAAAATGAGACCTAACATGACATGAAAAGAGTTTATTTGAACACTTGTGGAAGGATGCAAAACTGACACCACCACCAACACCACCACCACCACCTTCTTATAAGAATACTAAACTTTTCTTAATCATAACTCAACTTTTAGAATAACTCAAAGAACAGATATTAAAAATCATTTTTATACGTGCAATCTTCCATAATGTTTTAAGAATAATAAAACATGTAAAAGTTTCACTAAGCCATTTCAAATTAAAGTTGTGAGATTAGATTTTTTCTTAAAAAGAACGTTCAGTGAAACTTGATAGAAATTATTTAACCCATATAACATGATGATAAGAAGAAATCAAATTAAACGTAAATCATACCATAAGATAAACAAAGTACTATGGAATCACATCAAAATTACTTGTGAAACTCCAATACCCTCGATCCATTGACGCAACAAATGGGCTTAACACCTCTTACGAATCCTGCTACGCTGCCCAACTCTGGAAATTCTTGCGTTGTTCGCTCCCTGTCCCCAGAACGGTGTGCCAACATAATTAAATCTAAATGAAATTCCTGTCGAGCATACAGAGATGTCTCTGCAGCCACTGGAGCCACTGGGAGGATGCTATCTATCACAATCACCTTCCCCTTCTCTGTCAATGCCTTGTGGCAATTCTTCAAAAGCATTAAGCAATCATTGTCACTCCAATTATGCAGAATCCACTGAAAAAATAAAAACAATCAATAGATATATAATCATTAATCAAATATAATTAAAACTACCCAACAACTGAAAGCCATAGCGATACCTTCATTAAAATAGCTTCGCCGTTTGGTACGCTATCAAACATGTCTCCACCCACATGTTTCACAGCTGAACAAACACACATTAACGAGATTGCGTAACCTACATAGATATTAGATTCTAATATCAATGGTTGTACTTGGGGATTCAGACTTACATGGATAGTGACGAGCCTCATCCACCACATGGGCCATGTCGAAGTTGATTCCCCCGATGCGGGGATACCTAGACACTATGAGATTGAGAGTTGACCCAACTCCTCCTCCCACATCCACCAATTCCTGAACCTCGTTAAAACCCTTGTAACTATCGAGAATCTTGTTCATCAACATGGTAGAATGCTCAGACATAGCCCTATTGAAAATCCTCTTGAATCTTGGTTGATGGCCATGTACTCGAACCCTTTCATTCCATGAGCTTTGGTGCATGGCTGGGAGCCTTCAAGCACAGTGTCCTTGAGATAATACCAAGACTCCATCGGCACCTTATCTTGATTCATCAACAGTAGTGGAGCCAAAGAGACTCCATCCTAGTTCTTCACAAGATATTTATAGAGAGGAGTGAGACCACAGAATCTCTTGGCCTTCTCGCTCTCATTGGTGGTCACAGAGCAGCTCAGAACCGAATGGCTGGCCAGCACTCTGAGGATCCGATCAAGAGTAATGGTGGCGTCGGGGTTCGTGGTCGGAATATGGGCAACGATTTGCGTGGGCGAGAGTTGGACGCCATTGCCGGCATTTGTTATGATTTGGAGAACATCATGTTCGACGGCTGCCTTCATGGCGATGGGAAGGCACGAGAAATTTGCGAGCTCCATGCCCAGAAGCCATTCATCCTCATTCACAATCTTCAAATTTATCTTCTTCTTCTGAAAATCTTCAAATTTATCTCTGATTTTTCAAAAGTCGATCCCAATTGGAATCTGCGGGTTTACGACTAAAATTCTGAGAGGAGAAGTAGAAAATTGTGGGAATGAAAATATTGGGGAATGGGGCTTTTATCAGCTCTGTTAACAAATTCAAATTCTCCTCCTTTCCCTTTCCGTCGATGGATATTTCTGGGAAGCAAACTCCTTCCGACACTCTCCTCAAAGAATCTAAAGACCACACTCCGAGTTTACAGTAATCATGGTACAACACAAGTATCGAGGCATTGAAAACTGCACACCAACTCTTTCTCTATATAACAATCCATTTCTCCATAGAGTTGTCTTTATTTCCAGCTAAAAAATCCATTTCTCAATAGAGGTGATAGAGTTGTTTTTATTTCCATCTAAAAGCCCATTTTTCCATAGAGTTCATAAAATTGTCTTTAATAAGGTTTCCAAAGGACCACACTCCGAGTCTACAGTAATTGTATGGGCATGCATACATACAAGATTGGGAAATGGGGCTTTTATCAGCTCTGTCAACATTTCATATTGATGGGCATGCATACATAACCATGCTATGCATTCGGAAGCAGCCTATGAGATGTGACTGGTCGTTGTTTGTTTTCCGATCGATCCATCTTTCCGAGGAGGGGAATCGTCGTAGTTGATGGAGTAAATTTAGGTAGGTTATTAGACATGCATTGAATGCCACCTGCCCACCCCATTTCAAACTCTATTACCTTCCCACCATATTTGTCCATCCAGCTAATGCGATGGCGATGTTTTCAAATTCAATTTTCGATCCAGCTCCCACATCGAAGGAAGTCAATGCTCTCAAATTGAAATTTTCAAATTTCAGAGGAAGAGAGATGGTAAGAAAATATGTTTTCCAGAGCTCAAAGGTCGGTATTCAGTTCCTTGTCCGACGTATTTCCAGGTTTCTCAATGCTTCAAAGTAGGTCGAGCGGGTTGGAGGAGCACTAGTTTACCTCCATGTGGTTCTTAATCCTTCACTGAACGCTCATGACATGTTATCTGGTTTATGGAAAGTACTCTAGAAGCAACAAGGAGTGTGAAAGGAAAATGCATGCTGGCCAGAGGCATCTTGGTTTCCAAGGTCGCGTTGGCCCATGGATTGAAAAACAATGGATTCATGGTCATGAGATACCTTGTAGTAACAACATTCAGAAATCTGGATCCTGCTAGAGATTGTCATCTGCCAATCTTTTGCTTATTGGGATTCTAGATTCAACAGCTATTTTCAAGCTCTCGAATCTGGAAGGCCTTCATGTCAGATGTGAAGAAGCTGCAGGATATGGAGCTCTAGAGTTCTGCGGGGTGGACGTTTACAATGGTCATAGAATTCAATTACTATCACGCGGAGAACGGATCCAAGGCGAGGCATAGCATGGTTATTTAGGGTGAAATGTTTTAGTAATCCTACTTCCCCATTATCCCATAGATTTTATTAAATAGGTGACTTGTGAAAGATTGTTTGAAAGTTGCAACGATAGCTCTATTGATATTATGACAACGTGTATGCAACCGTAAAAAAAATATAGTTTCGACTTCGCTAAGCCATTCACACAAAACTACATACGCATGTTGATGTATGTGGTTATGCATGTCTGGAATTACCATGATCCATAAAATGCCTTCTTGTTTTTGATTTTTCATTAACGGTTTGGCTTTTTTATTGTTTGTATTCGATAAATAATAATGGAGACCATTGTATTGTACTTTAATGAAATGTTTTGTCTGCTATTTTTTATTTGATGAAGTTTACATCGTGGTATCTTAAACACACATTCTCTATCTATGCACAACAAATTGCACAATTGTGGGAGAAACAACCACCTGAGCCTTATGAGATTATTTTTGTGTGAAGACTTTTTTTTTTTTTTTCGGATTGTCTAATGTGAAGAAACTCGTATTATTTTAAATGGGTAAGAATTGGAAGTGAGAGAGGAGTTGGCATGGTATTTACATGTGAAAATATATTTTTTAAAATTTTTGCATGTTTTTATGGAGTGGAACATAATTATTTTAAAAAAATATTTATAAATTTTTAGATTTTATTTAAAACATATTTTTTCAAATTTTTGCATGTTGTTATGGAGTGGAACATAATTATTTTAAAAGAATACTTATAAACTTTTAGATCTGATTTAAAACATATCTTTTCAAATTTTTGCATGTTGCTATGAAGTGGAACATAATTATTTTAAAAGAATATTTATAAACTTTTAGATCTTATTTAAAATATATCTTTTCAATTTTTTGCATGTTGCTATGGAGTGGAACATAATTATTTTAAAAGAATATTTAAAAAATCCTTTTTCAAATTTTATCGTAAAAAAGAATAGATCTTGTCATTGATTATAAAAAAAAATATTTAAAAAATACCTTTTCAAATTTTATTATCTATGAGTAATGGAAAATCAATCATATTTGAAAAATAATAAAAGAATATCTATAAATTTTCAAATCTTGTCATCCATTGTAAAAAATATTATTTAAAAAATAACTTTCCAAATTTTATATATGTATATGTGTAATGGAAAATCAACGATATTTGAAAAATAATAAAAGAATATTTATAAACTTTTAGATCTTGCCATTAATTTTAAATATTATTATTTAAAAAATATTTTTCAAATTTTATATATCCTGTAATGGAAAATAAAAAATTATATTTGAAAAACATTTTTTGTATTTTTTTTCATTGAAGTAAATTGTTTGTTGTGGCATGCTACTGAGTTTAGATTAAACTTCCTACCTTGTGTAGTTTGTAGATATTTGTTTCAATGTTATTTAATTCTCATATGGCATAGGTTGGTCCTTTGTCACAAGGTTAAAAGTGTGTGTTTAGACCTTCACATTTGATAGATTTATTGAATAAATATTTAATTCTCCCTGCATGAGGCATTAATGAGGCTTATTTGGATGCTTATTTGCAACTTTAGGTTAGCACAATATTATTTATTATTGTGAGTAATGAGTATAATTAACACATTTCTAACTTTCACCTTAAAATCTAATTATTCATTACAGAATCATAAGCTTTGTCCATTAATGTTCTTCATATCATCATGACTTCTTTGGGCGAGTAACCATACAAAATCTAGATCTAGTATTAAAGCTTTAAGGCCTATATGTTAAGGTCTAATAAGTATTCATTACTAGTTCGTTTGTTATATTAATAGGAAGATTAGAACATTTCCTTATAATTGAACTCCTTTTGTGTGACTCAATATTAGGATCATCATATTTTGTCTTGTACATTGGATAGGAGTTATGTCTCTCAAAGTGAATTGCATTAGTTAACTTGTTATTGTTTCCAAGTCCTTTGAATCATAACATTTGGTAGGTCAATGTTGTTTTTCTCCTTTAATCAAGACATCGTCACATTTTTGCTATAAATTTGTTTTAGAAAGTTGTAGAGAATAAAATTTTGAGGAGACTTGCAAAAATAGTGAGGTACATGTGGTTAAGTTTTAAGTTTTCATTTGCTATAGTTTTAGACATAAGACTATGGAATTATGGTTTGTGACTAACATTGAAATTAATCTCAAATCATTCATCTTTATATTTTCACATTTGGGATGTTTGAGATAGTGAAATTTTGTACAGAGAGAAGAAATCATAGTATAAGCGGTCAAAATGTCATATTTAAGTTCGTTAATTTCAAAATATAGTCTATGGAATATAGGTTTTGTGACTAATTCTAAAATCAAGGCATCCTAATATTTTTTGCTATAATATAGTTTCGGTATTTAAAATTTCGAACTTTGAAATTTTTAGAATCCTAAGAAAACATAGCAAGTCACATGTGGAAAAATTGTTTGGTTTTTGACATATTATGATTTATGAGATATATCTTGTGGATGTTGGAGTGATTTTAAAATCTTTCTCTTGCATTAACAAGTTTCTTTTTTTTAAGAAATATTTTGGTCTCTTTAAGTAACATACTTATCTATCATTCAATGGGTGAAATTGCAATAGAGAAATAATACATGGAAGAACTACACATGCTTTTAGTTTGTTGGAAACCCATCTAACCCTTGCTAGAACCTCTTCAATTAATGCCAAATAAGATAGTACCTATATAAATAATACCAATTCCATGTACCTTTGGGTATATATGAATTTCCTTATGTATACCTAAAAGTAGCTTTAGTTAAGCTAATTGGTCATCTTGTTACTATAGTACACCAAAAAAAAACTTTGGGAGGGGAATATCTAGTGCCTAAGTAGTTGAGTCATACAACCAAGGACACATTTTAGACTCTTAGTTAGTATTGTGAGATATTATGCCAAGTATTGTTGGAACCCATACAGATATTAGAGAGTTATAAAGCTTTGCATTCCCTTGTCTTGTCCTTTTTTGAGTGAGTTAAAATAAAATGTGAAAAAGAGGTAAAACAAATAAATATATATTAACAAATATTTTTTTGTGTATGAAATTGCTTATTAGAGTAAAATTTTAAGATGTAGATTAGTTGGTTAGAGGAGGTTTAGTCTCTACCAAGTTTCTAATACACACACACACACACACACATAATATTTATTAACAAATAAATATTTTTGTGTAGTCAATTGTTTAATAGAGTAATTTTTTTAAGATGTAGATTAGTTGGTTTGAGGAGGCTTACTCTCTACCAGATTTCTAGTATCAAATATTATGGGGAGGGGTTGAAGATGAAAATCACTTTTGACGGAATTAAACTATCCCAAAGTCTCATCTTTAAACTTAATGGAGAGGGATTAAGGATGAAAATTACTTTTGATGGAATTAAATTATTGTAAAGAGTGTCTCATGTTCAAACTTTATAGAGAGGGACCAAGGATAAAAGTTAATTTAGATGGAATTAAACTTTTGCAAATAGCTCGAGCTAGAGAAAATGGCCCCAACCTGAACTAAACCTAAATAACCAAACAATGTAATTAAACTATTGTAAAGAGTGTACCATGTTCAAACTTTATGGAGAGGGATAAGTTACTGCAAAGATATCGTCCAGCATCTATCGAAATAAAGAAACTAGCCCCAACCTAAACTTAACCTAAATAACCAAACTAAACAAGATGACTCCAACCTAAACTCAACTTAATTAAAAAGTGAAAAAATATGGCATTGTCTACCAAGTCCACAAATTTTCCACTCCGGAAAATTTCTTGCCAGAATATGGAGAATATATATATATATATATATATGATTGTGGGAGTTTTTAAATCCTTTTTTTCATGGTCTAAATGGATTCAACACCTTCAATAACCCCTCAGACATGTAGAATCCTAAATCTTGACAGTTGTAACCCATATTTTCAAAAATTTCTACAGGATTTTCTCAAAATCCTGTCAGAATTTCTATTGTTTTTGAGGAAAAATTGTGGCCTATTTAGACTAAGCTAAAAAAATTAATAATAAAATTACTTGCGTTACATGCAAAATCATTCATGAAAGTATGTGTGTCGTATTGACTATTTCAAGCTAAAAATTTCAATTGCCCCACAACCATGAGTGTATCATATTGACTAGTTCAAGTTTAACAGAAGACACCCAAAAAAAAAAATCAATCTTCCATGATAGCAGGTGTGCAGTATCCACTGATTCAAGTTGAACACAAGACACCCCATAAATAACTGGGCATGTCCGAACATGTTACAAGGCACCTGAAAGTATACTTTAGAAACCCACAAATAAATGAACACAACTAAAAGTCTACTATAGCAGCAGACCAACTCGTAGATATCACTAATTAGAATGGGCAGTGGAAATTGCATGAGAGACCAAATTCGTCAGATCATGTTGTGTTTTTTCCTCCTCCTTCTATTCCCACTTCACATAAAACTGGGTTATGGGGCGGACGTAGATTTCGAAAAAATCATGTTAGGCACATATTTAATGGGAAATAGGATCCACACATTAAAGGGTGATGTTGTAGCGGCTACATCAACCCTCCAAAATTTCATTCCATTTTAAATTTCAGAGCCCCTGCATCTCTATCAGGCCTGTACTAATGGGTTTCCTTGCCTTCAACTCTTCATCAATGTTGTTCCTCAAAATTTTGGGATTCGCTACTCCTGCTTAAGTCTAGGTCGTGTCATCCCCCTCTTGTTTTAAGCCTAAAATCAACGACTTTGTGACCTCCTCATATTTTGCCTAAGTTTAGTTTCCAAGTCACCTTTTCACAAATTACGACCCCTTTGACCTTGTTGAGACCAAGCTACAGGGTGACCTCATACAAGTGGCATTGGTCACACAGGTCGCAATTTTGTTGACACTTGTCTCCCATGACTTGTCACATAGGCCCACGATCTTCTTATTTTTTCTCTATACGACTTTTGTGAATTTACAACTCTGTGACCTCTACCCACACAAACCCTAGAAAACCTTTAGTGAAATTGGTTGATTAATTTTTGTTTTCAGTATTTTGTATTATATTATTCATGCCATCTATCTTATCATAGGATTGGCTTTTCGACTTGTCAGGTGACATGGATCACGATTGTATCTCTATTTCTTCTTTCTCAAGCGAAATGGGAACCCCGGTAATTAAGAACTGATAGAAGAGTCCTGAGGCCAATACACAAGAAAGTTATGAGGTTTGGTCACCACCGCCCATCTACGGAGATATCATCTATGTCCTCAACAAAAGTATCAAGTTGACTTGGTATGATATCTATTCTGAGTTTTCAAATGCAGATATCTAAGAGGACCAAGAGTACTTCTCAGTGTATATAAATGTCAAAAGGTCCAAGCTGCACCATGTTGCAACACACCCACCTATATTCTCTTGTAAAAAAGTGATTGATTAGGTCTTGCACAACACGAACACCACGAACGGGTTGATAAGAGAAAATGCATGAAATCCATTCACTCTTATTCATTCGAAATACATTACAATATATTATGTTCTACCAGGGAAGGAAGACTTGTTCAACTCTTGATGGCTGGAAAAATACACAATCCCATTCTAGAACACGATCAGAAGATGGTGGCAAGACCCCTCTAAATTTTGGGCAAAGAAGGATCAATAATATAGAATAGAGGGTCTCCAAAAAGTGTATCAAATTATAGCATCTTTGATGAGCAGGTTGTATAGGAGGTACAACATCAACACTTTCCATGGTTCATGGGTCCCCATAATGCATATGGTATCTACCAAAGGGACAATTTTCAACTTGGCCAACATCTTAGTGTCGACACTAAAGACCAACATCCTTGGAGCAGAGGTCCTGGAAGAAGTCCAACCATATGAATTCTACATGGCCTCATATTTAATTGATGTTGTATGTTATAGGTGCCACTTTGACCACTAGGGATACAACTGGAAGGCAGAAACAAGGGGGGCCATACACAGGGACTTGTAGGTCTTCTGGGATTCAAAATACAAAAAGTAACATGACACCATTTCAAATTCTTTTATCACCCCATTCACTACAAAAAAAAAGCACATTGGTAAGGGTCATGCTTGTGACGAACCTTTAAGGTTCGTCACCAATGTCACATATGGTTACAGACATTAAAAAACCGTCACTGTAAGTGTATATAGTGATGGTCGTTTACGGTCTGTCACCAAAGACATTTTAAATGACACTTTTGGTGAGGGTCGTTAAAGGCCCATCACTAATTCTCTCTTTGGTGACACTTCTAGTGACGAACTTTTAATAACCCTCACCAATTCTCTTTTTGTTACTTTGGTGATGGTAAAAAAATGTCCGTCATCATTGATCATTAAAAAACTGTCACTGTAAGTGTATATAGTGATGGTCCTTTATGGTCCATCACCAAAGACATTTCACTTTTGGTGAGGGTCGTTAAAGGCCCATCACTAATTCTCTCTTTGGTGACACTTCTAGTGACAAACTTTTAAAGACCCTCACCAATTCTCTTTTTGTTACTTTTGGTGACGTTAAAAAAATGTTCGTCGTCATTGATCATTCCAATGAGTTTTTGATGACGCTATGTGCCTATTAATATATTTTTTGTCAAAAGATAATGATTTAATTCCATTATTGTGGAGCATTTTTTATAATATGTCCAAGGCCATAGTGGTTAAGGTCAGTCAATTTTTTAAGAAGTAATAAGCGTGTATCATTTCCCTCAAGTAATGACTAGTTGAATAGAGATTTCCTACGAGTCAACACATGATTCATATATATTAAGTTTATTATCTAGAAAATTCCATTTAGATAAAGTTCCACTGTTGTGTGTTGGAAATATATTATTTAATACATAATCGAGCTTTGACAATTCTTTTAATGAGAAAGACCTAAAAATCCTCAACAATCTGGGCACACCTTAAATTAATGCTTTGGCACACACTAACATTTCTTAGCACCCCACATGTCTTGGAACATCTTATGATGACGCTGACGCCCAAGCACATGGTGGCATGCGCTAGCACAACATGGAACTCTCCTAGCATGTGTTGGCATGCTGCATATAGTCCCTAGCATGCTCTGAAAAACCTTGGTTGAATGCATTGACATACATTAGCACTTGGCACACAATCCCACTTGGCATGTATTGGGACCTATTATTAGTGTGCCTAGCATGACCCTTTTCAAAAATATAAAGTCCTGACTTATTAACCCTCTTATTGGTTCTTCCTATTGTTGCCTTGACACATATTATACCTTGGCACCCTACGCCACATCCTTAACACCTAGCATGTGTTGGCATATCTTGGCACTATTAATTGGCACATGATACAATTAGCACACTCTAGAACTCCCAAGCACACTTTGGCAATTCTTAACATACCTTTGTATTCCCTAGCATGCCTTACCAATTCTTAGCATACCTTGTCACTCCCTCCTTGGCATGACAACTAACACTGACCATTAACACTAGTCTCTGGTAGTACACGTTCCTCATATTCATTAACTTCCATGAATTTTAACCTAATGCTCCCTTAAATTTTTTTCGTAGTACTCCTTAACACTCATCAACATGCATTATCACTCTCTAGCACACCTTAATTAGCACTCTTCAACATTCCCTTCCACTTCATAACATGCATAACACTAGTCCCTGACACATATTGGCGCTTGGCACGTGTTGGCACTTGGAAAGTCTTAGCATGTATGGAATACGTTGAGATTCCTTGGTATGATTTAGCATGGTTTAATATTAAATTTATTTGTGATGATCAATTGTTGGAAAGTAGATGAGAAGCAACAAAGGAATACTTGCAGGCACTTATAATGCACTAAGACTTTTCACTCGGCACCTATTGTCACCTAGTGTTGGTGTGTCTAGCATGCCCCTCTTGGAAATAGTAAATTGATGACTTATTAACCCTCTTATGTGTTAATTTCCTTGTAGTTTAACTTTTTTCTCCCTTTTGTTGTCTTGACAGTCCCTGATACACATTGACACACCCTTAGCTTGCACATCTTGGCATGCCTTATCACTTGGAACATATTAGCATGTTTGACATGTATTCCCACTATCTGGCACATCAAGGGGGTGAAGAGAGATGTAGTCCTAAAGTAGGTCGAGTACGAGGGCCGAGTAAGGGTTGCTAATGGGAGGTTATGATCATCCTCCAAGAGAAAGATCATCATGTGAGGGTTCAGAAGAATGTTCCATACCTTAATGGTCAGTTTGCGATAGGAAGTAGGATGGCATATTGTTGGTTCTCTTCTGGCAGATCGAGCTTAAGAGAGGTTTCTCATGAGAATATGGGCATGTGATTTCAATGGTGTCTTTGTGTGAAGGCCGCATCAAATTCTGAAATGCTGAAATTTGCAACAAGAAACAGTGAGATTGGAAACCAGAAAGGACAAAAAAAAATGCACCCACACTGGTGAGGAATTTTGATGCACCAGGAGTGATGAATGTGGGGCGTCTAATTTATTTCTCACTTAAATAAATTGTAATTTCATCTCATAACAACATGTGTTATTTAATTAAGTCATGGTGACCGAGTTATCTCAAGAAATTCGAGTTGAGGGTCTAATATGAGGCATCTAAAGGGATTCTAATATTTTTGGGGTCTAGTTGAAGTTGATGCATTAGTGGGGTGCAAGTGTAATTGACTTAATTAAATTAGTTAAAATCAGTTTAACTAGTTCTAACTGAGTGATGAGCTAGTGAGAGGTCCAATGAATTAAATTAGATTTAATTCAAAATGAGCGATCAATTAGATAACTGATAATTCGCTATTAATAGTTGCATGCATGTCAGTTTCGAGGAATACCCAATTGAGATAGAGGTTAAAGGGAACATAACTATCAGTTGTATTCAAATAAAATTTCCCATGTGCAATTATAAAGTCATTGGGATGCCATGATGGATTGCGCAATCAAGGAAGACTGATTTTCCTAATTAATAAGGAGTTAATTCCCCAGGAATTGCATGTGCAAGGCAGGCTGAACTAAGGATGAGAATTGGCTAAGTACTAGACCAAGTTTTCCTAGATCAACGGGAGACAATTGATAAAGTGTTGGAGAATCTCATGAGAGATTAAGCATTGTATTGTTTCATGATTCCTTGACTTAATACACAATAGAGATAGAGGGGTTTTGATTAGTTGTTTTCCCCAAATACATCATGTTGTTGTGCAATTGATAATTTATTTCTCTTACTTCTATGTGATTTTGAAATCATGTTTTGTTTATGTAAATTGTAGGAAGGATTCAATATCTTGTTTTAGTAGATTACAAGATCAAATTGAATCTCGTTGGTTAGATTTTATACATGGTATCAGAGAAGGAATTTTTTGGGCGAAAATTTTGTAGAGAATATCTGAAGATTTTGTGTAAAATTTTCGAAAACAAATAGAATTTTTGGATTCCTTGAAAAAATCTACCCAAATGGAAAAAAAAAAATCAGTCAAATCAGAGCTCAGATGAGGGAGATATCATTGATTTAAAATCAACTCTTTTTTAGAAACTTTTTGTAACTTCGGGACAATTACACTATGTGAGAGTCAAGAACCTATATGCACTTGAGGTACCAGATGCATGCAAAGCTTTGAGGAGAAAGGCAGAAGTTAGAGAATTGGTGGTTTAGAGGGAGCATAAGTTACCTCTCAACATGCATCCTCATGAGAAGCAGTCTCAGAAGGTTGTGGATTAGCTGCCACAATTGGAGAAGCAGAGAGGAGACCGAGTGGAAGCGTCTAGTACTCAAGCAGAGACCTCCATGAGGGGGAAATTTCGAGCTAGATGGGAAGAGGGAGCATCCATACCTCGAGGTGTAAGGTGGGCTTATGTGTAGACATAATCCCAAGATAAGAAATTTGGGCAAGGTCTATTGAGATGGCATGTCTCATGGATCGAACCTGGCTACGAGGAGCCCACAGTACAATAGTAGTAGGAAGGATTAGTTAGATTGATGTAGTCAGATGTTAGCAAGGCAGAAATCAGAGTGACAGATGTCAAATACTGGAGCACAAATAGAGTTATCAACAGTTCAAAGGGCGCGGATGAAGATGTCAGCAGAAATGCAGAGAATCCAATACTAGGTAGGTGCAGTAGCTAGCAGCAGTCAGAAGACTCTGATGAGAGATGCATTATACTGATTCAGTTTTTTAGAGGCTATTCAGTTTTAGGATTTGTAGGTGAAAACAACACTAAAGAAGTGTAGCATGCAGAACATTCCAAAGGTATTGGATGGGGATAGATTGAATTCCTTTCTTGTTGAGAGGGAGTGTTGAAATTTGCAACAAGAAACAGTGAAATTGGCGACTATAAAGGACAAAAAAAAATGCACCCACACTGGTGAGGAATTTTGATGTACCAGGAGTGAGGAATTTGAGGCGTCTAATTTATTTTTCCCTTAAATAAATTAGACAATAAATTGTAATTTCGTCTCATAACAACTTCTGTCAATTAACTAAGTCATGATGATTGAGTTAGCTCAAGAAATTCGATTTAAGGTGATCGAGGTGGATATTGGTGGCCACCTGCCTATTCCACTTGGGCCCTCACCATTGTCTCTTTTAGTTTTTTAGTTTCCTTAATTATAGCATAATTTACTATTTTTGTCAGTTTTTTGGGTCCTGAAATTTCGGAGTCGTTTTGAGGCCCCAAAAGATGTTTTTTAGGCATGAAAGGTTTCGAAATTTCATAGAAATCATATAAGAAGTTGTGGTCCTCGGAGAGATCTTTCTAACAAGGTATCATGTGCGTCAAACGAAGATTATATGACCAAGTTACGACCCCGGGAAGTTGGTTGCCCAACTAACCCCAACGGGGCCCATAAACTCTTGGTGCTACATCTCCTTAGGTTAGGGTTTTGGTTGTTTAGGGTTTTATCTTATTTTAAATAATAAAAAGACCCTTGATCCTTATTGTAACACAATTTAGAGGAATATAACTATCAGTTGTATTTATAGAAAATTTCCCATGTGCCATGATGGATTGCGTAATCAAGGAAGGTTTATTTTCCTAATTAATATGGAGATAATTCCATAGGAATTGCGTGAGCAAGGCAGGCTGAAGGAAGGTTGAGAATTTGCTAAGTACTAGACCGATTTTTCCTAGATCAGCAGGAGACAATTGGCAGAGTGCTGGAGAATCTCAAGAGAGATTAAGCATTGTATTGTTTCATGATTCCTTGACTTAATACAAAATAGAGATAGAGGGTTTTGAGCAGTTACTTCCCCAGATACATTTTGTGTTGTGTGATTGATAACTTGTTTCTCTTACTTATATGTGATTGTGCGATTGTGTTTTTCTTCCATAAATTGTAGGAAGGATTCGGTATCTTGTTTTAGTACATGATTACAAGATCAGATTGAATCTCGTTGGTTAGATTTTCTACATGAAATGTAAGAGATGGTTTATACCATCTTGCCTTGTGGTGGTTATTAGGCCGCAAGGTCTGTGATAAAGACCAATATAAATGGAGGAGGGCTTGCACTATAATTTAGAGCCATAACAAAAGTCGACATAGGCGTAATATTGACTGAGTTAACCCTAGTTTGAGGGTCGAAATTGAGATCTGAATTTCATGTCAAGATTCAGTCAAAGAAATGCCCAGAATCTATGGATCCATATGAGCTAGGTCGAGTCTCTTATGGAGGCACAAGTCACGTTTTTTCTATGTGTGGATAGGGTTTGTTCTACAACAATTAGAAGTACATAAGTATAATGCCCTAGTTAGAACAGTTTCTTAGCATGTTTATTTCATAAGGTATGACCTTAAGACTGTGACAAATTTGCGTAGAAGAATATGGGTTGTGACCCTTAGAGCGAGGTTTATTTCTGCAATAAATACCATAGATCTGGAAGATGCTTTGCAGATTCAGTATGTGTGGAGACAACAGATCCAAAGGACGGTGGAACTTGAGCAGAAGATTGAACATGCAGAAGAAACGTGCCATATGAAGAGTGGATTGACATGCAGAGGAGTTGATTTTGGTGGAATTTCCATAGATTTTTAGACAAAGATCTGAAGAAACCTATAAAAATTTAGTAAATGGACTGTTAGTGGCTGATTTGTGACCCTAGTCCAGTCATCTACAGATTGTTAGAAGTATGATAAGAGGAGTAGTTCATATTTTTTCATAGATTGGAAAACAAAGATAAAATTTTCGATACACAAGAAAAGTGATCTTGAGAGGACTCAAACCATTGTTAGGTGGTATATTTGAAGAGCCGTAGATTAAGACAATATTATGGGCCCTAGATCAGTAAAAAGAATTGATTGTGGTTGGGCAGATTGATGGTAGGCCAAGTACAGTTGGAGGGTTGTTAGGTTACTATCAAAGAATAGCCCTGACTCTTGTTCTAGTGAAGGACAACAAAATTGGTAGAAGGGTAGGTGTATAGGGCCTAACGATGTGCAGACTTTGAAGGACTAAAGTAACAATCAAGTGGGCCAACCAACTAGTCCTAGTTCACTATATTGTAGAGGATTGATTCAGTGAGAAGAAGGGCAGCCTCCATAGCCCTGGACTTCTCATCTTGGAGCTGTAGTATGGAAAAAGTGGGCATACCAAAGAGTTGTTCACAAATTGAAATGTGAACAACTTTTTACCACTCAAACTAGTAGTGGATCTAAAAGGGGTTCCTAAGGGGGCAACTGCTAGGACAAGGGAAACGATGGAGGCTTAGCCCATTGTCACCACCGCTAAGGCTCCTTGCTCTTCACGGACTTTCACCGATGGGTGGAGTCCTGGTAGTTTAGGAAGTCACTTGTAGAGGATAGGTCAATGAATAGGTCGGAAGTGACCCTCGAAACCCTTTCCCTGAGATAAAATAAAGAGTGGGACTTTCTTTCCTTCTAAGCAAGGGAATTATCTTCTAGGGAGAGAGGAGAGGGATTGAAGGGTTGAGGGAGAAGAATAAGACTTATGAAGGAAGTTCTCAATCCCTAAAATCATTTGGGAACTTTGATTCCCAAATGGCCCTTGATGAAAGGCCTTTGACACCAAATGGGACCACACGAGGCCAAGTGGACCCAGGTCAGGTTCGGGGATGGAATTTAGCAACCAATGATGTTCATATCCTAGACAAGGTGATGGGAAAGGATCGAACAAGATTTTTTACTTCGATTGGTCAAATTGATCCTACTAGGTTCTATCCTTGGGAACACCTAGGCAAAACTTGATCCTAGAGCTAGGGCTTGAGTTATCCAGAGATTCCATTGTCAGAATTGGCCCAATTTCTGAGGAGAGTGAGGGCACCCAACAACACAACTACCTCTAGGAGATAGAAGTTTTCCTCTAGCTAGATTCCTGGGAAATTGTTTCCCTACATGACCTAATGGGGCTAGACCTAGGGAATGTGAAAATTTCTTAATATAAGAAACCCTATTGCAGTATCTTGATTTAATTCTCCTACTTGAATTAAGTTACAAGCTAATTTATGAAATATTCAATAAACTAGCAAAGTAAATAGTAAATACAACTAGTAACCTACACATACAGATCAAATACTGAATAACATGCTCATAGACAAAGTGACACATGGATTTTCTGGACAACTATTTCCAGAAAAAACCCAATGTGGGAAAACCGGTGCAGCTAGCTCTAGAGGGTTTTCATTATTATGCAAAATCTAAGTACAACAATCCTGGGCACCAAAACTGGTTCACCCAACAGAGAAATAAAAATGACAGTAATACGCTGCTCTGAATCCCTCTATGTCAGCCTAACTGGACTGTGTCGGCCTCTACGCTGCTCAGTAAGGTCATGCGTCACACCTAAATGGCTTACACTTCCCCTGCGCTATCCTGACTAGGCCTGTGTCAGCCCTGCGTGGCTCCTGCTGCCCTTGCTGGGCTCTGGCTGGACTGTGTGGCTTCTGCTACCCCTGTTGCTCTGGCTAGCTGGAATGCTTAAGCAAAAAAATCATACGTAAGAAAGAAGGCACTGGCCAAAGGTAATGCATAAAAGTCAGAAAAAATGAAGAAATGAAATGAAAATAGATCAATGTCCAAAAATAACTGAAATAGCTCAATGGGACTAGAGAGTAAAAGCTTTGACAACAACAATAAGTGCTTATAAAATCAGCTAAGAGAACATAGGAGACTAGTTCATGAGGTTAAAATGTTGTATAATTGTTGGCACAGGAAAACTGTAGAATTGTTAGAGTAAATCTCTGCAGGTGACATTAGTTGGTGATCATCGATAATCATTTCATTTCATCAAATACCCCGATGAATGGGCCTTACAAGCTATTTGCGTAGACAAACCCTACAGAAGCTGTGTGATGGAAAAATATTCACACTATATTGAAGAAAACACCTACCAAATAAGGATGACATTTCAAATGGGGCAAGAAACAATAGAGAGAGAGACATCAAAAAAGTTAAAATGCTAGGGCAACAAGAAAGAAACTAGGTAGCATGGTAGAAAGCACAACAAAGAAAATTATAAAAATGGAAAACCCTACTAATTAGCACCCATCCAAACATCACCACAATTTTTTATTTAACTCTAAATCTCCAAATTCATCAAATTATATCGTGTATTCAAACCTGATCCTCTCTGTTAGCCATTCTGAAGATGAGGCTGAGAACTTGCTACAGAACCATCACCTACATGTAGTGATCTTATTCGGTGACCAGAAAACCTACTTTCGTGAAGGCACAGAAAGGTAAACACTCTCTGCCAAGATTTCCCATACAGCCCAAGTTGAGCAACCACATATACATCACTAGTTTTTTCTCTTCAGATTTGTAGCTTAGAAGAGCTTTGTCTGGCCACCTTCGGGTTGCTCCCAGAGTCACCCAGGCAAGCCCTCTCAACATTATCCTCTTTCTGTAGTACCTAATTAGTAATTTAATTAACCATAACAGTTTCTTGATCATGCAGGTATTTCAAATATATTTCCAATAAGCATAAAGCTTTCATGTTAAACAATCAGGTCAAAAGACTTTAGACTATGATGCAAAAAATAAAAAGAAACCTCACCAACACTCAAAGGACAAACAAAGTCAAACCTCTACAAAGTATAAATAGATATCTGATAAACTTCATTCCACCACAAAAATGTGCTTAACTAAAGAAAATTCTAATTACTGTGCTTTCAAAAAAAAGCTTTCAAGGGAAGTGATGTTATAAACATACCCCTACACCTTGTGAACAATCAATGTGTATAAATAGACCATCATAAGGCTCATTTTAAACATCATTATTATCATTTTATAAATCATTTTTATTAAATCAACAAGAAGCAAGCAACAATTGCATTCAGTTCCACTGAAAAAAAGTGTATGGCAGTTTCATATACTTATTATGAAACTATATTCAAGATTTTCAACTTGATTGTAGAGTCAACCAATCGGTTGTTGAAGCCCAATATTGTCTCTTGTGAGAATCAAAGTTACATCAAGCTCTATGAAAATCCAATGTGTCATGACCATTTCAAACACATTGATATTCAATACAATTTCCTAAGATTCCAAGTTCATTAGGGAGTTGGTAGTGTTGGACCACATTCAGGAGAGGAGTTATATCTACTATGATAATGCACTACTCTAAAAGAAAAGCCTTGCATACAAGGCAAAGTTATGAGGGAGTTTCTCATGCTCAAGGGAGATGCACCACTAACGCTATCATTAGCCTATTTTCTAACAACACCTTCTCTTAACTTATAAATGAAAAGGATGGGCACACTAGTTAGACATTTGTAGAAATAGATAATAAGAGTGAGTACTGTTAGCTTGTAGGTTGTAGTAGGAGCTTTTGTGAGATGACAACTTGCTGTGACATTCTTCTATTTGAGTAATAAAGACTTCTATGCAATTGTTGTTGGAGCCTGCTCTTTTTATCCCGAATTCTCAGATTGCAGATTTGTGTAGAGTGGGCCTAATATATTTGTTGTTTTAATCCACTATACATGCTGTGTTTGCACTCTTGAATTTACATCCTTCAATTTCTGCTCGTACAAAACTGAAATTTTGATAGGCAGATACTAAAGTTCAATCCTGTTGTTAGGATTTTTTAATTCTTTGAGGGTATTCCCTTGTTTTTAATAGTATTTGCATATTTCTGCATCACAACTCATCTCTTCCATTTCATTCTACTATAATACAAAAATCATTTCTAGTATAGTTTAGTTTATATCTGCTTTTTACTTAATTGATCTTTTATTTTATTTTATAGGAGCAGTACTTAGCAATCTCAATTCACACTCCCTTTGTATTCACACTGTTGTATATGTGTGGTCGTTGGACATTATCTCATCTTTATATAATCTTTGAGTGCAGACTTGTGTATCACAATTCACATGTTAGAATTGGCAATCATGAATCAACAGGTTGCATTTTTGTGTTGTATGACCTTAAGTTGTTGTTTCTAGTTAGTATTGCAGCAAGTGTCTTCATAGAAAACCCTGCAACCATAATTATGGCTAAGGAAAATAAACTTGCTGTGTCGAATGGCTGAAAAGCATGACAAATTATATCTCGAAGATGAAGATAGTTCAATACAGAGAATGTGACTGAAATTCTCCACAACAATACTTGTAGCCAAGTATTATATCATTTTCACGGAAAGCCAATAAACTCAATACAATTTTCTAGGGAAAAAATAATGTAGAAGCCAACACACATGGCCTTGGAAATTTTAAAGTCTAATATTTGTTGGGATAAAGCTAGGAAAAATAACCTTTTCCGAATTGTAAATTGTTCCTGTGCTATAAATGTCATGAATTAAAAAGACACAGTAAAAGGAATTATGGAATTGGTTTGTTGACTTGTCATTTGAGTAAATATTAAATGCCCTAGCAATATTCTTATGGGGCTAAGCCAAATGTCTATGTAATACTTATTGGCAACCACTACTTTTGATGCATTCACCCTTCAAAGGATTTATCATCACATGACTCCAATGGTTATTCTTGTTGAGCCTCTACTCCCCTGTAATCTTCATGGGTATACACAAACTATTAGATATTCTAATGTATATTAAGGATTCAGTGGAATATTTCAAGATCCAAATATGGCACAAGTTAGACAAGGAAACAATCTCAAATCCTAGAAATGACAAAGTACAATGATAGTCAAAGGAATGACTCAGAAGAGAGATTGCAACAGTGGAGGCACAAGTCTTTAACATCTCCGGGACTATAGCAATATTAATGCCAATGCTAGAGAACAAGATCCTTTGAGGGCTCATTGGCTATAATATGGATGATGGTTGTCTCTGGATAAAGAAGAGAGAGAGACCAGGTTCTAATAACATATATCACCAGTCTCTATTTAAAATGGATGCCTAGACACCAAGACCTATCAAGGTGAGATGAATGATATAAAATTAAATTATTGGTTGCAGAAATTAAAATTTAGAATTTTACTTCATTGGGGTAGCATCGGATGTGCAAAAATGGCATTCCTCATGTTCCCATGAAACCATCTCCGCATTAGTTGGCAGGACACTAGCCTATGATCTGCAGAATTATCTAGGAAAACTTTTGTACAAAAATTGCAACTAGAGGCAGTTCTGGCCCTCACAGAACTGAAATAGGGAGACTCTGTATGTGGTTGTAACTATTTTATATGTATCACACTAATAGGGATATCAATCAACTAATGGATCACTAAGGTAATTACACCATTAGCCTAGAATAAAAGGGGGGCATATTTTTCAAAGGTGATTCTAGAACTATATATTGACAAGACCTTGACAAAGGTTTTGATAGATTACATAGTTGTTATAGTTTTAGGGTAAAGTAATTAAGCTAAGAGTTGGCATCAACAAAACTGAAATAAACCAAGAAAAAGGTGTGAACATAAGTTTGAAATAGTCTCTAACTTGGTGTTGTGAAATGACTTTGTTTCATATAAAGATTAGGTGTTGTTCCTGTCATAATAAAACCCTATATGAATTTACCTTGTCAACGGTTAGAGTGCTTTCCATTTGAAAAAATACCTCATCTATGCACTGAATTGACACAATGATACACATTACAGTGAAAAAACATAGTGATCCTACAGTTGTCAACATATGATAGTAATTCTCGCTGCAATCTCATTGTGCACAGGTTGAACAAATTCAAGAACCAAAGGTTGTAACCCAATCACTGACTTTGAATTATATTTTGTACATATTGTTGACAAACCTCTCATTGCAATTATGAACCAAAACATAGTGCCATAACACTTACCTTATGTGACCCTAAAATATTGATTTGTGCATCAAATTTGTGGACATTTAAGTACGCTACATACCTAAGTATATAGGAAACTAGAGTGACCTCAAAAAACTCGAAATTATAATAGAGAATTTACCAACTATAAGCCACTCAGCACCCAAATAGACCACAAAAAAGTCTATTTCTTTAGAGAGATATACAAATTATCTAAAAAACTAGGTGCAAAAAACATATGAAATGACTCTTTAACCTTATATACTCAACCTTCTATGAATCAACATATTCAACCTTCTACATATTTACTTCTATAAATTTATATTTTTTTTAAATTTTGTTGACCTTTTCTCCATGCTAAAACTTTGTAAAAATGATTCTCTACCATGCCTTCCCACTCAACCCCTAAGTTGGATTCTATGCTTCTTATTTATTAAAATTGTTTACAAGTCTTTCATATAAAAAAAGGCAGGTCACATGTGCATCATCCACAAGAACAACTCAAAAAAAAACATGACATGGCTTGGCTTAAGCCAAAATAGCCAGATATTATATATTAAGAACCTTTATGATTACAATTCCATAAATCACCTAAAAATCATAGAATTAACACAACAAAGGAAAAACAATTAACACAACAAAGGGAAAACGATAAAAGCTTGATTAGAAAAAAACCAATAAGAAACCATGTTCATTATTGGAGGTTGTTATCCACAATCATCCAAAGATTGAGTGATCTATGTGAACATGCTATATATGCTCCCATCCATCATGGGAATGATCTGGGGTTTAGGCCCTTCACAAATAGCGAAGGCCAAAGCTAGGAATTGTTTTACTGTTTGGTGCAACAATGGTTAACTCCTCCCATGCTTGTAAACTTCTTTGTTGATGTGGTAGTGGGGCCTACCATCCCCTTTGTATGACTTGCAATTTCAAAGAAAAAATTATTAAATAGTTCTTTGATCACTTGTTCTATCTCAACCTAAACCTTTTAACTTGCAATTTCAAAAAATAATGCCACTTGTTCTATATCAACCTAAACCTTTTAACTTTCTATTGCTATATTTGTTTGCATAGTTATATAAAAGGCCACGCTAACATTCATGCCATTATACCATGAAAATACTTAGCATAAAAACAAAACATTATTGCAACCTTTCTATTTTTAAAATAAATAAATATAAAAAAAACAAAAAACAAGAAACGCATTTCATATCAAAATATCAAAAAGTTTCAAATATCCAATTTTCTCATTTCCCTCCCAAAGTCAAAATATCAAAAATTTTCAAATATCAATTTTTTCATTTCCCACTGTCGGAGGGTTTGTCCATGGGAAGGAGGCTAGGTGCTTCAATTATTTCCACAGAACGAATCTGAACAATATTCCCGGTCGATGGCCCATCCCTAAAGCCTCCATCTCTCTTAGAAAATTCATAATAATTCTAGACAAGTGCTCTAATTGTTGTAATCAAGGTCATCCGCTCGCTCACCAGAGGCCAAATATTTGATCTAGGGTCTCCCAAGAAGTTCAAGGAGGGCGCGGGTAACGAAGAGGCCGATGAGGTTTCTGGCTAAGACACCGTTGTCTAGTTCTTTTCAAGGTTCAGTCTCCTAAAAAAATGTAATACTTTACCGTGGGTTTAATATATGGGTTTTGTATTTTATGGATCCAGTTTTGTTTGTTCCTGGATTCATGTTTTTTTTTTATGATAGTAACGGCTAGATTTTTATTTAAGATTCGGCCAAACAGTTGCCGAGGACTTTAACAGGGCCATTCTTTACTTCCGCGCTACAGCTTTGGCTTTCGCTTTTAGCTTCTGATATGCTAATGAGATTACATTGCGTTTGTAGGTAGTGACCATGGCTTGGCTGTTCACTTGATCTGGTTTCAAAATGGTTTCTTGTTTTTTTCTCTTTGATTGCGTGATGCACTTTAGTTCTGTTTCCCAAATTACAGAGCGTGACCCATCGCACCGGGCATTCACTACAACCATCAACATAGCTGAGTCTACCTTTAATTTGATGTTTGATTTCTTTTGGTTTTCTTGATGGGTTCTTACTGTATGCTCCAATCTTCCAAGAGATATCCCAACAATGCCAGATTTTCTTGCCCCTTCAGAATAGCTTGCAGCAGTGATCATCATGCTACCAAAACTGGTATCTCGTGCACCCCCCAGCACCAACCCAGCAGATTGATGATTGAACAGAGGACAAAGACAGAGGAGTTACGCTCTGTATTTTTTCCTGTAGAAGAATCCGAGTCTCCAAACAAATGTCTATCCATTTTGGTCCATTCCCGAAGATCTGGGTGCTGGTGGGAGTTTTGAAACAGAAGTTTACGCAGAGGGACATAGGACCTTTCTTCTTCAGAGTTATGGTACGCTGCAAATCGTTTCAGAATCATTCATGTTTTTTATTATTTAACAGGAAGAGTCAAATTTATTGAATCAGAAGTCACAAATCTTTTTTTTATGGTCGCGTTCCTAAGAAAGATGTAGAGACAAAGAGAAAACTGCCCAGCCTTCTGTACGAGGAAACGAGATCTACCTTGAAGAAACATGGATGAATATCATGTGGGGTTCAGATTCCATCTGTTTGGCAACAATCATGTGGGGTTTGGATTCCATCTGTTAGGAAGCTCGCACAATCGAGAGAACATTGCGAGAGATGCTCCTGCAAAGCTGAAGCAGTAGACAGCAAATCTGAAACATCTTACCATGATATTGCACTGGAAGTTTATATGGAAGATATCCACCTGAACATTTGAGTGACATCCCGAAGATCTTGCAGAGAAATTGGGATTCTATTTTCTTTTTTAGCTGGGAAGATTGACAAAATGGTGAGAGAACACCCCAGATCAACGTATCTTCTAGACTACTGCTGGAAAATATGCGTTCTATAAGGAGACGACACCTTATTCTGGAGCCCTTGACTGTGCTAGGAAGACCATCAAGGCGGAAGGTCCTATGGCTCTTTACAAGGGGTTTATTCCCATTGTGATGAGACAAGGTCTTTTTACCATGGTTCTTTTCGTTACTATGGAGCTCAGAAGGATATTATTGAAGGACATGCACTGCCTAAATTTTGATTCTTGTATCGCCATTGTGGATTGCTTGGAAATTAACAGCTAGAAGGATATTATTGAGGTCTTCAGTAGATGAGGCGCTTATCGTCAATCCCTCTCAGGGAGAGGGCACCATGTTCATCTTAACGGTACGTATTCTTCATTCATAAGCTTTCTGAAATAAAATGAAATTTACTTTTTATATATAAAAGTTAATTAGGCGTTGTTTGATTTGGGCTCAGTTACTTAATTATTGCTTACTATTTTGGCATGGTCTAACTTTCTGTGTTCTGTTTTATTTGGAATCTGGGAATAACTTTTTTATGTTCTGTTATATTTACAAGTTAATAAGGCATAGTTTGATTTGGGTTCAGTTAGATTGCTGAGTAATGTGGCAGGGTCTCACTTTTTTATTTTGAATCTGGCAATAATTTTTTATAATTTCAGTTAGACTGCTGAGTAATGTGGCAGGTCTCACTTTTTTGTGTTCTATTTTTATTTCGAATCTGGCAATAATTTTTTAGTATCTATTTATATATAAAATTCAATAATGTGGCAGGGTCTCACTTTTCTGTGTTGTGTTTTTATTTCGAATCTGGAAATAATTTTTTAGTAAAAGATAATTGGGCTTATTTTATTCAAATTAAAAGTTAATTGTGCTAATTTTAATTTGGATTCAATTACTTTATCTCATATCACAACTTTAGTATTTTGGCAGAGTTCTATTTTGCATGCATTGTGATGAGACGAGGTCTTTTTTTATGAGTTAGGAAGATTTTAAATAATCATTTTTTCTATGATGGGATGGTGATCAGATTGCAATATAAAACATAAGTAGTTTTCCAGTTTACCAATGTCTTTCCTTATCCATTTGACTGAGGTAGATAGAAACATCACGCAGGAAATTTATTTCCATGATGATATCTTTTATTTTGCTGGCCCTTTCTCGTCCTCTTCGCTTTCGTCTGCCCGCGATCAAACCAATGGCCCAGATGTAAATGGTGTTATAGGATTTGCTAGAAATGCAGTGATTGGTTAGGTTGCGAACGAAGAAAGAAATGGTGGCATACCCATTTGATTGAGTCAAGTGAGGAATGAAAGAACACATAGACAGATGGTGGGAGGGCACCATATTCAAAAAAAATATTATCAGGAACGTATATATTGGGAACAATACATTATGTAGTTAGGAAGATTTTGAAGGACCTTAATTTTTAGATCTTATTTTACTTGAGAAAGGATCTTGATTATTCTCAACTATTTTATTTAATTATACAAGTCTATGCTTTCATTATGGCCATCTATATGTGTCTTTTTGTCTACTTAACTTCAGAGAATGTCAAATTGAAGAACCATTTGCCTCGTTCTCAATGGAAACTGCACATAAGCATGTAAATTTGACATGAGAAATTCAAAACTTTAATAAAAATTGCAAAAGAAAAAATAACCTTCTGTCTACTTAACTTTGGACATTCTCCGATGTAAGTGAGCTTGCAGGGATTTGAAAGTGAGAACCCATATGTCTGTTCAATGTCGTTCCTTGCTTTACGAATAGTGAGCTTACATGTGAAATCAAGGTGCTTGGTATCAATAAAAACACCCACACTGGAAGAAAATTGAGCATAAGCTTGGTTTCTTCTAGCTGGGTTACAGGACACAACTTCCACTGACTGGTTGATCCATCCTTTGTTGTCGCTTTGTCCAAATATCTGCAAGGTAGAAAAAGGAAATTAGACTAAATAATAGTGCACTAGTGAAGTTATGGAAAAATTAATTTTATAAACATGGATAGAAAATTAATTCATTTCTTTTGAATGAATAGGTAAAGCTAACTGCATTTCATCAGGATGAAAACTAATTATGTTATAATAATAATCGAGCATGCTAATTATTTTATTATATGATAAATATAATTAACTAGTAGAAAAAAAAACATATGAGAAATGAGACTAACACTAATAACATAAAATATGGTCGTGACACTAATACTATTTACCCTCAAACAATCATGATGATTGATTTCAACAATTACAACTAGGGTTTGTCTACTATTGATCAAAATTCAAAATATAGTCAACTGATAATGAAAATTACTCGTGGTTGAACTTACCTCAAAACCGAAGTATGCGAAATGGGGAATTTTCCTTTAGCAACATACTCTTTGGGGTCAACCTCATAAAGTTTGGTGGGATCTAATGGCACAATAACTTTCCACTAATGAACTACTGCAACAATTACCTGAGCAAGGCGATTGAATGAAATTCCATTCTGAACATTATGTCTATAAAATGGAGTACCAATTAAGAATAGTATGAGAGATATAATCAATCCCTGTGTAGGTATTGCATAACCTACAGTGAATCCCACGCGATCTTGGATGTATATTAGAAAAATGTCTGCAAACAGCATTCCGAAAAACACACTAAATATCCACCAATTGAAGGAGGATTTATGAACCTTCTCTTTAGGATCAACTTCATCGAATTGATCGACACCAATGGTGGGATGTTGGGCTTTGTACCACCAGTGACCACAGTAAGAACGTACAAAGAAAAGTAGAAAATCCCAACCTAAAACTTGGAATCTTTCTCATAAAAGTTGGAGCCTTCAGAGAATGCTCCCAACCTCTCTACACAGACTTCAGAGAATTTCAAATTGAAGAACCATTTGCCTCGTTCTCAATGGAAACTAGACATAAGCATGTAAGCTTGACATGAAAAATTCAAAACTTTAATCGAACTTACAAAAGAAACAATAATGGTTACGGAGGAACAGGTCCCTGTCAAGTAGTAAGGGAGTGTTTGAAGAATGAGGAATCCAAACGCAACACACAGCTCCATCTGAACATGCTTGTGAGCCATCTTGAATGAGGAATTTGAGTTCAATTCACAGCTCCATGTGAACTTGTTTTTGAGCTTTCTAATTGATGGTGAATAGATCATCCTAAAAAACGTTCTACCAGGAGGTAGACCTATGTACATGGCCTGGAAGGAATCTTAGTGTGATAGAAGTGGTGTTGCATCCCAATTGCATGGCCATGAAAAAGAGATTGAGGAAAGAATATCGACTCTTGGTGAACATGAAAGGGCAAAGAGGAAGGAGACTATGATGCTGATGCTGGTTGCATTGACCAAGCCATCGCAAACACAACCCATCTTCATACTTACTCCAAAGCGCTTTGTCATGTTGGACATCATGACTAGCCTTCTCACAATGGTGAAAATTATTATTATGCTCCTTTTTTTCATGCAAATCTTTCATAGAATCTAGGACACATACATCAACACATACCAGTTCTTTGATGAGGATGGGGTTGGTTGTGCGGCTATGTTGGTCACAAAGTAGTTTGAACTAATCTTGTGAATTTGGAGGGTCCCTTTTAGTGATATTGTTATCATCTTCAAGAGGGGTGGGAGCTTCTTCTTCTTGTATGGCTGCCACAAGGTCTTGAAAGGTGTTTTCATCCAATATTGTCTTTGGATCCCATGTTTAGCAAAACATTAATTGAAATATTTTAAGTAGAATTACCCACCAGTATCATATCTAAGAGAGGCAATATGACAACCTAATTTTTTCTCTATTAATGCTTTGAAATTTTGAAATTCATTAAACACATAATATTTTAATTATAGAAAATATACCCACATTTTTCTACTGAAATAATCAACAAACGGAAAGAAGTACCTAGCACCAGTGGTTGATGTCATGTTCATTGTTCCACATATGTCTGAAAGTACTAACTGAAGGAACCTCTACGCTCTCCAAGCTTGTCCTTCATAAAATGGTATTCAATGTAGCTTCCCTGCCTGACAAGCTCTGCAAATCTGTGGATCTTCTACAGAATGTTCGGAAGTCCATCTACTAGTTTCTCTCATGCCAACTGAGAGAGACAGGTCAAGTTGAGGTGCCCATACCTATGATGCCATAGGGGTGCTATATTTTTCAATAAAAATTACCTTTAACTTAAGATCAATATTAAAAAATCTTAAGACCACTAAAGCTAAGAGATTCATCTAAAATGGATCATTATAATCTTGGACATAGAAAGCACTCATCGTTGCATAGTTTCCCAAAAGGTCAAAAAACCTCAAATATATGTTGAACCTACCACTTAATTTGATGTTCAAATCCTAAGCCATCAAATTCTCAAGTGCAAAGGTGAAATAAGAAAGGTACGAGTCACTATAGGAGATCAATGTTTCTTTTCAAATTTCTTCTTCCTTCAACTAGAGGGAATGATCAGATCCTAGGAGTTTAAACTTTAGTGTTTTCAAACCTTGGGAACATATGACATGAATCATATGAAATGTTTATTTCCATTAAGCATGAGGGTAGAATTATTAACTTAAATGGTCTTTAACACAATCCCTCTAGATTTGTCTCTTCAAATGTGAGGGCACCCACTCTCATAAAGGACATGTTGGGAGTTTAAACTTTAGTGTTTTCAAACCTTGGGCACATATGACATGAATCATATGAAATTTTTATTTTCATTAAGCATGAGGGTAGAATGATTAACTTAAATGGTATTTAACACAATTCCTCTAAAATTGTCTCTTCAAATGTGAGGGCACCCACTCTCATGTTCACATTTACTAATATTAGCCTTTAGGAAAAGATAAGAAAATATAAATTGGACTAATGTATCAATCCATGTGAACATGATACCCATTCATCCTCTCACACACTCAATGTGCAAACTTTGTCTCCTAAAGGACATGATTTGGGCAGTATATCAGTTGCCTCAAAAACTTAGGTTCAAGTCAATTCTTCATGCAACATGATACTAAGAAGTTGCTAAGTTGTCTCCTATTATTATGCTAAATTGTTCAGCATCAGTTCAACAATTCTAGATGACTCTCATGGTGTTGCAATGTTATTTAATCTTACAAGTTGACATACTTTCTTAGTCCCACAATGCTGAAAAAATTTCCTCAACTATTAATCCTAAAGAAGCCCAATAATGGGTGAACATGGATAGGCCAGCTTGAATTTTCTCACATGTCTTCCATCTCACTTAGACACTTATTTTGGGAACTCTTATACATTTACTATGTCAGTTTGCTAAGGCCTAAAACGGGCAAAATAAATAACAAGTGTGTGCAAGCAGCAACACACTTGACTAGATTGAACTCGGCCTAGTCTTATGATGGATGTACATTTTAAGGGCTTCTTTCCTAATTCAAAATTGTTGAAGATATATAAACTAACTATTTCATTTGTCCTACAATTCCAATAGTGCACATGGCAAGCTTCTTTGCAAATCTCTTTTTTTTGCATATGGTAGGCCTCTGAATAGACTAAGCTTGTACTAGCATAATGAAAACATGACCTGAAAGTCACCATTGTGTTTTGGTTTCTGAAGGCTGCTGCATTATTGAATGACTAGTGAAGTATCAACCAATGAATAAGTTTCAAGGTTTGGAGAAGTCACAACATATATTATAATTTTGTCTTGCAGATTCGCCTCTTGACCAATTGTTTCTAGGAATGCCTCTTATGAAAAAATAAGTTCTCTCCTAACAGGTTATGACCCTCTTGAAAATACCAGGTTCACTAGAACATTGGAAGCAAATATCTAATGTACACACCATGCTACCACTACAAGCCATTATAGAAAATAGAAACCAAGGTGAAAAAGGATCTACAACTACATTGTAGACGTGTTACAGTGACAATACTTATTTGAATGTCTATTCTCCAACATCCATAGCATTACCAAAAATAATCATAGTTTGTATTTAACTCCAAATAATATACATTCCAATAAGAAGTTTTCAATCATAGTTTTACCTTGTGGCAATGATTTTCCTTATGCCCTGCTCTCATTTTCAGTTAGAAACTAGATTTCCTATATTGATGATGTTCCTACTGTAATATGACCAACTATCGGACAACTATCTCACTGTAATTCTAGATAAAATGAGAATTGTACCCAAATAATAAAGAAACTAAAAATGATAGTGGATATTGTAGGGTAAGCAACTAAATAGGTAGTACGCATGATATGTTATTCCACAATTCACTACCTTTCCCATTTATAAAATAGTTTCTACAAAAATTCCGCTGCATATTAGTTCTTTATGTTGCTATTTATTGAGATTTTGGCTCACACGAGGATTACAATCAACCTTTCCACAGGAGATACATATGGCTTATGCAATTGGCATACCATTGTTGTTATTGTAACTAACATTTCCTGATAAGAAGTTAAAGTTGAAACATTGAATTTACTTGTTTTGGATTCCTAATTGCTATGCATGGCATATATAATACCAGCTGTCCATTAGGATTCATATGTGACCAAATGAAAAAGGCTTTAACTGTTGCTAAATGAAAAAAATGTGACAGGCTAGGATTGGAGGGATTTTGTGCAAATTATAATGAAAAATAAAAAAAGTGAAGGCCTACACCTCCAGTGCAGTGATAGCAGGGTTTCCTATTTATAATCTTCTAGAGTTATTATTATTATTATTTGTTTGGTTCTTTTTTACAGTTTCTCCCTGGTCAAGGTGTTTCTCAAGTTTGTCAACTCTGAATGCTGAACAGGTTGCTTGATGTCTTGCAGTGGAAACACCTCACATATTAGCATAGGTCCAAGATCTAGTTCTGGTACACTAACGCAAATTGTGGAAGATATGGTAAGTGCCTGCTACTGAAAGCCTTGCCACTATGACCCAGTGCTATTTGGCCACAATTAGAAGGTTAGTGCATTGGGAAAAAGAGAATGTTGTGTGCATTGATGCTGCACACAGGGCATATTTTTGCAAGCCCTTTTTCCCATTATGTGCAAGAGAAGTTTGCATTTGCAAGATGCACATAACATTCTCTTTTCCCAACAAAATAACCTTCTACTATTGCATGAGCTTCTAGCCTTTTTAGAGTAAGGAACTGTCTAGAACTTTGTCACTCTTGGTTCATAGTTATCCTGTGAGTTTAGTCTGATTGCAAGACTTTTGCCTTCACATTCGTTCTCAATGTTTCTCCCATAACCACAGAGCTACTCATGTTTGGGGTTGTTCCCTAGATATATCTTGGGGTCTGGACCAACCTCCTTATCTACTGGAAACATTTCTATACCTCCAATAGGTATATCACTTATCATAGGCATTTTTGTTTCTCCAAAATGCCGTTACTCTCGCAAAAGGGTGCATTTGAATGTAAGATTCTTTCTCCCACAACTCAACATGATGTGTGCAATGTGGTCCCTGTTGGGTGATTTCGATGGCTTCTACAAACTAGTTATTAGGCAATGTTTCTAACATCTTAGGAAGGAGCTACTTAGTGATGGCTGCCACTTTGAAAATTGCTTGTATTGATTTTTCATTAGTATATTGAAAAATTCATCGTCGGGGATTAATGTTTCAATTTTATCAAGTGTCTCTTGTTTCATATTCAACACAAGATGGACTTTGCATGCACTCAGTTCATTGGAGCGAGGATTTTTGGCTTGCCTTGAATATTGAAAGCAAGTTACAGAAGTGATCCCTAAAGATGGAGCATCATTGACAACAATTCAAGCTCCTCTCAGTGGATGTTTTCTAATCCCTCTTCTTCTGCTCCTTCCCCTTGTCATCTTCATTTGTTTACAAGGCATGAAAATGATACCCATAACTCTAAATTTTAGCCCAAAATAAATTTTAGTGATAATGGAAATGTTACGAGAATATTGTTATTATCACTAATGGTCTGCCCATTCTAATGAGGGATGTCTTAAGCAAAGAGTTATCAACACATATTTTAGTGGCTGAGAAAAAGGAAGGAGAAGGTTAAAATGATTATAGTCAACAATCCCAGTTACATAAGTGGTTTTTGTGGACTTCCCAATCCATGGTGGGAATTCCTCTACTACTAAGTACGGTAATGATAACAATTCAAAAACAAAAATGGAAAAACAATTCTAAGCCTACAATTAGTCTTAATCATCATTGACTACTTCACTTTAGACAAGGATGCTTTGTTTGTGAAAAAATGTTACATTATAGTTATTTCACAAGATCATCTGACTTTTCTTAATTTTCCTTCAAAATGTTAAACTTGGTCTAAAATTTTAGGGTTGGATGAAGGATACGGAACCAATTCAAGTTATGAAGGTCCATCAATTCACTTTTGCTATTGACCACTCTTTGATAGTATTATGTATGATGGCACTCTTGTTGACTGTTGTGGTCTTATTCCTTGGAAGGTTTTATCAACACGATTGCCATGCAAGCTATTATATATTGTCTTGAAACTTCCCTATTTTTGCAGAGAAGTTAGCGTCATGCTAGTGATTAATTTGAAACAGTATTTTAGTGGAAAAATTAACTATTTTTTGGTGGAATAGTTCATAATTTATTCTGATCTTTTTTTGCAAGTGTACTAGTCAAGATGATAAATGTATGGTTTACTTTAGAGGGTTCCCAGTTCTTTCTAGATAAGCTTTTCATCATTTTCTTTGAACACTTCTCTAATGCTCCTGAGGTCCAAGTTGTTATATTTATTGGTTGTTTATGTGGAAACTTTTTCCCGAGGTTTTGCAAGGTAAATCCAAATGCAAAAAATATTATTTTACATATTGATATTTGTTCAAGACATTCTTGTGTGATACTTGAATTTTATAAATCTATATTTCTATTTCGTTATCTATATCAATATATAAGAACAGGCCCATGGATTGTTCATATTTCTCAAACTGTGTAGTTTTTTTTTCCTGTTGCATGTTCTTTTATATTATTATGTTGTGATTCAAATTTATAGTTGTACTTTGCAGTTATTCTCCTACGTAGTACATGCTTTGTTAGATTATATCAAAATTTATTCTTATTTTCTTTTTATTATGTATATTGAACATATTATTTCTAGCAACTTTTGATCTTCCTATATTTTCTACTCCTTTGGTGTATCTTTGCACCTTTAGGGGAAATTGATAACTTAAAGTCTAATTCTTTAAAGGGTGCTAGCTCAATGGAAGAGCACTTTCTTTACAAGCAGGAGGTTGGTGGTTCGATTCCATCGTGCCCTAATATTCATAGGGAATGACGACAATCAGTTTTTGGTGACAGATGCTCTTTTGACCATCACCAATGAGCTTATGGTGACATTTTTAGACCCTCGCCAAAATATGAAATGGTGACAGTCAATGAACGCCACCATATATATGCATCAATAGTGACAACCATTAAATTTCCGTCACCATAAACCTTTTTTGTTGATATGAAATGGTGAGGGTCATTGTTTGTCATTATAGTCATTATTTGTGACAGACCTTGATGTCACCAATGAATTTATGGTAACGGTCAATGAACGTCGCCATATATATGCACCAATAGTGATGGCCATGAAAGGTCCATCACAAAAAAGCGTTGTTGCTCATATGAAATGGTGACGGTCACTATCCGTCATTATAATCAACATTCGTGAGGGACCTTGAATGTCACCACAACACATACTTTCAGCGACACCACCTTTGGTGACGTTCAGGTTTTTGGTGACGGAGGCTATTTTTCATCACCATTGCTCATATGAAATGGTGACGGTCACTATCCGTCATTATAAATCATTATTGGTGACGGAATTTGAATTTCACCACAACACCTATACTTTCGGCGACGCCACCTTTGGTGACGTTCAATTTTTGGTGACGAAGGCTCTTTTGACCCTCACCAATGAGCTTATGGTGACCATTTTCGCCCCTCACCAATGTCCTTTTTTCTTGTAGTGATTGTACCGACTGCTACACGGGTAAGACCCCCCATGTTTGTCAAAGAGGGCCATGGATACTGTAACTAAAGTGGCACATTGGTTCTTGATACGTAAGGGCACATACATGAAGGTCTTTGTTTCTTTCAAACCCCCCCACACTCTACCCAGGTTCGTCGTCGATAGACTGTTGCTACGAGAAGTTTGCTACTAGATGACTGGTGGTTTCTCAAAAGACACTGAGAAAAGGAAAAAATAAGCCCTCGCCGACTTTTCCCCTTACTATCAGAGCTTATACTATATAAAACTTCAAGCAAGTTGAGGCAAAGGCCAAAGAGATCAAAGGATTATGTTTCACACTATTAAACCATCGGTCCTATGATCCCTAGAGAATAGTAGCATCCCACTGTAAGAAAGCCAACTTCAATTGGTCTTACTAGCACACTAAGGAGGCTCACGGGGACGAAGTCAGGAACTGGTATAAAGAAGAAAGGAGGCATGACGCACATGACGAGCTAGAAGTAGAAAATGAGGAGGGGAAATCTTAAGAAAATGTAAGCTTGTGAGAGAGGTCAACATCGGTGAAAAAGAGGAAGCAGCTAGGGGGGATTTCCTCTAAGAAAAATTAAAAAAACATTGTCTAAGCCATGCTAATATGATGGAAAAACCCTATATACAAGCTTAAAACCCTAGAATCAATTTCAAAACACTAGAAACAAGCTTATAACCCTCAGTGAAATATCCTATGTTTAAACCATGTTGTGCATTGTCTACAAGAAAACCCTAAGTGCAAAACCATAGGTGCATTGTCAAGTAGAAAACCCTAAGTGAAAAACCATAGGTAAAGACCCTTGTATTATTAAAGATGATACCCCTTGTGGGTATGCAGATTTAATGCCTTTAGGATTTTTCTTCTTTTCACAATGTCAGTATCCTATGTGCATGATCCAGGAGGATCTAGAAATACAAGTGGCCTTGAAAATAATTCAAAAAAAAATCACCGAATGGAAGTGAAACTAGGACCAGATCATAGTGCTCATCGTGCTGATTCCAATGGTGTAAACAACACTCAAATTTGAGTTCATATGCTCAAGTTATAGCTAGTCAAAGTTTTGGTCAAACTTGGCCAAGTGGTAGTCCTAACGAGGCAACAAATTGGAAGAATATCGATTCACAGAATCCGGCCACCGAAATGGGTGAATTTTCTTCTACTTAATTTTTACACTTTTTTTTTTTTTGAGACATACATACATACATACATATACATATACATATATATATAAACAAATAGGGCTGGAGGGTCACCACCCCTGCCAGTCCCCCAATGATAATGTTGTTTTTTATATTACAAAAAGCAAACAATGAATTGGGTTGGGGTTGTGGGTGACCCAAACCCTGCATGACATATATGTTATATGATATGGGCGAGCCACCATAGGTGGACCCACCACGCCACCTGTAAATGTTAGCGGGGTTGGCATGGTTTGAACCCGCTCGACCAGCCTAGCTGACCCACCTCTGGAGTGTCCACAAAACAAAAGCTAAACCAAAATACGCTACCTCCGAGTTAGGAAAAAGAGATGTGCTACCAAACCGCCATGCAAATCGACCAATGACATTTGTATATTTAAAATTCATTTATAATAAAGGTTTATAAAATATCTAAAATATATTTAGTAATAATAATTTAAGATAAATTTTATTATAAATTTTGAAACATTTGGAAATCTAACAAATAAAATTTTGAAACGTCTGGAAATCTAACCAATAGATGTAACCAAAATTAATATTTTAAAAATATTTTAAAATCTACAATTGGATATTAGTGATAACAAGATAGGATCATTATGATGGATTTAAATAAAAACATTTTTCACCTACAATATTCAATCAATATTCATCCCGTATTTATATATCATATATACTATCTACTTATTTTTTGTTTATTTTTTCATGGATATAAAATCAATTTTTTATTGATATATATTTTTTGTTTTTTTATCATGAGAATATTTTAGTTTTAGTTTGATGATAAGATATAGTCAAACCAAATAATATGAAATGTGTGCATGTTTTATAATACTTAAAAAAGGTCAAATATATTTAATCATTCCTATTGCAAAACTAGGCAATGATTAGGTGGAATTATGTAGTCACAATTTATGTGCTTTCAAATATTTTACAAATCATACCAAGCCATTTTATCTCAACTTTCAAATGATGACTTGGACTAAAGGACAACCTTATAAATGATAAAAAAAAATTGGAGCCACGTTTAAATAGGACTTTGGGAATATTAATAATAAAGTACATGGCATGCATTTTGAAGAAATTTATAATCTTCCAACTAGTAAGAAAGATGGAGCTCTCCTCTTGACACCCTAGTACTTGAGAGGCCCAAACCTAGTTACATTCATATTCAAGCATGAATGCTTCTAATGCATCATAGCCTATTCATTTCAAATTAATAAATAGATCCATTTTATACAAATCTAAATATATCATTGGTGCATTGACACTAAGAAATTAAATTAAACCTCTCAAAATCAAGAGAAACAAGAAAATTTAGTGTTATTATTTCTCTTAGACAATTATAAAACCCTTTGATTTCATTACTTTATATCCATAGATTAGTGTTTTACATAGCATACCGATGGCCTATAGGTGTGGAAATGCTAGGTGAGTATCAACCTTTAAGATTATGGCTTTAATATTAATTGTGCATACAATGCAAGGTTGCTTGATATTAGTGGAGACAAAGGAAAATTTTTATAACAAGTCCAAAGTCCCACTGCGGGTGAGTCTATGCTTATCTTGGAATCTCATCACTATGGGGGAATTGTATGCTTAGATAATGGGGTTCTTTTATTTTTTGTAATCGTTCATATGTGTGTGTGTGTGTGTGTACAATGAAATAAGGAAAACACTGGTAAACACCTCTTAAATTTAACGTTAGATATTCATTTGAATTTAGTGACATGTTTGTTTGTGATATTATAATATTACATCATTTAAAAACTATTTTTGAGTGTAAAACTAAATTCATGGTCTTGGAAAACATCTAAAACACTTTAATTAGGCAAACTTGGTATGTTAAAGGTATGACTAGCAATTCTAAATTAGATTTCAAACAAAATCTACTAAAATTTCTACACAAAAAATTGTTGACTACATCTTCTAGTTTTTAAGTTATTTACTTAGTTGATAGCTTTGGTAGTGTAGTGCATTCAATGCACATGCAGTAGTTTGCAATAATTAGTTACATAATATCAAACAAGGTGTTAGATTGATTCAAACAATTAATTTAATATACTCTACATGCAACTAGTTTTTTAAGTGGTGTGGAAAAGTGGTATCTTAATGTTAAAACAACTCTAATTCTTCATTGGTTTTTCAATCTAGGTAAATATGTGTTTACTGTGTTTTTCACTTTTCCTCTTAAATTTTGACATGGTATTAGAGCCATGGCTTGATCCATCAAGTTGAAAAGAGCCTCTAAAATGAAATTCATGTTGAATCTTTTTTTCACAATAGAGTTTTTTATGTTTTTCTAGAGTCGATCCATAAATATTCCTAGTTCATAATTAAGGAACAAAATTTTTCATTGATTCTTTTTGCAGGGACCATGATTTGTGTTCTAATCATTGACAAAGCACTGTTAAGAGAGGAGCAGTTGCTAGGGGTGGAAAGAGGGGGAAGGGTCCTTTACGGCCCTGAAGAAGTCAAAGTTTTAGAGTATTCATGGGGCTTGGGAAGATGACAAATAATCATAAAAAAAACCTATGGTTTTCTCATAGGAATTATTCTTTCCAAATAATTTCAAGTCTCTTCTCTCATTGTGTTGGGTGACTCTATTTTAATAATTCACTACCTCGTCAAAGGATATTCCCCTAGAGGAAAATTTCTGGATAATTCTTAAATCAAATTTAGAAGGTATCAAAGATATCCCAAACATGAGTTTCAAGCACATTCTAAGGGATAATAACTAGGACACAAATCAATGTACCAACCAAGGTTGCAATTTGAAGTCTGGAAAATTTATGGTTAATGGTCAATTAATACCATCCTCCATCCCTTAGTGAATTAAGCATGATTCCTATGTTGGAATATCAAAAATTTTGGGGGTGCTTTCTACTCAACGTGGATCTAAGGAAATATGTTGTAATGAAGGATTATATTTTGAAGCAGGTTATATGTACCACATTAGGCAAGAATGTCAATAAAATATGTTTTCATTTTACCTGACATATAACATGGGTAAAACCCTAAGTTGTATCCCCTGTCTCACAAGGTACAAGAAAAACTTTTTCTTATCCTTTGGGCTAAAATGTGAAGTTGGGTTACACTTTTGTGAGAATAGGGGGCGGAAAATTTTTTTCAGCAATATTTCAGCCGAAATATTGGATAGTTCGGCCAAAATTTATGAGAATGTTCCACCGAACTCATTTTTCCATTTAGATTGATGGCACACTGACGGCGTGGGAAAATAGAGTTTTCACCGGAGATGGGAAAACCAACAACAAAAGTTCGACCAAACTTTTACTCATAAAATAGTTCGGTCGAACTATTTCTTATAAATATATCACCCGAGAATTTCATTGTTTTCTTGCATCTATGCTTCTTTGCTCTGTCTCTTCATGCGTTTTCTGTGTTTCTTTTCTCTATTTCTTTGGTCATTTTCTGTGTTTATTTGCTCTGTTTCTTCACGCATTTTGGTATTTCTGTTCTGTTCATTGAATTTTTGCAACGTTGCTGCTGGTCTGGGGCTGCTTCCGCTCTGTTGGTGATTATCTGCGGCGATTCCAAGAAAACCACCAGGTAGGAATTCTTTTTGTTGTTGATTCTCCACCTGTGCATGGAAGTTTAGATCAAGTTGAAATGTTATTCTGGGTTTATTTGGCTCATCTCTGTTTTATGATTTCAAACTAAGTAAAATTAAACATTTTTAGCTATGGAATGTTGTCTCAGTGTGTAGATGTTTTTGGGTCTTTTGATGGATAAGAATGGTATTTCAGTAATGAAAATGGTCTTTCCCTTGATCTGTGCCACCAGCTCATCATCAGGAGGTAGCTTGAGATCATCCTTGGTCTACCCAAATTCAGTCAATAGGCTAACAAAACCATCCCTAGAAATGTCGATTAGCTGATAAACAGTGTGAAAAAATTCTTGTTGTTCGTATGGATCCATCAATTTCATCTACTCTAGCTGATTGTTAGCATGTTATGGCACGCACTAAGATAGTTGGAGTCGAGCTCCTTGGTTATTATTGTGCCTAGGATGTATCTAACCGATCAATAGCCCATATATCCCAGTCACATTGTTAGAGGGTTCCCCCTTGCCATACACATCCAATATGGATTCTCATTAAGTGCCCACCATAAGTTCATTGCTAGCCCTGGTCAGCTAATAATATATCAGGACTAGAAATCCCTGGATCAGAAGCTCCTCCGGAATGACTGGTAATACCACTTAGGGGCGGATAAACCGTCCACTCAGTGCTGCTACCCACTTCTACTGAGGCTGGGCTTAATGGGAGCAACAACGAAGGTGAAGCTTGCCTTTTCCCCAGAGTTTTCTTGGTCATCAATACGACCTGTCTCTAATAGAACCAATTTTATTATCTAAACAATCAGGATTCTCCACCTGTGCATGAAATTTTACCACCCCTGTTAAGCTTATGTCGTTACTGAGCCTTCTCTCGATTCCTCAACGCTCGAATGTGCAACATTTAGTATTTTTTGTAATCACTCATGGTGTGGATAGACTATAGCTAAACAACCATAATTATGCTTTAAATTTCATTACCTTTTGCTGTAAGGTGTATGTTGAATTTCTGGTAGTATGATATGCATTCAGTTGTTGTAGTTGTTACTGTTCCTGTGGATCCATCAATTTCATCCGCTCTAGCTGATTCTCCACCTGTGCATGTAAGTTTACCACCACTGTTAAGCTTATATTGTTACTAAGCCTTCTCTCAATTCCTCAACGGTGGAATCTGCAGCCTTTAGTATTTTTTGTAATCACTCATGGTGTGGATAGACTGTAGCTAAACGGCCATAATTATGCTTTAAATTTCATTACCTTTTTCTGTAAGGTGTATTTTGAATTTCTGGTAGTATGATATGCATTTGGTTTCTGCAGTTGTTACTGTTCCTGTGAATCCATAAATTTTATCCTCTCTAGTTGATTCTACACCTGTGCATGGAAGTTTACCACCACTCTTAAGCTTATGCCATTACTGAGCCTTCTCTCGATTCCTCAACGCTGGGATGTGTAACCTTTACTATTTTTTGTAATCGCTCATGGTGTGGATAGACTATATCTAAATGATCATAATTAGGCATATGAGGGTGAAGGGAACTTTGTTTTACAAGAAGAGTGATTGAACTAGAATGATCTACTGCTGTAATGTGACTACATATTTCCTTTTTCGGATGTATTTCTATATGAGGCAGAATTTGATCTTTTATACTTGATAACTTGTTATGGGTATATCAAGAGGATTTTGTATATGAAATGTTATCAATATATGAAACAGGGTTTTTTCTCCTTTGAAAAAAGAGTTGAAATCATTCTAAATTCACATATGTTCAGTGGTGTCATTGTTTCACTTCTGATATTATGTTGCTTACCTTGATGAATAGGTGGAACTCTGCAGGAAGGCCTCTTTGTTTTTTGAATCTTTGCTCATATTGTCAAAGGCCGTTATATGTTATATGGGCTATACTGTATAGTTATTAGACTACATCTCTTCATATAGAACCTGCAAATAGTATGATGGAAACCAAACATAATAATGTATTAGGACATGCTCCTTTAACTTGCAAATAGTATGGTTGAAATGTGGATTTCATGTCTCTTCATGATTAATGCTTCTAGAAACCAAACATAATTTAATGTGTTAGGACATAATTTAATGTATTAGGACATGCTCCTTTAGGCTTGGTGGAATTACCTTTGCTTTTTATTTCTCTCTTACACACATATCTATATGAAGAGATGATCCCATTTTCTTTTTTATTCATAGATCAAATGTCATTTAAATACAATATTTATCATAATGTAGAATGATTCATTCCATATTATTCATAGATCAAATTTCATTTAAATACAAGATTTATCATAATGTACAATGATTCATTCCATATTATTCATAGATCAAATGTCATTTAAATACAAGATTTATAATAATGTACAATGACTAATTCCATATTCATTTTTAGATTCATGAGTCATTTAAGTACAAGATTTATCATAATGTAGAATGATTCATTCCATATTCATTTATTCCATATTATTCATAGATCAAATGTCATTTAAATATATAAGATTTATAATAATGTACAATGATTCATTACATATTCATTTTTAGGATTCATTTCATATTCATTTTTAGATTCAGGAGGAGCTTTTGAGAATGTTATGATAATGCCAATAAAGAATGAGCTAGACTCATCTTCAACATCTATTAATTAGATATGAAAATTTATAATTAGATATGAAAATTTATAATACTAGCGTGTACATTTGAGAATATTTATTTACATGTTTATATAAATTATATATGTACATGTATGTAGTTCTTTTTTTTCATAAATTTTTTCATTAAAAAATGAACCTTTTAAATTATGAACCTAGTTAATGCTTCTTCTTCATGAAGAAGACTACTTGATCTTTCAATTTGAATTTGATGGTGGTCCTTTGTTATCTTTCTTGACTACTTTAAATTAATGACACAATCATATGCTTCTTGTTACTCTTTTTATTCCTTCCTTATATAGTATTGTCCCCCTTATATATTGTGTACTCTCCCACATAGATATTGCACTCAATTTTGATGGTCCTTTGTTATCTTTCTTGACTAATTCAAATTACCAAATTATTGACACAATCATATAGATATTGCACTCAATTTTGATGGTCCTTCGATATCTTTCTTTCCTTCAAATTATTGACACTTGATCATATAGATATCATATAGATATTTCACTCAATTTTGATGGTCCCTTGTTATCTTTCTTGACTACTTCAAATTATTGACACAATCATATGCTTTTTGTTACTCTTTTTATTCCTTATATCTATTCTCCCCCTTAGATATTGTGTACTCTCCCACATAGATATTGCACTCAATTTCATAGGCTCTTCTTTTTAAGTCAAATATATTGTATTCTCCTCCTTAGATATTGTGTACTCTCCCACATAGATATTGCACTCAATTTCATAGGCTCTTTTTTTGAAGTCAAATAAGTGACAATATTTTACAAGAACTATGCCTAATTTGTTTCTAACATGTTCAAATGGTTCTCTAACAAGATAATTTACAAGAAATATTCCCAATTTTTTTCTCACATATTCAAATGCTTCTCTAACAAGAGGCTTTGTGGGTATGTATTCCATCTTCACTATTTTCTCAAAGACTTGTTGTGTGAGGAAGTGGTACTTTATGATGAAATGTAAATAGTGATTGAAGGAAGTAGAATATTTTATTTTTGAAATTATTATTACACTTCTATTGAAACACTTAATAGATATATAGATTTACCTTAATATCTTGTAGAGCCCATTTCATCCAAAACACTCAAAAAGAAATTTACTTTACCTTAATATCTTCTGAAGCCCATTTCATCCAAAATACTCAAAAAGTGTATTCCACTTCTACTCACTCAAAAATAAATTTACCTTAATATTTTGTAGAGCCCATTTCATCTAAAACACTCAAAAATAAGTAACTACTATGTATTCCACTTCTACTCTAGATAGAGAAAGTAACGACTCTTTCTTGCTTAACCATTAAACCGAAGACACTTCTAAGTAGAATTATACATTGTCCACTTGTACTCTTCACAAGCCTAATTGAATCTATATATGTTGTCAATGTAAATTTCTCACAAGTAAATTTGTCAATTTAAATTTGTCAATGTAAATTTCTTAACTTCTACAAGTTCTGTAGGCAGAGTCTGTAAAGGGCTAAGTAGCCTCTGTATCTCATCTTTTATGAAAGGTGACATATCTAATAAATGCCCCTACAGTCAATCACTGGAATAGATCTAAATAGAAGTTATTCATTTTAATATCAATAAAACACAACCACTTTAAGGTAAACTATGTACATGTGTCATTTCTCCCACAAACTAAAGGCTTCCTCCCATTAATTTTAGATGTGAATTCTAGACCATAAAATTTTTAAGTCAAACATTAAGATAAACCATGCACATGTCATTTACCTCATGATCTTGTGCCATCTCTCCCATGCATTTGCAATAAATGTCAATTTATTTTTTATTGATTTTTTTTTTCCAAGGATAAGAAAACCATTAAATATGGTTGAAAAATGGAAATTATGCATAGAAGTTTCTTCCTATCCCAATCCAGGGAAAGCAGTGATTACATATGTCCTTTCCAATATTGCGACTAGCAAAGTCATCCAAAGGAAAATGAATATAATGGGAAGAACAACAAACAAGGAGGCATATTATATTGGATTGATTAAAGGTTTGGGAACAATGATGGAGTATGGATCAAATGGAATTGTAGTTTTCACCAATTCTGAACTTGTGTGCGACTAGATGAATGGCATGTGCCAAGTTAAGAAGGAGAGGCTAAAAGAACTGCATAGAATAGCAAACAATATTGTTAGCCAATTTCAATGTTTTAGTATAAAGCATTACACAAATGTGAATAAGATGTCTGTTGATATATTGTGTGGACCAATGCCAATTCAGAATTCATCTATCAAAGATGAATTAGAATTATACAGAGCAATGCCAATCAAGATTCATATCTCAAAGATGAATTGGTTTTGAGATGCTCTTCTTCAAAAATTCAAGATTCATCTCTCAAAGATGAATTAGTGTTGAGACGCTCTCCTTTAAAATTTATTGATGGACATTGTAACATATCTTGGATATGCATGTGTTGCGTACTTATAAATTTGCCTTTTTTAATGACCATGTGCTTTTTTCAATTATATACCAAGTGTGCTCCCACCACACCATGTAAAGCGCAACTTGGTGAACTTCACATTTGCAACAAGTGGTGAACTTCACATTTTTATAAAATTAAAATGCGGAGACTTCAAATTTTTTTTGTTTAAATGCAGTTTCACTTCTTTTTTAATGACCATGTGTTTTTTTCAATTTTATAACAAGTGTGCTCTCACCATATAAAGTGCAATTTGGTGAAGTTATCATTTTTATAAATTTTTTTTTTTTTGCTTAAATTGAGTTTCACACATCAATTAGTGCTTTGAAAGTTGTGTTATACATAATTTGTGTACACTAAATTACATTAATTTTCTAAAATTTATTTTGTGTAAATGTCCAGCAAAAGATATATATATCATGGAAGATGAACGACGAAGATCAACAGAACCCCATATGGGGGATCAGGGATCGAGGGATTTTCATGGTATTTAAATATAATCTTAAATCTCCATACATGTGTATACATGTGGAATTGATTTTTTATTAACTTTTTGAGTTAAATTAGTTGTTAATAAGTTTCATTTTCTATTTTTTAGGACCTAAGAGGAGAAGGGTCTCTACTCCATCCATGTAGCATGCCCATGGTTCACCCAGTCATGGTATGGTTCACGCAATTTAATCAATGAATATGTACATGTATTTATATGTACACATTAATGTATTTTTCAATTGATTATAAATTCGTATTTGTTTATGAAGCTTCTCGTTCATCTCGAGAGGTTGGTGGTGGTTCAAATCCCCTTAGAGGGCCATCAATGAGTAGTAGCAGGTTGCGTGAAGGTGGTGATATTTATTCCCCCAAAGGCCAATCAACGGCTGGTGGTGCTAGTTCTCAGTAGGGTCATTCTGGGTCTCAACAGTTTCAGGGTGGAGAAGATGCTAACCAACCACGTCGAGGTTGCCATCAATTTCAATATTTTTTTCATTGAATTTGTACAAATTTGTTTACATGTGTTTTTTCTAATATACAAAATTTTATATATATTGATGCAGAGGCTGAAAATGTTCCAAATATTGGTCAAAATAGACGCAGCGTAGAACGCTACATTCAAGAAGAAGGTTGTCTACCCACCACAACTTATCCGGGCGACATCTATGATATACCATGGGAAAGAAACATGGCAAAATGCACCTTACAAAGGTGTCAACAACTTCATGCAAAATTGTAGAGAGATCTCGTGGCTTTCACTACACCTGCTAAGAGTCGACAAAGCCTCAAAATAGTTACACGTTCATTGGGTGAAATTGTAAATGTGTACAAAAATATTGGGCCAAAAACTGATACATTTGTGGAAGTGATGAGAAAGAGAAAGAAAACAGTAATGGGTCCAGATAAATGGGAGGATGTAAAACAAAGAGTTGCAAAAGATATGGCGAAGTCAATGTTTAATTTCAAGGAAGGGCCAAAAAAAAAAAATGCTAAAGGTACAATATTTCAAGCACCCAAATATAGCTCGCTATTTGTATGATAGGCACCTTGCAGCCTATGAAAGGCTCCCATGGAATGACGAGGTTCCTGTTTATTTTGCACAATTGTTTTACACAGAAATTTTTTTGAATATGAAACCCAACTACAATGACCTTACGTTAGAATTTTTTGGTCTAGGGAAAGGTCGATTGTATGACCGTAAGGGCATTAAGTGAGATGTGGAGTTGCCTCGCCCTGAGCTGGAATTGGTGAGTCGAACTTTTCCGGTCAAAACTTTGTAGTCAGAAATGGATGCGACTTCTCAAATAAGTCGAGAAGAAAGGGATTTCATGATCGACAATGTTTACAGTGGATTGGGTGGAGTCGATGTTTGTCTAAATCGACAAAGAGCACGTGAAAATGCACGTGCCAATTTTGTGTATTGTACAGATGAAGAGATTGACAACATGAATGTTGAAGATCTCTGAATATATGCAAAGAATTGTCATAATGGTTTTTAGGACCTAATTCTTCATGAGGAAGAGGGCAGGGGAACGGTATGTGTTAATGACCTTAGGGTTCAATTATTTTAACATGTATACATGTGTACAATTTGTAATAAATACATGTGTATGTAAATGTATACATTTATTTGTATGTACATTAATCTAACAAAAATGTATCATTATATGTTAAAACACCATTTGCAGTTGTCACGCATGATGAGTGACGAAAATGTTAATATCACGTTCGGGACCTCTGGTTCAAACAATGTAGATGGGTCTCACCATCAAGATATGTTGGCAAATTTTAGTGTTTTTTAAGTGATATTTTTAAAATGAATAATTGTGCACACATGTACATCTATGTATATATAATGATAAAATGTTTTAAAAGATTATGATTCCATCCGATGGTTTTGGGATGGCGGTACCTTCTTCTTCCTTGGGAGATGTAACTTCTACTTCCTTAGGGGATGTCCAACATCCACAAGAAGTATGGAAAATTTTTCACTTTTAAAATTTAAGTTATATATATATATATATATATATATATATATATATATATATATATATATATATGTATTCCACCTCAAAAATTTCCACTAAAATTTGAGATATATATATATATATATATATATATATATATCTTGAGTTATTTTAAATTTTTTGAATTTTAGGTTCTTGGAGATTTTCATTTGAAGCCTCTCTTAGGAGATGTCCCGAATTCACTTGCAGAAGTATTCAATTTTTCACTTTTAAATAAATAAATATATATATATGTGTGTGTGTGTGTTTTTAATTAAGTTATAATTTATAAATTATTTTTTATTAAATAAATTGAGATCTTTATCTTGAGTTATTTTATACTTTTAAAATTTTGAATTTTAGGTTCCTTTAGAAGATTTCTTTAATCCACGGACTCTAGCGATGGAGCTAAGAACATCTACACCATTTCAATCATTTGAACTTGTTGTCTAACTTTTTTTTTTTAATATTATTGAAAATAAGTTTATATATGTATACATGCATTTTAATTTGAAATATTTTAATATATATATATATATATATATATATATATATATATATTATTACTATTTATAATATTAATAGTTATATATATATATATAATGTTAATTATATTATATTATAATATAACATATAGTATAAATATAAGATTATATATAATATATTATAGTTATATTATATAATAACTATAATATATATATAATATAAAATATATAATAATATATTATATATATATTATTATATATACAAGTTATTAATATATTAATATAACTATATATTATTAATAATATATAGTTATATTAATAATATATAAATAATGTATAAATATTATACATTACTATATATATATATATATATATATATATATATATATATATATATAATAAGAATATATATATACATATATATAATATTAATATATATTATAATATATATTAATATTATTATAATATTATAATATATATAATAATACAATATTATATTATATATTTATATTAATAATATATAATATATAATATATTATTATTTATATCAAAATATATATATATATATATATATATTATAGTTATAATATATATACTATTATAGTATATATATATAAATTAGATTATATATTAATATTATGATAATATATATATTTATAATGTATTGACTTATAATATATAATATATAATATATTATTATATATATATATATATATATAATGTATTGACTTATACTATATATTAATATATTATATTAATACAATATTAATATATTATATTAATACAATATTAATATATTATATTAATATAATATTATATTATATTAAAATTATTATTATATATAATATAATATTATATATAATAATATTAATATATTATAATATATATAGTTACATAATATATTATAGCTATATATATTTATATTTATATAAATATACTAACGATAATATAAATATATATATTTAATTATATTTAATTATATAAATATATATTATTTAATTATATATTTATTTAATATATATATATATATATATATATATATATATATATATATATTATAATACATTAATATTATTATATATAATAATAATTTTAATATAATATAATATTATATTAATATAATATATTAATATATAGTATAAGTCAATACATTATATAATATATATATATTGATATAAATATACGAACAATAATATAAATATATATATTTAATTTTTTTTTTTTCACAGAGAAAAAGTTCGTAACTATTCATATTAATGATCAGTTACCTGTTACATATGCTGTAGTATAAAAACTATTGTTCTGTCCGAAAACATATAACATTACAATATCAGTCAGATTACCAAAGATAACTGTAGACAGTCACAGTCCAAAAATAAACCAGACATATACAGTGTAGACAAAAAGGTCCCCAAGTAAGTTCGGTGCATAACTTACTAATCTACAGACCCAGTATAAGTATGAAAAGTATAAATGCCGAATAAATACATAAGGGGAGGTGAAACAAAATCTCCCTGCAAGTAGCTGTAAATAACTAAACATCAAAAACAGGCGGGGCCTCCTCGATAAAAGGCCGATGATAATATCTGTAGATATGTCCCTCTGTGTGCTCTGTGATATGCCAGGTACCCCAGGTCAGCTCCGTTGCTTCTTTGGACAGTTGATCCGCCACTTTGTTCCGAGACCTGTAAATATGAGTCACAGTGATTGAGTCAAAGAGTGTTCTGAGATGGTGCACCTCATGCAGCAGTGCAGACAGTGTGTGCGAGTGGCAATGTGATATGTTGTTGAACCAATTTGTCACAAGTTGTGAATCGCCAAATATCTGGAGGGAGTCACAGAGAATGTCTCGAGCAAAGGTAAGAAGAAGTCTGAGGCTCTGCAATTCGGCGTAGCTGTTTATATATATATTTAATTATATTTAATTATATAAATATATATTATTTAATTATATATTTATTTAATAACTATATATATATATATATATATATATATATAACATTTCTGTATTTCTGTATGTTTATATATATATATATATATATATATATATATTATTAATAAATAAAATATAATATATATATTAATATATATTATATTTTAATATAGTAATGTTAAAGTATAATATATATTAATATACATATTATATTTTAATATTAATATTTATATACTTACTTCATATAATTTAAATTATATATATTAAATATAACTATTTAATATATATAGTTTATATATATTGATATATTTATATATATATTTTTAGTATATTTATTTATTTATATTAAATACTAATATAATTTAATATAGTGACAACTATATTAAATTATATTTTAATATATTATAATTTAACTTTTTTTACATATTTTTATTATAGTAGCCTATTTGTAACGTTAAAATAGAATACATATAGTTTTCTTGTTGTTTTTGTGGTAGTATTTTGTCAGTTGTACTCTTTCAGTATAGGTGGCTTCCACAGTCACTTGCATGAAATTCCTCAAGAATTTTGTCAGACTCAAATTTTAATAAAAAATTTAGTAAAATCCCAGTATTTTCTTTCTAGTAAAGTGCATTGTTTAAGATACAAAACCTCATTGCATTATGTTTGATGAATCTTGCTTTGGTTTTAGTTAGCCTAGGAAGAGCTTGTAAATGTATTAGTATAAAGATAATATCAGAGTACCATAGTGAGTCTAGATAGGCCTCACTGATCAACGGAGTCACCATCTCTTCCTGATAATCTATTTGTTATATAATATTTATATCACAAATAGATTATATATATATATATATATATATATATATATATATATATATATATATATATATATATATTAATTAATACTATTAATTATATTATCATAATATAATTAATATATTAATAAAAATAATATAATAACTTAATATAATAGTTTATATATTTATAGTTATATTAATACATATTATAGTTATATTATTTATAACTATTATATAATATATATTTATAATTATATTATATATAATATAATTATAAGATTTTAATATTATATATAATTATATTATTATATATATATAAATATATATTAATAATATAAATATAATATATATAATAAATTGTCACAGCCTCATTAAGAGATAATTAGCAACAACCAGTTAAAAGACAATTGAATTATTTGATTATTTTTATTTTATTTTAATTTTCTTGGCAAGAAAGACTTAATTTTAATTGTTCATAAAAACAAAAGTATTATTTTTAATTGGTTACAGAGTTAATAGGAGGAACATATGAATGAAAAGGAAATCTTTTAAGCTGTTGGTGAAAGTTTTCTAAGAATAGGAGGTGGTTGGGAACAGTTGGAAAAGAAAAAACAGTTACCTACCCTCTGGGGATAAAATGAAATCCCAGGAGAGAGGTGGGGGTTCTGTAAAAATTTGGAAAGTAGGGTGAAGCATTTTCTAGAGCTAGGTGGAAGAATAGTTGATAATAGCTTCTGCAACCCTTGCGAACCAGATTTCTTGTTTGTGATTGGATAGGCCATCCCGGGGTCACAACAGAAGAATTATCCACTGTTACCTGTGGCGTCCTCCAGAATTCTGGAGCTAGGGGGCAAGAGGAGGACATCATTGCCTCCCTTGATGGTTGGGAGGACCACAATTTTAAGGGTTATTATTCCTTTTCAGATAAGTATTCAATAACTGGAACTTTATGATTACATGTTAACTGTTTTTTCTGAAAATGCAGAAAATTAGACTGTTCATGGTTTTTACTGGTTAAAGACTTTTCTACTAGTAAGTTCTAAATGTACTAGCGCTACCAAGGTATCAGTCCAACAATTCTCAGTAAACTGGAAGTTGCCAGATAACCTGGTACGTTAATACTCTGTGTAGTGGAAAGAAAGATTGTATGCCAGACTTAACTTCTTTCTATTTCTGTAATAATACTATGTGTAGCGAACAAAAGGGTTGCAAAGCTGAATTTACTTTCTTTCATAATAAGACTCATACTGAAATGTACAGGGGTTTTATGTTTTTATTTTAAGAACAAAACTCTGTGAATAGATTAACTATGTTTATAAAACCAAAGGAAAACAGGGAGTACAAAATTTAGTACTGATTTAAAACTACTGTATGAGTAAAAACTGTAGTTGTAAAATTGAGAGACAGGAAAGAAAACAGTTATGCATGTAATAGTAAACAAGAATAAATGTACTTTCCAAACACTGTTATTGAAGTAAATCTGAATTAAGGAGGTACTGAACTTGTAGAACTCGGTCTGGGTCGAAACCCTGCCCTGCTCCTATTCGTTTTATAAAAACTATATGTAGCCCTTTAAAACGGCGGACCGGTGCTGTAAGGCCTAAACGAATTTTCAACAAATGAATAGCCTAAATAGCAATATGCAAGACAATCATAACCCTTTGTTTCAAGTAATGATATTAGAGAAACTTTTTGCAAGAAAACGTAGAAACCCATAATGATGGAAACACAGAGCGACATAAATCTTCACTGCATTCAACGATTACTATCGTATTGGACAGAGCAATATGAATATGTGAAACCGTGCAAAAAATAAAATAAGCAATTGCACAGCTGAGACAGTAACCTGAGCGCAAGTTCATAATACAATAGAGGAAGAACACAAAGCTAGAATTCTATAACACTATAATGAATACTACACTAACAGTGGAGGCCCATAAGTGTTCATATGTTTTCATACACTATTCCGGCGATACGATTCAATAGGAGATAAACAATCCTTACAGCTAGCTCTTAAAAAGAAATATACTTTAATGCAATAGGAACTCTGTCTACCAATTGATAAACCCATAAAGGGAAAATAACCCTCGAATATAACAAAAGGGTAAATGAGTACCAGCCCAGGGTATTGCAAACAAATGACTGTCAGACTTTGAAGCTTCTGTCACATTAACCAGAACCTTAAATAGATACACAGTTCAAGAAATCGCCACAATCCATAATCGTCATACATATTGAACTGAGACGAAGCTCAGAGAACTAATATTATAAGAAAACTAGACTCTATGAAGCTATAAACCCTAGGCAGAGTATTCCAGATTCAAGACATAATTATTACGCAAGCTTCTGGAGCCATGGCTATCTAATACTCATATCAACACAGGGTACCTGTGAATGGACGAAGAAGTCATATTAGCTGCAGGAAGAAATTTAAGCTCGAGAAGCTGAGGGGAGGGTTTGGTGAGACTTTCTAACCTGCAAGCGAAAACCACCTGGTTAGAAACTTAATAGAACTCATGGGTAAGTTAAGGTCTGGCGAAAGGATAACCCGAGCTAGAAAGAGAAAGCCTAAACAGCTTACCTGTCGAGGCTTCCAATCTCGTGAAGCCTGACCAATTCCAGGAAAAATGACAAGGGTTAAAAGAAATATCCTTAAACATTCAAGAAGCTGAACCGAGATTAGAACGTAGCTTTGAAAACCCTGATCTGAGCCAAGGCTATCGGGTAAGTTCCCATACCTGTCGAAGATGCATCGGGGTTTTACTAGAAGGATTGTTTCCTCGAGCAGCGAAGAGGATTATGTTCCAGTGTGAGCCGAGAAAACCTGGGAGAATAATCATGATACCAGGGTAAACACATAAAACAAATGGAAGTTAAAAACCCAAATCTGAGCAGAGAAAATAAAACTGGAAAATGCTGGAAAGGCATGTCGAGGGACACTTACCATAAAACCAGAGAAATCTACGCCATATAAACTAGAGTGGATTCGAACCTGCTAGCGTGCTTTGACAGAACGATAATACTGAGAAACTAGTAGACTGGCTGTAGACTCTAGTTGTTTTTCCCTCGCTATCTGCATAGAAAATGAGGCGTGAATCACACCTATCCCAAAATTTAATAGCCCTGTACAGCATTGCCAGAGGAGTTGACACCTTCGCCTCGGTGAGAGGAGTTAAGCGCCATGTGACATGACTATCAGTCCAAAAATAGGATGCTGCAATTAAGTTCAGTATTGTATAGGGTTCGTTGATTAATGCCCAACAAAATTTGAGACATTTGACTCGAGTAACAATTAACAATTCTTGCACCAGTACATAGATATTATATGCACAGTTATTTCCGCATTCAAACACACGTAATGTTCCCATGTGGGGCTATACCAAGATTAAACCATAGCAATCACCAAATTGATTATATATTTATATTTGCAATGATAACTACGTCATTTCAGAATGAATGATAGGTGAATACATTGTAAGGTTAAATTCTGATGTAAATCTGGGTTGTGGTAAATGTAAGTGTGAAATTAACTTTTTTTTTTTACGAAGTGTATATAGTTGTGGATGGAAGTGACAAGTGGTATCAAAGCTGGATTGCTCATTGGGATCCTAAGGGTCTAATAACAGTGAAGTTGTATATGTGTATAGTGCACTAAGGGGAAGCAAGAGAAATGGCAACCCAATCACAACTGGAGGAGACTCAAGCCCCGACAGTTTTGAATCTATAAATGTGGTTTCAATTAACTGTGGAACAGCACCAAAAGACGAGTCGATTTCTTGAGGAACAACAGCAACAAACTACATTTCTGCTAAATACGGTACAACAACTCCAAGAGGAAATGATAAGAGTCCGGAGGGAAACTGAGAGGGTGTTACAAGATCAGGAAAGGATCCTGAAAAGTTTGTCTGATAAACAAAATTAGGAGATGAGACACCCTAGTGCTGAGAAAGAGTTGTCGACGGAACCAGAGGATCAGCAAACTCAAAACAACACTACTGGCGGAACTGAAAAGAGTCTCTCCTAGAAGAGAAAAAATAGGAATTATAATGAGGTGGAGTCTAACAATTTATCGGACCAGCAATATCTTAAAAGATAGAAAGTGGAACTGCAGGGGGAATTTCGTAAAATTAAGCCACCAACGTTTGATGGTGAGGAAGAGGAGGCGGCTGAAGCCTGGTTAATCAATATAAATAAGTATTTCTAGGTATATGAATATACCAACAATCTGAAGGCCAGATTGGCTATATACCAGTTACAAGAAAAGGCCAACCTGTGGTGGGAAGAGGTGAAGAATGTACGTAGCATTGATGAACGCGACATCACATGGGAACTATTCCAGCAGTACTTTAAGGATAAATACCTGATAGAAAGATTTTATGATGACAAAGCTAAGGAATTCCATGATCTTCAGTTGGGACAAATGACCATGGACGACTATGTTACAAAATTTACTTCCTTGTTACGATACGTACCTTATCTCCGAGAAGAGAAAGCCAAGGTGCAGAGGTTCTTAAATAGTTTACCTGCTCATATGAGAGAGCGGATAGAATTTGTTAACCCTAAGACTATGGATGAGGCTATTCGAGAAGCACGAATGTGCTATCAACAGAATAAGGCCAAGGGTAAAGGAGGAAAGAGCTAGCAGCCAAAGAAAAATCAGAAAAATAAATCTACTTTTAAAGGCAGTAAAAACAACAACTTTAAAAGTACAGCACGAAACTATATCAGCAAGCAGTTTGGTAAAAATCATCAAAGAACCAAGTGGCCAACTGAGGAGAAGCCCACAGAAGCATCAAGCAAGCCAGATCAAGGGCATATTTCTAAACCTTCCCTACAGTGTTGGGGCTGTGGGGAAGCTCATTATTATAAAAACTATCCCCGACGGAATAAAAGTGAAATAGTAGCAAATCTGCAGGAGGCATCTATAGTGGGGGATGTGGCGCGTAACATACCTCGCATCAATGCAGCCTTGGAAGATCAGCAAGTTGATTTTTAGCCTACAATGATCGAGCTAGAAGGTAATTTACTAACTCAACCTGTTTCGATTTTGGTAGATCCTAGAGCAAGTTTGAGTTATGTAAGTCCCAAGTTAGTGGAAACATGTAAATTAAAGGAAAATAAATATAGGAATTCTTGGCTAGTACAGCTAGCTACTGGCGCAAAATGAAAGATAACAGAAAAATTTCCTAACTGCGTGCTGGAAGTGGCAGAACAACAACTACAGGTGGATTTAAATATCCTGCCATTGGGGTCTTATGATGTCTTACTGGGTATGGACTGGTTGGAGAAACACTGGGCACTAGTGGACTGCAAAGAAAATATTATCTCTTTCATAATGCAAGATGGTATGCGGAAAGAAATTCAAGGAATTAAAAAGCTTATACAACTACAACCAATAACAGCATCCCAGATGGGTAAGTGTATCAGAAAGGGATGCCAACTGTATGCAATACAGGTAGGATATGCAGACTCCAAGGAAAAGGCCCCAATAATGGAAGATATTCTTGTGGTATAGGAATTCCTGGATGTATTTCCAGAAGAAATTCCTGGTTTTCCACCCAAAAGAGATATTTATTTTACTATTGAATTATTGTCGGGAGCCTCTCCGGTATCAAGAGCCCCTTATAGAATGAGTGTGCAAGAGTTAACAGAACTGAAGATACAGTTACAAGAATTGTTAGACAAGGGCTATATCCGCCCAAGTGTGTCTCCTTGGGGAGCACCAGTTCTTTTCGTTAAGAAGAAAGACGGAACATTACGCATATGTATGGACTACAAGCAGCTTAATAAGTTGACTGTTAAAAACAAATACCCCTTACCAAGGATCGATGATTTATTCGATCAGGTGAGAGGGGCTAAGGTGTTCTCTAAGATAGATTTAAGATTCGGGTATCACCAGATTCAGATTAAGGATGAGGATATTTGCAAAACAACATTCCACACTCGATATGGTCATTATGAATTTGTTGTGCTGCCCTTTGGATTGACAAACGCACCAGCAACCTTTATGAGGTTGATGAATGGCATTTTCCATTAGTTTTTGGATAACTTTGTACTTATTTTCATAGATTACATACTATTATACTCAAAAAGTGAGGCAGAACATAAGGAGCATTTGAGGTTAATATTGGAAATGCTGAGGAAACATTAGCTTTATGATAAATTTACCAAATGCGATTTCTTTAAAATAGAAATCCAATACTTAGGACTTGTTATATCAGTTGAAGGGATAGTTGTTGATCCCGAAAATATCAAAACCATCATGGAATGGCGAGTACCTCAGAATGTGGCAGACATTAGATCATTTATGGGTCTAGCTGGGTATTATAGAAGGTTCATAGAAGGATTTTCTAAAATTGCTTTTCCCATCACATCCTTGCAGAAGAAAGGAAAGCTTTTCAGATGGATGAAGGAATGTCAGGACAGCTTCAAAAGGCTAAAAAAACTCCTAACTACAGCCCCAGTACTGAAGGTAGCTGACCCGGAAAAGGGCTGTAAGGTCTGTACTGACGCAAGCAAGGAAGGAGTTGGAGCAATACTAACTCAAGAAGGTAAAGTGATAGCCTACGAGTCAAGGAAGCTGAAAGAAAATGAACAGAAATATTCTTCTTATGACTTGGAGCTTATCGCAATAGTGCACGCTCTCCGAGTATGGAGGCATTATCTACTGGGTAAAATATTTGTGCTTAAAATAGACCATAGCAGCTTGACTAACTATTTTGAGCAAGCAGATTTAAATTCTAGATAGACAAGGTGGAGTGCCTTTTTGAGTGAATTTGACATGGACATTTAGCATGTTAAGGGGAAGGAAAATAGAGTTGCCGACATTTTAAGCAGAAAACTGCACGGTATTTCTTCCCTATACTTTAATCAGTTGGAAATCCAACTGCTGGGACAATTAAAGGAGGAAGCCCAGAAAGACCTAGAATATAGATTCATGTGGCAGAAAATGGAAGATGATAAAAAGCATGGCAAGGAAATAGAGTATGAAAGGAATGAAGGGCAGGTGTTGACCTTCCGCGGAAGAATCTATGTGCCTAACCGCGCAAGTCTTAAGGAGTTAATCCTGAATGAATTCCACCGCATCAATTACGCTGGCCATTCGGGATATGAAAAGATGCTCACTACAATAAGAAAGGTATATTATTGGCCAGGTATGCATAAGAACATTGCAGAATATCTAACCAAATGTTTGGAATGTCAGCAGGTTAAAGTGGAGCATCAGCATCCTTCAGGGTTATTACAGCCCATACCCATTCCTGAATGGAAGTGGGAGGTTATCTCCTTAGATTTCATCACAGGTTTACCACGAACAAAGAAGAAAAATGATTCTATTATGGTGGTGGTGGACAGATTAAGAAAATCTGCCCATTTCATACCTGTACAATCTACCTACAAGACGATACAAATTGTGAATATATTCATGAAGGAGATCTTTAGGTTGCATGGCATACCTAAAACTGTGATTTTAGATTGGGATGTCAAGTTCACATCCACATTTTGGAAAGCTTTTTTTTCTGGATTAGGAACCCAGATACACTTTATTACTACCTATCATCCTCATACTGATGGGCAGACAGAACGGGTAAACCAAATTCTGGAAGACATGCTGCGCATGTACGTGATGCAGCAGCCAACCAAGTGGGAAGATTACTTGCACCTTGTGGAGTTTGCATATAACAATGGGTACCAGGAGTCTCTGAAAATGAGCCCCTTTGAAGCGTTATATGGTAGGCAGTGTCGCACGCCTATAAACTGGAGCAGTCCCGAAACAAAATTACTGTTGGGACCTGAAATGTTGGCTGAAATGGAAGCTGAGGTAAAAAGAATAAGGCAGAATTTGAAGGCTGCGCAAGATAGGCAAAATATTTTTGCAGACAAGAAGAGGTCCTACCGTGAATTTGGGATAGGGGACCATGTATACGTAAGAATTAAGCCTAAAAGAAGTACCATGATGTGGACCTCTTGTGCTAAACTGGGTCCTCGGTACTGTGGCCCTTTCCAAATATTGGAAAGAGTGGGACCAGTAGCCTATAGATTTGCGTTGCCTGGCCATATCCAAGTACACAATTAATTCCATGTATCCTTGTTGAAGCGATATGTACATGATGAAAAACATGTAATTCATTGGTAGAATATTCAGGTAGGAAGAAGGGTAGGAATAAATCCTAACTTGAATACTCAAATACATTTAAGTGTACTGATTTGGAAACACTTTTGTTCTTTTCAGGTAGAACCGGATGGAGAGTTTTTGGTAGAGCCGCAACACATACTTGAATGAAGAGAAATTGAACTCTATAAAAAAGTAGTCATCCAGGTGAAAGTGCAGTGGAAGCACTTTGGACTGGACGAAGCTACTTGCGAGGACGAAAAATTTATGCAGGAAGCATACCCGGAACTCTTTGCAGAGATGGGATGAAACACCGAGGACGGTGTTACTTCCAGGGGGGAGATGTGACAGCCTCATTAAGAGATAATTAGCAACAACCAGTTAAAAGACAATTGGCTTATTTGTTTATTTTTATATTATTTTAATTTTCTTGGCGAGAAAGACTTAATCGTAATTGTTCATAAAAACAAAAGTATTATTTTTAATTGGTTACAGAGTTAATAGGAGGAACATATGAATGAAAAGGAAATCCTTTAAGCTGTTGGTGAAAGTTTTATAAGAATAGGAGGTGGTTGGGAATAGTTGGAAAAGAAAAAAACAGTTACCTATCCTCTGGGGATAAAATGAAATCCCAGGAGAGAGGTGGGGGTTCTGTGAAAATTTGGAAAGTAGGATGAAGCATTTTCTAGAGCTGGGTGGACGACTAGTTGAGAATAGCTTCTGCAACCCTTGTGAACCAGATTTCCTGTTTGTGACTGGATAGGCCATCCATAGGTCACGACAGAAGAATTATCCATTGTTACCCGTGGCGCCCTCCAGAATTTTGGAGCTAGGGGGCAAGAGGAGGACGTCATTGCCTCCCTTGATGGTTGGGAGGACCACAGTTTTAAGGGTTATTGTTCCTTTTCAGATAAGTATTCAATAACTGGAACTTTATGATTACAGGTTAACTGTTTTTTTTGAAAATGCAGAAAATTAGACTGTTCATGGTTTTTACTAGTTAAAGACTTTTCTACTAGTAAGTTCTGAATGTACTAGCACTACCAAGGTATCTTTCCAGCAATTCTCAGTAAACTGGAAGTTTCCAGATAACCTGGTACGTTAATACTCTGTGTAGTGGAAAGAAATATTGTATGCCAAACTTAACTTCTTTCTATTTCTGTAATAATACTATGTGTAGCGAACAAAAGAGTTGCAAAGTTGAATTTACTTTCTTTCATAATAAGACTCATATTGAAATGTACAGGGGTTTTATGTTTTTATTTTAAGAACAAAACTCTGTGAATAGATTAACTGTGTTTATAAAACGAAAGGAAAATAGGGAGTACAAAATTTAATACTGATTTAAAACTACTGTATGAGTAAACACTGTAGTTGTAAAATTGAGAGACAGGAAAGAAAACGGCTATGCATGCAATAGTAAACAAGGATAAATGTACTTTCCAAACAGTTTTATTGAAGTAAATCCGAATTATGGAGGTACTGAACTTGTAGAACTGGGTCTGGGTCGAAACCCTGCCCTACTCCTCTTCATTTTATAAAAACTATACGCAACCCTTTAAAATGGTGGACCGGTGCCGTAAGGCCTAAACGAGTTTTCAACAAATGAATAGCCTAAATAGCAGTATGCAAGACAACCATAACCCTCTATTTCAAGTAATAATATCAGAGAAACTCTTTGCAAGAAAACGTAGAAACCCATAATGATGGAAACATAGATCGAAATAAATATTTAGTGTATTCAACAATTACAATCATATTGGGCAGAGCAATATGAATATGTGAAACCGTGAAAGAAAAGAGAAGAAAACACTGCACAACTGAGACAGTAACCTGAGCGAAAGTTCAGAATATAATAGAGGAAGAACGCAAAGCTAGAACGCCATAACGCTATAATGAATACTACACTAGCAGTCGAGGCCCATAAGTGTTCATACGTTTTCATACACTATTTCGGCGATATGAGTCAATAGGAGATAAACAATACTTACAGCTAGCTCTTAAAAAGAAATATACTTTAATGCAGTGGGAACTCTGTCTACCAATTGATAAACTCGTAAAGGGAAAAGAACCCTCGAATAGAACAAAAGGGTAAATGAGTACCAGCCCAGGGTATTACAACCAAATGACTATCAGACTTCGAAGCTTCAGTCACATTAAAAAGAACCTTAAATAGATACACAGTTCAAGAAATCGCCACAATCCATAACCGTCATACATATTAAACTGAGACAAAGCTCAGAGAACTAATATTATAAGAAAACTAGACTTTGCGAAGCTCTAAACCCTAGGCAGAGTATTCTATATTCAAGACATAATTATTACGCAAGCTTCTAGAGCCACGACTATCTAATACTCGTATCAGCCTAGGGTATCTATGAATGGACGAAGAATTCATATTAGCTGTAGGAAGAAATTTAAAATCGAAAAGCTGAGGGGAGGGTTTGGGGAGACTTTCAAACCTGCAAGCAAAAACCACCCAGTTAGAAACTTAATAGAACTCATGGGTCAGTTAAGGTCTGGCGAAAGGATAATCCGAGCTAGAAAGAGAAAGCCTGAAACAGCTTACTTGTCGAGGGTTCCAATCTCGTGAAGCCTGACCAATTCCGGAAAAAATGACAAGGGTTAAAATAAATATCCTTAAACATTCAAGACACTGAACCGAGATTACAACGTAGCTTTGAAAACCCTGATCTGAGCCAAGGCTGTCGGGTACGTTCCCATACCTGTCGAAGATGCATCGGGGTTTTACTGGAAGGATTGTTTCCTTGAGCAGCAGAGAGGATTCTGTTCCAGTGTGAGCCGAGAAAACCTGGGAGAATAATCATGATACTAGGGTAAATACATATAACAAATGGAAGTTAAAAACCCGAATCTGAGCAAAGCAAATAAAATTGGAAAACGTTGGAAAGGCATGTCGAGGGACGCTTACCATAAAACCAGAGAAATCTACGCCATATAAACCAGAGCGGAGTCGAACCTGCTAGCGTGCTTTGACAGAATGATAATGCTGAGAAACTAGTCGACTGGCTGTAGACTCCAGTTGTTTTTCCCTCGCTATCTTCGTAGAAAACGAGGCCTGAATCACACCTGTCCTAAAATTTAATAGCACTGTACAACATTGCCAGAGGAGTTGACACCTCCGTCTCGGTGAGAGGAGTTAAGCGCCATGTGGCATGACTATCAGTCCAAAAACAGGATGCTGCAATTAAGTTCAGTATTGTATAGGGTTCGTTGATTAATGCCCAATAGAATTCAAGACATTCGACTCGAGTAACAATTAACAATTCTTGCACCGGTACATAGATATTATAGGCACAATTATTTTCGCATTCAAACACACGTAACATTCCCATGTGGGGCTATACCATGATTAAACCATAGCAATCACCAAATTGATTATATATTTATATTTGCAATGAGAACTACGTCATTTCAGGATGAATGATAGGTGAATACATTGTAAGGTTAAATTCTGATGTAAATCTGGGTTGTGGTAAATGTAAGTGTGAAATTAATTTATTTTTTTACGAAGTGTATGACAGAAAAAATGATTACTGTGGATATTCCGAGTGTTGGCAATTTGATGCAGAGTGTTGTCCTTGATGGCAACCCACTGAATGAAGATGAAGACATGCGATTGTTGGCATGTTTTGTCCTTGATGGCAATACACCTGATGAAGTTATTCTTGACTTGATGGACTTGGTAAATGATGTAAATACGATGTGATATGATGTTTGTTGTGATATGATGTAGAGAGTTGTTCGAGGATGGCAAAACTACGATGAAGTTGATGGCAACCTACTTGATGAAATTGTGCTTGATGGAATATGTCTTGATGATCTTGTTAAATGATGTAAATCTGATGTATCTACAGTGACTACAGAAGGTAATGAAGAAAGGAATTTAGTATGTGCTAGATCTATGATGAAAAGAGTATGTCTCAAGGCATATGCGGAATTGTCTAGGAGAAGTCGTGTATGCACGCGGGAAATAATGTGACAAGTCGCGTATGGGAAAAAGCGCTCATAAAGTACAAAACCAGGGGTAACCACCACGGTATTGACCCATTGTATTGAGTAATGATTCGTCTATATGACCCCGTCCAGGAATACCATCAGAAGTAATGTGGTTTTGGCTCATGGTATTAAAAAAGGGGCTCATGGTATTGAAAAAGATGAAAACCTATATAAAGAAGAAAATTCATTATTGCAAATCATGGTGTGGGTGCAAGATGTCGAGAGCTTGAATAGGTACTTCTACGCGAAGTATATACGTATGGAAAGGGTAAATGTTTGATAATAGATCTGAATCTATGATGCACCTATGAAGAAATGATGAAGCGGAATATCTAGATCTGGAATGTATTTGTATCTGCTAGATCTGTTTGTGGAAGGCTTAGATCTGAGATGAGGCGAACATCTGTCTGAAGTAAAAGGGTAAATCTGAACTGAATATCTGATCTGAAGAAGTATGCTGCTCTATAATAGTTGAAGATCTATACGCTAGTTCGCCGTAGAGGAAGCGCGTATATACGCGGCTTCGCTGAAGAGAAAGCGCGTATGCGCAATGAAATGAGCTCTGTAATATGTACAGAGGTATACGCTGGTTTATGTGAACGGAAGCGCGTATATACGCGACATCAGTGAAAGGAAAGCGCGTATGCAAACTAGGGTTTGCTGAAGTCTGTGGTAAGAAATTTCTGATCTGTTCTGCTGGTTTACTGATATCTGTCAGTGAGTTATATGTATCTGTTTCATGGTTGACTGTGCTTAAAAGTATGGAGTGGGTCCAGTCTGAAAATATGATGAAGCGTGGCCTGCAAGTGGTGTCCTAAAGGATGCTTTGGATCCAGTGTGAAAATTGATGAAACGTGGTCCATAGAGGTGCTGAGGGTTGTAGCCTTCAGTCAGGGGGTTGTAGCTCCCTTCCAGGTGAGGCTGGTAAACGAGAGCAGGGGGTCGTAGCTCCCTTCCGGGAGAGGCTGGTAAACGAGTCAGGGGGTTGGAGCTCCCTTCCAGGAGAGGCTGGTAAACGAGCGCAGGTGGGTGCCTGCGTGCTGGTCAAGTCTGCGCCAGCACATATGTTGTAAGATGCTTTCTCTATAATAAAATATTGAAGGCTGAGCAACTGCAGCGGTGGTTTTCTCCCGACTTGGGTTTCCACCTAAAAATCCTGGTGTTCATGTGTGATGCTTTGTGTGATGGCTTATTCTGTTCTTACTGCACATGTTTACTATTTATAGAACATCTGATGAATGAATGATGGAATGATATAGTGAAGAATTAATGGCATAATTATTTCTTTACATTATTGTCACCTTTCGGTTTTATGGAAGGATATCTAAGCGTGTATACGTGGTTAGCTTTCGCCAGTAAACGTAGGTTTTGGAGCATAAAAGTAAAAGTTTTGAATATGCACACAAATGCGGTTGCCCCCCCCTCTCAGTATTTTTCCCAACAATTGGTATCGGAGCGAGTCCTTGTGCAGAAGCTTGATCGCTTAAAGGAGATCCGTCGCAATGGGAAGTCAAGAAGGAGTAATGTCTATAAAGCCACCTCTATTCAATGGAAGCAATCTGATATTCTGGAAGGTACGAACAAAAGCATATATGCAAAGTCTTGGTGCAGATGTATGGGCAATCGTGGAAGAAGGTTATCAATACCCGGCAAGTATTCCTGCTGATGCAGCTGAAAGAAAGAAGTATGAAATCAATGCCAAAGCAGTGAATGTCTTATTGGGAAGCATGTCTGAATCGGAATTTGCTAAAGTGATGCAGCTACATTCAGCAAAAGAAATATGGGACAAAATCATTCTAAGCTATGAAGGAGACACAAAGGTAAAAAGTGCAAAACTCCAAACTCTTAGAATTGAATATGAAAACTTGAAGATGCATAGTGATGAAAGTGTTGCCAGTTTCTTTCTTCGTCTAGATGATATTGTAAATCGAATGAGAAATATGGGTGAAACCATAACCGATACTACTCTGGTGGAAAAAGTCTTAAGATCTTTGACTGCAAAATTTGACTCTAAAGTTTCAGCTATTGAAGAAAGGCAAGATCTGCAGACTCTTACTATTGTTCAATTACATGGTATCCTGACTGCTTTTGAAATGAGACAAGGAGGTCATTCTCAAATCAGATAAGCTGCTTTTAAGGTATCTACAAAAGGAAAGGAAAAGGAAGTTGTCAAAGAATCCAGCTATATATCCGAAGAAGAAGAAGCGAATTTCATGAGAAAACTCCAACTAGGTACTGGAAGATTCAAAGGTAAGCTTCCCTTCAAATGTTTTGAGTGTGGAAAAGTCAGTCACTGTGCTGCTAAATGTCCCTATAGAGAAAAACATGGTAAAGGGAAACAATTTGAAAAGAGGAAGAGTTTTTATACAAATGAAGATGATGATGAAGTGTCCAGTGAAGATGAAGAAGATTCTGACCATGATCTGAAAGTGCTCATGGCAAAGAAGCAAAAGAAGAAGGCTACTCGAAGCAAGCAGATACCTCAAAAATCATGTCTAGCAGAAATTGGAGGAGATGAAACAGGTATTAATCGTTGTTCCTGTATTTTACTTAACTGTATATGAAAAGGTAATGATAGTCAAAGTGACAGTATGGATCTAGAAGAAGCTGTCAAAATTAAAGATAAAGAAGATTTTGACCAAGCTCTACAAGTACTCATGGCAAAGAGGAAAAAGAAAAAGGCCACTCAAAGCAAGGAGATGTCTCAGAAAACTTGTATAGCAGAAATTGAAGAAGATGAATCAGATAGTGATTGGGGTCCTTGTAATACTCTTCTTTGTGCAAAAAATAGTGAAGATAGTGAAAGTAAAGTTGTGGATCTAGAAGAAGCTCTCAAGGTTAAAGTTGAAGAACTACAAAGTTCATCTAATAAGCAATAAACTACCTACAAAGAGATGATCTCTCAAATGGAAAAACAAATAGAAATGCTGAATGACAGGTGGAAAAGTATCAAAGGTTTCATACTTATGCATCCAATCGAATTAAAGGACTAGAAGCAGAAATCAACGATCTAAATGCAGATATCGAAGAATCACGCAAGAAGAATGAAGGACTTGAAGCTGCAATCATCTCTCTACAAGTAGATCTAGAAGCATCAAGTAAGAAGAATGAGGAACCTCTACAACCATTTGAAAAGGAAGGCCTTGAAGCAGAAATCATCTCTCTCAAAGAAGATCTGGAAAAATCAAATAAGAAGAATGAAGAGCTGCAACAAACATGTGAAGAAAACGAAAATTGGTTGAAAGAAGAGATTCTAAGTCTGAAGGATCAAGTAGAAGATGGAAGAAGGAAAGAAGAAAGCATGACAAAGCAATGTCAAGCCTTGGAGGTTGAGGTAAACATTCTCAAAGGTAAATTAGAAGAAAAAGTTAAACTTTTGAGGTTTCAAGATAGTGCTAATATTTTGGACAATATTCTGAGTAATCAAAGGTCTCCTGCTATCAAACTTGGTCTTGGTTTCCATGAAACCGTTAAAGGAGAATCTAGCTCACAAGGAAGTGCTAAAAATTCAGAGGATGTCAATGTAAAACCTGAAGTGTTGAAAGAGACAAAAGGTCAACCAACAATGATGAAATCTCAAAGGAAATCAGTCAATAATGTTGAATGCTTTAAATGTCATAACTATGGGCATGTTGTAGCAAATTGCAGGAGCAGATCATTTCAGCCTCAAACAAACAGTTCCTACATAGAAAGGTACTCTGGTTTCTTCAAGGGATATTGTTTTTCATGTAACAAGTATGGACATAAAGCAGCTGATTGCAAAAGAAGGAAGATTAGAAATACTCATTATGATTCTTATGCTTATTTCTCTGGACACATGAGATGTTATTCTTGTAACAAGTATGGACATGTAGAAAAAGAATGCAGGTTGAACATATATGAGAAATTGGATAACTTCCAGCACACAAATAGAAAGTTCAAACAAATTTGGAAAAAGATGGAGGACCGATCAGAAATGTAGGGAATTTTGACCCTACTGCAGTCATCCGCTTCTGAAGCTTACTTCTCTGATTGACTGCAGGAATGATGTGGGATACATTATGAGGTTTAGTAATGTATCGTCACAGGGGGAGCAATGTATGATGACTATCATGGTTGATTTGATTATCCTGGTTGTATGTATTTCTGACAGAGTGTCTGATATGAAGAAGACAGGTACAGGAAGTACAAGTTCAGGGGGAGATGAAGGAATGTGGAAAAATTTCTATGCTTCACTTTCCATACGCGGGTTCGATGAACAAAAGTCGCGAATACACGCGAGTTCCAGCAGACACAGTCATGTATGCATTTATGATAAGAGAATTGGGATGACAGCTGAAGATCAAGAGCAGAGGTTCAGGGAGAGCATCAGTCTGACTGTTAATAACTGTATTATTGACTCAGTATCAGCTTAGTTTCTCAATTCTAAACTATGATGATATGATACTTGGTTTCTTATGTTGAATATTATGGATGAGTCATGTTTGCTTTTTGATGAAGAGTATTCGTTGATGAGATGAAAGTCTTATAATTCAAAGATAAGGACAGATCATACAGAGATTTTTGCTGATAACTTGCTGATGAAGATGTTCAGGTTGCACAAGTTAAGAAGGAGCACTAGTTCAGGGGGAGAAAAAAATTGAATACTAATGATTGCATTGTTGGCAATATGACTGCTTATTCTTTGGTTTTTGTGATACTCATGCTCAAATGATGATGACCTGGTACATGGTTTATTATGATGAGATTTTACGCCCTGGTTGCTGATAAGGATCTTTTGTGCTCACACATGGATGAGTTGGATGTCGTTTGATTCATAAATAAGAATAGATCATCAGAGTTTGTTACTATGGTTGAGATCTTTTGCCTACATATTTTACTTCATGTTAAATCTTGAAGATCTTGATGATATTGGACCACATGGATGATTGCTTGACACATATTTGAAGATGTTGTTCTGATATGATAATCTCTCTTGGAAAGATTGTATTGATGCTGCAAAGAATCTGAAGGCTTGGTTACTAATGTGCTTATGCTACAACCGTTGGATGACGCTTGAAGACACAACTACACTGTTCTATCCATCTGTAGTCCAGGGAAGCATTCAAATTTCCCAGAAAGAAGCTGAACACTGTTTTTTTCTCACAAGAGGATCAGATCTGGTTAAAATATAGAAGATGGTATTGGATACGCGGATTTCCTGAAACACAGTCGCATATATACGCGAGTTTATGCACAGAAAACCGCGTATGTCTGATTGCTGACAAATTTTCTGTTTGGAGTCAGCTCTCTTCAGCACAGCTGCAGTGCTGTTTGGTATCTCTGGTGGTGTTCCAGTTCTCATATTTCTATTTCTAATGTTTTGATAAAGATGCCTTGATGATTTGTTGGTAAAAGTGTTCAGGATGCACAAACTAAGGGGGAGCCTTAGTCATATGGAAAGGATGCTTGGATGCACAGATTCAGGGGGAGCATTAGCTTTGCTAAGTATAATGCATTGTTGGCATTATGATGGTTCTGAAATATGTTCTCTTTCTTGAGGACTTTCTGGTGTTGGTCATAAATGGTCATATTTGTAATTTGATGAAAAGGTCTTGTTGAGACCCATAATGTAAAATTGTAATATTCAGTCATGTAAGGTCTTGTCAAAAATTTGTAAACCCACTTGGTTGGGTAGCTAAGTCAAATTTTGTAAACCCACTTGGTTGGGTAGCTGAGTTGAAATGTGTAAACCCACTTGGTTGGGTACTTGAGTCTCATATGTAAATCCACTTGGATGGATCTTTGATGTAAGTATGAGTCATTGGTGATAGGAAATTCATAAATTCATGTACTTCATTGAAAAATATGTTTGAAGATTCAGCATGAACTCAGGGGGAGCTTGGTCACTTCAGTATATATCAGATCTGCAGAACGCTTCTTCCACATGTGGAGAAAAGGGGGAGAGTATGTTGGTTTGGATCCACCCTTTGCCCTTGATGTCAAAGGGGGAGAGTGACATGGTGTTTGAATGAAGAGAAAGAATGGTGTCAAAAATGGGGAATGTGACATGGTGTCATTGTATTCTTATTGTACCTATCTGTTGTGATAACCAAACACCATCGTGGTTGCCATCAAGTCCAAAGGGGGAGATTGTTGGCAATTTGATGCAGAGTGTTGTCCTTGATGGCAACCCACTGAATGAAGATGAAGACATGCGATTTTTGGCATGTGTTGTCCTTGATGGCAATACACCTGATGAAGTTGTTCTTGACTTGATGGACTTGGTAAATGATGTAAATCTGATGTGATATGATGTTTGTTGACAATATGATGTAGAGAGTTGTTCTTGAATGGCAACCCACCTGATGAAGATGATGGCAACTTACTTGATGAAGTTGTGCTTGATAGAATATGTCTTGATGAACCTGTTTAAAGATGAAAATCTGATGTATCTATAGAGAGTACAAAAGGTAATGAAGAAAGGAATTCAATATGTGCTAGATCTATGATGAAAAGAGTATGTCTCAAGGCATACGCGGATTTGCCTAGGAGAAGTCGCGTATGCACGCGGTAAAGTACGTTCCAAGTCGCGTATGGGAAAAAGCGCTCATAAAGTGCAAAACCAGGGGTAACCACCATGGTATTGACCCATTGTATTGGGTAATGATTCGTCTAAATGACCCCGTCCAGGAATACCATCGAAAATAATGTAGTTTTGGGCTCATGGTATTGAAAAAGGGGCTCATGGTATTGAAAAAGGGTAAACCTATATAAAGAGAAGAAATTCATTGTGCAAATCATGAGTGTGGGTGCAAGATGTCTGAGCTTGAATGAATACTTCTCTGTGAATTATATCTGTATGGAAAGGGTAAAGGTTTGATAATAGATCTGAAACTACGATGCACCTATGAAGAAATGATGAAGCGGAATATCTAGATCTGGAATGTATTTGTATCTGCTAGATCTGTTTATGGAAGGCTTAGATCTGAGATGAGGCGAACATCTGTCTGAAGTAAAAGGGTAAATCTGAACTGAATATCTGATCTGAAGAAGTATGTTGCTCTATAATGGTTGAAGATCTATACGCTATTTCGCTGCATAGGAAGCGCGTATATACGCGGCTTCGCTGAAGAGAAAGCGCGTATGCGCAATAAAATGAGCTATGTAATATGTACAGAGGTATACGCTGGTTTGTGTGGACGGAAGCGCGTATATACGCGACATCAGTGAAAGGAAAGCGCGTATGCAAACTAGGGTTTGCTGAAGCAAGGGGTATGAAATATCTGATCTGTTCTGCTGTGTTTCTGCTATCTGATCTGTGTTGATATGTATCTGTTGGTGATGTATGTGTGTGCTTAAAAGTATGGAAAGGGTCCAGTATGAAAATATGATGAAATGTGGCCTGCAAGTGGTGTTCTATTGAAGTTGTTGGATCCAGTGTGAAAATTGATGAAACGTGGTCCAAGGTGGTGCTGAGGGTTGTAGCCTTCAGTCAGGGGGAGTTGTAACTCCCTTCGAGTGAGGTAGTAGCGAAGCCCAGTCCCTTAGCTCCCTTCAGTGAAGTAAGCAGTGCGGGGGTTGGAGCTCCCTTCCAGGAGAGGCTGGTAAACGAGCGCAGGTGGGTGCTTGCGTGCTGGTAGGAGTCTGCGCCAGCACATATGTTGTAAGATGTTTCTCTATAATAAAATATTGAAGGTTGAGCAACTGCAGCGGTGGTTTTCTCCCGACTTGGGTTTCCACCTAAAATTCCTGGTGTTCATGTGTGATGCTTATGTGTGATGGTTTATTCTATTCTTACTACACATGTTTACTTTTTATAGAACATCTAATGAATGAATGATGGAATGATATAAGTGAAGAATTAATGGCATTATTAGATCTCTGTGTATACGCGAGTTTTATGAAGGATATTTGCGTGTATACGCTAGTTGGCTTCAGCAAAGTAGCGTATTGGTTTTGGAGCATAAAAAGTAAAAGTTTTGAATATGCACTAAATACTGATTCACCCCCCCCTCTCAGTATTTTTCCCAACACCGAGTCCTACTTCTGAAGTGTATATAGTTGTGGATGGAAGTGACATAAATATATATTATATAAATATAATATATATTTATATAATATATATTATATTTATATAATATATATTTATTACATTTTATATTATTTATAATATAACATTAATAATATATTGTAATAATATATATAACATATTATTATCATATATATATATAAATAGTAATTATTATATATATACATATAATAATATATATAACTTAATATATATATATATATATATATATATATATATATATATAATAATCATATATATATAATAATATAATATAATATAATATATATAATATTAACTATATATATAATTAATATATAATATTAATTATATATATAGTCAATATTATATTAAATATTAATATTAACTATATAATATATTATATTATATAATATAATAATAATATAATATAATATATAGATATATATTTATTTATTTATACATTTATTATTATATATATAAATAATTATATATTATAATTATTATAATAGATAATATTATATTAATATTATATTATATATATAACTATAATATAATATTAGTTAGTTATAGTTATATTATATTGTACTTATATCTTATATTATAGTTACTATAATATATTATTATAATATATATATTATTATAATTAATAATATATTAATATAATAATATATATAGTATTAATATTATATTATATAGATAATTATAATATAAATATAATTATCTTTATATATATATTTTAGCATCACTATATTAATATTTAAATATGTTATATATATATATAGTTTATGAAATATATATATAATATATTAAAATATAATTTAATATATGTTTTTCTTTTAAAATATATATAATATATTTAAGTTTATAATATTAATTTCTTAATATTTAAAGCATGGAAAATATATGAAGTAACATATCTATATATATCCAATAGATGTAACATTTTTCATCAATGCACATGTATAGAAAAGCTACTTTCAATTGATACTAGAGCACGTGCATGCACCAAAACAATTTGTACATGTGCAAACACCTGCACAAATAACATAAGCAGCTCAATTTTTAGTTGAGTACTGGAAGTTCTAAAACATATTTAATCCAAAGAGAATAAATTGTTGGGCAGTTCAATAAAAAAAATTCCAATGGAATGCCATCTTCAATAATCCGTTCATGATTGGATTTTGACATTTTCCATCTCTTAATTTTCGTTCTTTTCTTTGATTGAACCTCTATCAACTTTATGCATGTTGCACACACCAAGTGACTATATTGACAACTTATGAAATCAGGTTCATAGTCTTCAAAGTAAACAAAATCCCCACTTTGATTAGTTTGTCTGAAAAAATAACGTTTCAGTATAATAGATCCTCTTTCATATTTAAATTCGTGATCATTATAGTTTTCTAATAATTTAATTTTTCATTCAGTGCAATGTATCAAATAATACTTCACATTTTCATCGTTGTCAATAGGTGCAATTACAACAAAAACATCTCCTGCACAATAAAACAAACTTAACAAAATTATACATATTTAAATTTATTTCTAGATCTTTAAATCATTCGAAAGAAATTCAAATGTTACCTTCTCTAACAAGATCAGAAACTCGATCACCATCGAATGATATTGTAGTTTCCTCTAATTGCATTTCTTCAAACATTGCAACAGACATTTTTCCCTTTGTATTTAGCTCTGTATGTTTCCAATCATTTACATACATATTGTTTTCACAAACGTCATTGGATTTTGTGTTGTCTATGCAAACATGACAAAAACAATAATATTTTCTTTTATCCAATGCAAACACATTTCTAGATGACTTTGTTTTAATTGAATGCAATTTTCGAGTCCCTTTTATTGTTTCAACGTCATTTCCAATTGATCTATCTACGTCTTCGATCCCAATATGACAGAAAAACCTTTATATGGAAAATTCAAAGAATAATGTAAATATGATATCAAAATACAATCAAAGATAATCATTGCACGATAAAATTAGATTTCCAATAAAAATTAAATTGAATGTACTTTCGCACTTCCCTTGATGGGTTAGTCTCATGGCTTAGAGTAGCGATGCACCATTGAACAACTTCTTTTGCGTCCACAAGTCGGCTTGCAGAGGGGTTCATTTCATATCTTCAAAGTGCTCATTTTATGCATTCCCCTGCATCGTCATGTTCTCCTTTTCCACGGTCAGTCTCAAAGAAATTCCGACAATTTTTAATGCATGTTTTCTTATGAAGACAGCACAACCAAAAGAATGATCGTGCAGATTTGAATTGACCTCCGCATCCGTTTGACCATATCCAATTTTCATTAAATGTTATTCCACGATTTTTCAAGAAATCATAAATTTTCCAAAACAATGTTGTACAAAATATGTATCATGTGTACGATCGTCACTGATATAAAAGTGATATTCTTTAATGATATGTCGATTTTCACTCATGCTTTCTATATGGTCGACGTTTTGTTGAGCATGTCTATATAGAATATGGACAAGCATGGAGACGTGGTCAGAATGATAGTATTCACTCTGAATTTTTTTTTGTGGAACAAATGTGTAGTTTTCTGCAAAATCAATCACTGACAAAACGGTCCTTGGTGGGAAAAATTCATGACATTTTTTGAATTGAAAGTCTTGCCATCGAGCTCTATGAGAATGCTTGGTGTATTTGTAAATTTCTACCTTAAACTTTCTCAAAAATTCTATCACAAAAATTTCGTCTTCTCGTAATTCGATTCTTTTAACACTATTTGCACCTTGAATCAATGTATGGATATATTCATATCTCTTCCATTTCACTTTCATGTTGGAAAATGATTGATCATTTATATCAATACGATATTTGTTTCGAAATTTAATCAAATTTCCACAATCATCACATTTTTTACCACCAATACATTTCTTTTTGTAAAATAGTTCATTGCTTTCTCTTTCACATAGAATTTGAGATATGAAATCACGGATAGTGGAAGGAGGAGGTGAATCCTTCCATAATGTTCTACCCAAATCAAGGAATGTGTCATAATATAACTCAAATTCCACATGATAACGGCAACAACAAGTGTCGTGTACAGTGATAGGTTTTACATACTATGGTTTTTTTTGAACAAAAGCACTGATTGAAACATGAATTTCATGATTCTCTTCTTTGAACTTGTTGAATAACTCTATCTGAGTGGTTTCCAAGAAATATTTTTCATGTTCTTCGTACTGATTTCGTGCTATTCTTCTTTGCATCACATGCTTTGCAGTTGGCAAAGAACGCGAATTGTTCTTCCAATATTCATATATTATTTTTTTAACATTTTCTCCAAGTCTATCTTTGTATGGTTGCCTACAAGTAGCTCTCCAACAAGCAAGTTCATCATTTACATCTATTTGCAGCCGAAATTTCCGATGTTTGAGCAAATTTTTTCGCGACGTTCCTAATGCTCATGCCATAGATGTTACCAAAGGATTCTCTTTAGTACTTGATCAAACCACTGCCATATGTATTCTTCTACATACAATTGAAACATTTTTCTGTCTAGATCTCCTAATTGAATTTATAGCACTACTTATATTTTGTATCACATTTTCCTTCATTTTTTATCTTTGGTTGATTTTCGAATACCTAGTAGTGTTGTAGCTTCTTTTAATTTCCTTAATGATAGGAGACCTTTCAACATTTGAGCTTGAACTGTCACATGCTCCTTTATGAAATACGTTTTAAAAATGCGGTTAACACGATATCATATATAATAGTCAGGTTTTTTTATCTCCATATGTGTGAGTGTCAACATTTTCTAACATCTCATCATCGACACTAATTTCATCTGTACATATTTGAATAAATAATACATAATAAGTTTACATATTCAATAAATAACTAAATTAATAAATATATGTATAATTTCAATAATACGTGCATGTGTTCAATATATATATATATATACACACACACACACACACACACCTTGTGATTCAATTTCTTCACTTGAATTTCTTTCAATATTTTCACCATCTTCAATCATTGGTTCAATATCTCTTTCACTTTCTCTTTCAAAAATTTCTATCTCATCATCAATGTTTTGAAGAATATCTCTCTCTGTTTACATTGCAAAATATTTTTCAAATTAGTTCATCAAATAAAAATTAAGTTTCACATTTCACACTAGGAAAACTTTAAATAAATCAATAAATCATAATATTTACATTTACATACCTGCTTCAATTTCTAGTTGAGGTTGATTTTCCCCTTCAATATTTGAGAGTGCTTCTATCTTTCTTTTGCGAGATTGTCTCGTCTCTTCTCTACGTTCCTCAAGGTATCTTTTTCGATCATATTTTCTTGCACAATTCCTTCAATTTCCCATGATAATAGAGTATAAAGTTCAAAAAATTTCCTTCAAAAATTTAGACAATAACTCAATTAGAAAAAGGATCACAAAAGATTTAATTAAAAAAAAAGTCATTATAAAAATTTTGCAAAAAATACATACTCCAATCCAAAACACTCACTTTCAAAAATCCGAGAAAAAAATGTCTTATAAAAATGAAACGAAGCTCAAATGATTTACTTCAACTCAAAACACGTACTCTAAAAAAATGTAACTTCAAAAAATTCCTCCAACTTAAAAAAAATATCACTTTAAAAAGTACTTCAAAAAATACTTCCAGAAAATGTCTTTTCAAAATTAAGCCCAAATCCATACTTTCAAAAAGAACGAAGCACAAAAAATATCCAAAAAGATGCATTACATACCTCCAAGAAATGTCCTTTGAATGTACGTCCAAGAAAATTCCTTAAACCCAAAGAAATTCTTTGCAAAATCAGACCGCCTCCAAGAAATGTCCTCCAAGAAAAGTCTTTAAACCCAAAAAAAATCTTTGCAAAATCAGACCACCTCCAAGAATTCGAAATTAAGCCCAAATCTATACTCTCAAAAGCAATGAAGAACAAAAAACATCCAAAAAAATGTATCATATACCTCCAAGAAATGTCCTTTGAATGTATGTCCAAAAAAATTCCTTAAACCCAAAACAATTCTTTGCAGAATCAGACCGCCTCCAAGAAATGTCTTCCAAGAAAAGTCCTTAAACCCAAAACAATTCTTTGCAAAATCAGACCGCCTCCAAGAAATGTCCTTAAACCCAAATCTCCAAGAAAATTCTTTAAACCCAAACCAAGACTTTTGTAAACGCAGACCAAATGTGCAAAATGTGTGAAAATTATGAATGATTTCGCGGCAATTTATATTTCCGCGAAATGTTTTTTTGGAGGGGCTCCGCGAAATTTTCCAGCCGACAGAAAATAAGGTAGAAGTTCGGTCGAACTTTGAAAAAAAATCGGCTGAACTATTGAGGCATGACACTTAATGGCCCGTTTGCACACAAATATTTTGGCAAAACGTTTTTTCAAAGTTCGGCCGAACTAATGTGTCACCAGTTACGCAGATCCAAGCTCTGAATACATTTCTGCAACTTTGGACTGTTTAAACTCCATGAAACATTATGAATTAACTGTCGGAACCAAGACAAGCATTTTTAGAATTGAATCTACTTTGATGAAATATAAATTTTATGGAATTTCATAAATATTTACTAATTTTAATTAATTTTGTAATAAAACAGGTGCAAAAAATTTCTAAGGGTCATTGTGATTCAGTGAAATCAAAATTTTGTATCTCCCAAAACACATTGTAAAAAAAATTGAAAAAATTATGGGGCATTACATTGGTCCGTTGTCTCTAATGCGTAGCTTTTATATTTTTAGTTTATAACTTATATGTTAAGAAATTTCTTGCGTCGTGAAACAAACTCAAAATATGCATTTTTTTCATATTGGACCTATTCAGAAAATTCTAGTAATTATGACATGCATCCATTGGCTTTGTAAATATGACAAAACTGAAGTAGACTATGTCTAGATTGTATTAACACATTTTGTTTTCTCAAAAACACAAATTTTCAAAGAATATAGCATTGCGTATTAACATGACTTCTTCTGAATCCTTTGATTGTTAAAAAACACACACTCAAAGAAAAGCTAAGTTGACATATCAAATGTGCATAAAAAATTTCCAAAAAATAAGTAATAGAAAGCTAAAAAAAATTCCGATGTAACTTTTATTTTTTATCACAAAATGAAATTCTAAATAGAAAAATTGTTATAGTTTGCAGAAAGTTGAAGAACAAAAAAAATGAAAGTTTTTTCTCAAAAAAGGGTAAAAGTGTAACCCAACTTCACATTTTCACCCTTGATGGCCAAAAAGATAATGTGTTCAACAGAATTTGGAAATGTCAACAGTGTGCAATATTTTGGTTGTTACACTTAGCCCTTTTAGTAAGATTTAGTACGTTGCTAATTTTTCCTTATGCTCCATTCTACAGGAAACACAAAATCATTGTATACTTCGACTTATTACTGACAATCAACATGCGCAACCTAGGGAGATTCATATAAATATCCAAAGGTACATGGAATTTGTATTATACATATAGGTACAATCTTATTTGGCATTCATTGAAGAGGTTCTAGCAAGGGTTGGACGATTTTCCAACAAACTAAAAGTATGTGTAGTTCTTCCATGTATTATTTCTCTATTGCAATTTCACCCATTGAATGATAGATAACTATGTTACTTAAAGAGACCAAAATATTTATTAAAAAAAAAGAAACTTGTTAATGTGAGAGAAAGATTTCAAAATCACTGAAACTTCCACAAGATATATCCCATAAATCATAATATGTCAAAAACCTGACAATTTTTCCACATGTGACTTTCTATGTCTTCTTAGGATTCTGAAAATTTCAGAGTTCAAAATTTTAAATACCAAAACTATATTATAGCAAAAATATTAGGATGTCTTGATTTTAGAATTAGTCACAAAACCTATATTCCATAGACTATATTTTGAAATTAACGAACTTAAATATGAAATTTTGATCTCTTATACTATGATATTTCTTTTGTCTCTGCAAAATTTCACTATCTGAAACTTCCCAAATGTGAAAATATAAAGATGAATGATTTGAGATTAATTTCAGTGTTAGTCACAAACCATAATTCCATAGTATTATGTCTAAAGCTATAGAAAATTAAAACTTAAAACTTAACCACATGTACTTCACTATTTATGCAAGTCTCCTTAAAATTTTGTCTTCTACAACTTGCTAAAAAAAAATTATGGAAAAAATGTGACGATGTCTTGATTAAAGGAGAAAAACAACTTTGACCTACCAAATGTTATGATTCAAAGGGCTTGCAGAAAATAAAATGTTAACGAATGTAATTCAGTTTGAGAGACATAACTCCTATCCAGTGTACAAGACAAAATATGATGATCCTAATATTAGGTCACACAAAAGGAGTTCAGTTATAATGAAATGTTCTAATAATAAATATACCTATTAATATAACACACGAACTAGTAATGAATACTGATTAGACCTTAACATATAGGCCTTAAAGCTTTAATACTAGATCTAGATTTTGTATGGTTACTAGCCCAAAGAAGTCATGATGATATGAAGAACATTAATGGACAAAGCTTATGATTCTGTAATGACTAATTAGATTTTAAGGTGAAAGTTAGAAATGTGTTAATTATACTCATTACTCACTATAATAAATAATATTGTCCTAACCTAAAGTTGCAAATAAGCATCCAAATAAGCCTCAATAATGCCTCATGCAGAGAGAATTAAATATTTATCCAATAAATCTATCAAATGTGAAGGTCTAAACACACACTTTTAACCTTGTGACAAAGGACCAACATATGACATATGAGAATTAAACAACATTGAAAAAAAATTCTACAAACTAGACAAGGTAGGAAGTTTAATCTAAACTCAGTAGGATGCCACAACAAACAATTTACTTCAATGAAAAAAAAAACAAAAAATGTTTTTCAAATATACTTTTTTATTTTCCATTACACATGTAGTATATAAAATCTGAAAAAATAAATTTTAAATAATAATTTTTTAAATTAATGGCAAGATCTGAAAGTTTATAAATATTCTTCTATTATTTTTCAAATATAATTGATTTTCCATTACACATATAAATCTATAAAATTTGGAAAGTTAATTTTTAAATAATTTTTTACAATAGATGGCAAGATTTGAAAATTTATAAATATTCTTTTATTATTTTTCAAATATAATTGATTTTCCATTACACATATAGATATATAAAATTCGAAAAAATATTTTTTAAATAATATTTTTTACAATCAATGACAAGATCTAAAAGTTTATAAATATTATTTTAAAATAATTATGTTCCACTCCATAGAAACATGCAAAAATTTGAAAAGATATGTTTTAAATAAGATCTAAAAGTTTATAAATATTCTTTTAAAATAATTATGTTCCACTCCATAGCAACATGTAAAAATTTGAAAAGATATGTTTTAAATAAGATCTAAAAATTTATAAATATTCTTTTAAAATAATTATGTTTCACTCCATAACAACATGCAAAAATTTGAAAAAATATGTTGTAAATAAAATCTAAAAGTTTATAAATAATCTTTTAAAATAGTTATGTTTCACTCCATAGCAACATACACAAATTTGAAAAGATATGTTTTAAATTATAAATTTTCACGTGTAATAGAGTAATGCAAAGTGAGAAAATACCATGCCTAACTCCTCTCTCACTTCCAATTCTTACCCATTTAAAATAATACGAGTTTCTTCTCATCAGTCAATGCAAAAACACAAAAATAAGTAATATCATAAGGCTCAGGTGGTCGTTTCTCCCACAACTGTGCAATTTGTTGTGCATAGATAGAGAAATGTGTGGTTAAGATACCATGATGTAAACTTCATCAAATAAAAATAACAGACAAAACATTTCATTAAAGTACAATACAATGGTCTCCATTATTATTTATCGAATATAAAAAATAAAAAGGCCAAACCATTAATGAAAAACCAGAAACAACAAGGCATTTTATGGATTCATGGTAATTCTAGACATGCATAACCACACACATCAACATGCGTATGTAGTTTTACGTGAATGGCTTAGTGAAGTCCAAACTATATCTTTTCTACGGTTTCATACACGTTGTCATAATATCAATAGAGCTATCGCTAAACTCGTTGCAACTTTCAAACAATATTTCACACGTCGCCTATCTAATAAAATCTATGGGATAATGGGGGAGTAGGACTGCTAAAACATTTTACCCTAAATAACCATACTATGCCTCGTCTTGGGTTCGTTCTCCACGCGATAGTAATTTAATTCGATGACCATTGTAAATGTCGACCCCGCAGAAACTCTGGACCTCCATATCGTGCAGCTTCTTCACGTCTGACATGAAGGCCTTCCAGATTCGAGAGCTTGAAAATAGATGTTGAATCTGGAATCCGAATAAGCAGAAGATCGGCAGATGACGATCTCTGGCATGATCTAGATGTCTGCATGCTGTTACTACAAGGTATCTCATGACCATGAATCCATTGTTCTTCAATCCATGGGCCAGCACGAGCTTGGAAACCAAGATGCCTCTGGCCAGCATGCTTCACACTCCTTGTTGCTTCTAGAGTACTTTCCATAAACCAGATAACATAGCATGAGCGTTCAGCGAAGGATTGAGAACCAGATGGAGGTAGACTGGTGCTCCTCCAACCCGCGCATTGAGAAACGTAGAAATACGTCGGACAAGGAACTAAATACCAGCCTTTGAGCTATGGAAAACATATTTTCTGACCATCACTCTTCCTCTGAAATTTGAAAATTTCAATTTGAGAGCATTGCCTTCCTTCGACGGGGGAACTAGATCGAAAATTTGAATTTGAAAACATCGCCATCGCATTAACTGGACAGAAAAATATTATGGGGAAGGTGACAGAGTTTGAAATGGGGTGGGCAGGTGGCATTAAACGCATGTCTAATCACCTACCTAAATTTACTCCGTCAACTACGGCGTCTCCCCTCCTCGGAAAGATGGATCGATCGGAAAACAAACAACGGCCAGTCACATCTCACATGTTGCCTCCGGATGCATAGCATGGTTATGTATGCATGCCTATCAATAGACATGTCACATCTACCTCCAAAAAGTCGTAATATAGACTACTCCGTCTTTATTTCCATGTGAAAATCCATTTTTCCACTGATAAAATTGTCTTTAGTGAGGTTTTTTTGGGAAAATTTGCTTCTCGTGTTTTTGGTATATTTTCTTTAAATTTTAGAGGAATTTATTGAAATCACAATTTTATAGGTAACCCTTGCATAATCAAAGTGCCCTAGGGGGTTTTTAGTGTGCCCAATCCATATATACAATCAATAAACAAGTTTAAATAACACAAATCAAAATTTAAAGTCACACCAAAAACAACTCCTTTTTAGATTTATATGCATTTTGAGATAGTAATTTTCAAGTGGCCACTTGACCTCTATTTTCTTAAAGTGTTATTCAAGAGTGTTGTATCCCCTTTGTATTAGCAAAATCTATACTTACTTTTAAAAGTGTCATATTAAAGAGAAAAAAAAGAGTAAAGGGTCCTAAAAATAAAAAAATAAAAAATTATACAAATAACCGGTTATGCATAAAAGAATATATTTCAATTTTCAAAAATTTTATAAGTGGTTCAAGAAAGTGGAAAACTTTAAATATTTTTAAATATTTAAGAAAGAATAAAATTTTATATTTTTTAAATATAGATAAATACAAGTAAGTGTTTAGAAAGGAAAAAAAAAAAACTTTACAAATACTTAAATCTCAACTGACAATTATTGAAAAGGTAAAAACTTTATCTTTAAAGTTGTTCAAATATGATGAAACATTTCAACTAATTTCAACAAATGGTTTAATATATTAATGTTCAATGACGATGAACTATATAATATATAGCCTCAAAATAAGTAAATAAATGAATGCAAACCAGATAATATGTTTCAATGATGTTATATATTTGCAACTACGATATTGGTTTTATTTTAATGGTATCATAAATTTGCAACTATAGTATTGATTTTATAATATTGTCCAAATCAAAACTGTAGATTAATGATGAAAATTAGGATGCATTCCTTAACACATCATCATAGGAGTAAAAAATTTAGAGATCCTGAGAGAGAAAGAAATCCAACCTCAATTATTCATCCTTTTATCAATAATTAAATTATATTGTTATGGGAACCCCATAACACTGATTATGGAAATTTCATAATCAATATGTTGTGCATGGCTAAGAGTGGATTAGAGGTTAAATATTTATATATGTTGATTGTTGTTACCATGGTCTTCCTCATGGTTGCTTGTCATTAATTGTCAATACCTTCTTTGTTCAAAGAATGAAGTATAGTGTATGGAAAGGAATGTTAAAGCCTATGATGGTTGTTATTTCTATATAAGGCTAAAACATCACTACTACATGAAGGGCACGTTTAAGACAGTTTTTTAAGACAAAAGATATCTTTTGTCTTAAAAAATTACTTTGATTTTAGTTATTTTACATTAAAATTTAATATCAACTGGATTTTCTTAAATATAAAATTTAAGACAAAAACAATTTGAGACAAAAATATTTTAAGACAAAAATTTATATTCAAGGCAAAAACAATTTGAGACAAAAATATTTTAAGACAAAACTTTATATTTAAGACAAAATCACTTTAAGACAAAAATGTTTTAAGACAAAAATTTATATTTAAGACAAAAAATAGTTTAAGACAAAAATATTTTAAGAGAAAAATAATTTAAGAAAAAAATATTTTAAGACAAAACTGTATATTTAAGACAAAACAATTTGAGACAAAAAAAAAAAAAATTAAGACAAAAACTTTATATTTAAGACAATGTCCACTTAAGACAATGCCAATTAAGACAAAGACAATTAACACTTAAGACAAAACCATATCAATTTAAGACAATGTTATCTAACACTTGCAAAATTGACTCTGATAGTGCGCCCTAAGTCTGTCAACTTCCACACTACTATTGTCTCACACCTATATCCAAGTTGCTAGTTCACTTACGATTCACGTTGTATTATATAAAGACAACGATTTGTTGGGCTCTTCATTTTGGTGGGATAGCCGACTTTGAAGAACGTGACAAATTTTCCTGGAAAGATTTCTTAGACATCAATTCCTCTCATGTCCCTTCGATCTCTATTGATATGATGAGATAAAAGTCATCTGTCATTAACCCATATCCATTTCCTCTAAAAAACTGAGTGCTAGCTAAAAATCTCATAACCTTAGTTTTTAAAGTCTATCTAAGCATCTTATTTGTTGTGATAAAATATGTCTATGGGATTGTTGAAGACATTCATTTTCCCCGAACAACTGTGACTCTACATGATGTATGATATCATCATCTACAAAAGCTATATTATATCTTCTTCCTCTAATAGGAAATTGGGAAGTTGATACGAGTTTGTTTAGTTTTCAAAATTTGAAGCTAAGCTAAGTCTGTCTCAACATCTTGTTTGTTGTCACAATCAAAATATGCCTATAGGTTTGTTCAAGACGTTCATTTTCCCCAAAACCTCTCACACTCTGCATGTTGTATTATATCATCGTGTACAAAATATACAGAATATTTTCTTCCTCTAAATAGGAGATAAGGAATTTGATACATGTTTGGTTATTCTACAAAATTTAAAGCTAAGCTCCAACTTTAAAGTTATGTTCCTTAAATTACAACAACTAGTTTTCACTCTTCTCGATGTACATTGTGTTCCTTGTTGAAGTTTTGGATATAGCCTCTAACTAAGCAGATTATTCAAACATTTAATTTAAAATAATTTCTCCCTCACGAACAAATCATTAGCAGGTTGGTTTTCACATGTTCTAAAATAATTAGGTTGTTTTTACACTAGTTAAATATGGAAACATAGATATGAAATTTAACAGTTAGTCATAGAGGGATATGTCACATTTTGAGTCTCCATGAATAGGAGATCCTCAATCATTATAGATTTTCCATAAATACCAATGGACATGGACATGGGGTGATACGAAAATATTTGTTCATATTAATTATTCTTGCTTCCACTACTTCCTCAGCCTCTCCATCAAAAGTAGGAGGTTTACTTTTCTGAAACTCACCTTGTAACTCCACTTTTTGTTTCTTCATCTCCTGTTGTTCCGAAGAATTTCCAAACTCTGCTTCTTTGTAAGTTTTGTTTTTGTTACTTCGCTGAGTTCGACTCCCTTCTGAATTGTCATGAACCTATTGTTGTTTCTCTCATTCTTCATCAGTGTCCGTTTATGGAATGGGTTGTGTTATAGGATGATTCTGCTTATCCGAGAGACTCTTGAGTATCCTCTCTTGTTCCCTCATCAACCTTTCATTGTCTCTTTGCACTCGAATCATTTATGTCTGGAGCTGTTGCACTATATCTAACAATCAGGTTGTCTGATGTTGTTGTTCCTCTAATAACCTACTAGTTTGATGGTGTTGATCCACGCTCAATTGTACCCACATCTCTGGGTTAATTTCTGGGTTAGGCTGGGAATGGGTTTCCCCTGTAGTTCTCAGTGTTTGAAGACTAGATCCTCTCCTCACTGGAACTTATCAATAATTATTATCACTATGCATGGAACTAACAAAAAAATGAAAAAACCCAAAGTTATTCAGCTGGCCCAATATAGCCCACTGTGTAAACTTTTCTCTGATACCACTTGTCACCTTTATCAACACTATATTTTTTTTTCTTTTTACAACACTTATTTATCTTAGCACTTTTAAATTTTACATATGACATACATAGCACTAAACATTAATATAATATAACTTAATTCCTATTTCTATTTATTGCATGCTTCCATGGAATTTGATCAACGATTATTCTTACATTTATATTGCCTCTACTGTACATAGATATTTACATCATGATCATTCTACTTTTACATTATTTCAGCTATACTTAGTCACGATAATATTATCATAATTCATTCTATCCTTATACTACATTAGCTGTTCTTACATAATATCGCGGATTAACCATAATTATAACAATAAAATCATGGTTGATTTAATCCATAAATACCTTAACCTTATTATTCTGGATTTCGATGATTACAACATTATTTATCGAGTTTAAATGTTTTAATGGTCCGACCATCCAGCTGCATGGAAGCTGTCTACCAGTTTTTACCCTTTTTAAGCAGTAATTCTTGTATGATTTTCTCATTGTTCTCATTTACTCACAGGATTTTCTTTTGTTGTTTGGTTTCCAAGTTACTTTTGGCACCAAGGACTTGGTGAATTGGGGCGTCGTCTAGAATTATGCATGGTGCTTCCATGGATGCACAGGTACATTGACTCGCTTCTTTCAGTTTATCTTTTAAGTTTAGTTGTGCTTCCTTCGACTTTTATTGAGGGTGGAATCCCTCTGCATGCACAAGGCTCCATAATTCGGCCTTGACCCCTTGCATGCATGAGCTTCCTGCGCTCCTTCTAGTTTGAGGGGTTAATTTTATACTAAACTCTCTAGAGCTTAGATGTTATTTCATTTATCCTCGATACAATGGTTTAATACAGTTATGAGGATGACTGTGTATAATTTTTGTTCAGCTTTAACACAGTTATGAAGTTGACTGTGTATCTTTTATTGCTCAACACTGTGTATAAATTTTCTTTTAAAAAATAATTCCTCTGGATGCTATACGCGTACCCTGAATGCTTAAATTTGTCAGTTGGTTGTGTGTATTCCTACACTGGTATTGTTTAATTGAAATTTCATCTTGTTAGCTTCCAAGCTCAGCGTTGTCATATTCAAAAGTAATTTGTTTCCTGATTTACACTTTTTGTGTTTGCTATAATGCATATTCTTGTATTAGTTTCAGAGTTTAATAATGGCCATACCATCTTTTGGGTAATTGTATTTTCGAAAATGGATGTTGGTTTCCAATTTTTCTTAGTTTTGTACCCTTCTGGGTGCAATTTAGCTCATAAATTATTTGTGGGATTCAACAGCCAGAGGACCTGAATCTTTCCCTTGTTTAACATAGGGCTCGGTTCTAAACCTCTGAGTCATATTGATTCTCTTCACTAAATTATGAAATAAAAAAAGTATACTTGTACATCTATAACATGTACTGAATTGTTTTCTCTTGTTCATTCTTGATACCCTTCTGTGTAATTTTCTGTAATCGTTTTATTCATTGTACTGTTCGATAACATATGGAAAGATCTTGACAATGAATGAGGGTTTTAATCTGCTAGAAAAGGAATGGTTATTGTTGGTTAATATCTTTCCTCTTATTTTTACCCTATGTGTTTTCTAGATTCGCAGAGTTCTATATTTGCATCATTATTTAGTATTTAGACAACAAGAAACACTATAAGGTATCTTTTGTTTTGACCCTACCATTACATTTCTTTGTTATTGTATTTATTTCTAGACTTTATTTATCTTTCTGAAATAAATAGTTGACAATATATTTTCAAATTAACAGAGTTAATTTGAAATTTTGGTATACTGAATTTAAATACAACTCTATTGTCATTTCCTATAACTTAACAATAAAATTGTGTACTTATTTCAGTATTCTTTCTTAACTGATGGGTCCACCCAACCATAAAAGAGGAGATCACGTTGTCTACTCGCCCTGTTCTCCACACCAAAGTCTCAGGTGGCAGTTAATCATTAAAATTTATCCCTCGGGACTTATCTCCAACCTACACTTCTTATGGGTTAAAGAGCTCCATTGGTATCAAACCAGCTCCGGACAACTCTTCTTTTGTACAACCAACTGTTTTTAACCCTTTTTTTCTTTCATGAAAAGAACCCCTTCCCCTTCTCAGGATTTCATTTTGATCCTCTTAGGGAAGGTAACTGTCAGAAACTGCCTCTTCCTTTTTACTCTCGAACCTTGGAATTATTTTACCAATCATTTAATCAATTAATCAAGTGTAATTTTTATTCATGAAATAAAATTCAAGTTCTCTTATTAACCAATAACCATAATCATTAATCTCTTTTCACTAATAAATTCAAATGTTTTTATAAAAGTCTTTTAGACATAACAAAATAATAAAATGGGGTGTTACAATCATTGAGATAACCAACTACACTTGATACGTATGTAACAAATGATTTACCCTTTCCACAAATTATAGTTGCAAACACAGAAAGAGAATAGGAATTATTAATGCAAAGCATAAAGTAAGAAATTGAAAATGGGTAATTCCAAATATCTGAATTAAAAAACAAAGGTTTGCACATTCAAACTATACCTAACCACGATAAGTGAAGTGTGTCTTCTTTAAAGATTCCAGTGCCACAAATTATGCAAATTAGTATAAAAGAAAATAGTCTTATCACAATGGTCGTAGAACCATACGATTGTGTAAATAAGCTCGTAAATCTTAGGGTGATGGTGAGAGAAAACCCTTATAAATTCAAATGAACACCTACAATCGCACTGTCACTCATGTGTGACTAGAACACAATGACAATAAGGGAGATACTTTGTCTGTAATCTAGAGGGAAGAGACTCAACTTACAGAGAGGACATATGACTAAAATTTCTAATAAAGGTGTTGCCAAAGTTACGTTGAAGGAGAAATAAAGATTAACTTGTGAATTTTACTAGTATCCACGTAACCAAGGAATGAATTCTAAAAAAAAAAATTCTCTTTCCCTTGGAAACAAAGACGAGGTTCAGTTAGAGCGACACCACTACTGGAAACTTCACATGAATATAAGAAATTTCAGCATAATGAGTAGGTTACCTCAGATTCAGAGCTCCAACATTGAACCCTAAAATCTAATTGGGTATAAAGTGCAGAAAATAACAAATATAGTAATTTTTTAAGGAGTTCCTAGGAATATATATGAAAAACAAATAAGCAACATTGCAAGTTGTAACAAAGAAATAAGGACAAATGGAAGAAACAATTTCTGGTTAACTATATTAGAAAATATGAATGAAATTAACTCTCTCCAGAAGCAAAGTCAAAACAATTATGTTCATAACCACTTTTACCAGTAGAATCTCAACAATTATGTTCATAACCACTTTTACCATCAAAATCTCTAGTTGTAAGGAAAAAATATTGTTATGGAGAACCGAGACACTTTGTAAAATTGCAGAGCGACCTCGTGGCCACAAGCACCAAAAGAAATAAGTGAAATGAGGTTATGAATTGGGGTTAGGGGTTTTGAATAACCCTGAAAATATCCACCATTAGATTAAAAGTTGTTAAAAGATAATGGAGAATCCTTAATTTGTGAGAGTTGGTTCACGGAAACTTAGGATTGGAATTAGTTTCTATTTATTAGGGTATGGTTTTAACTTCCCTACATCTATGTGTGCTATATATTAATTGAGTTTTTTTGAGAATGTAGAGCATTTTGCAGAGTTAGACTCTCTTGGTTCAATCTCTCCATTGTAGAGCTAACTAGTTTTCCATTAATGAATTCAATCCATCATATTTTATCATGGTATCAAATCTCCAGATCCAAATCATAGCTGGAGTACTATGATCCCTGTGAGTATCCAGGTGGCAGAGGAAAAGACCCTTGATAATGAGTGATTTTTTTCTCAGGAATTGATCGATTAACGCGTTTTTCAAAGGATTAATCATGCCAATCAACGTGAACCTGTGGAGGTTATCTACGTCGATAAGCACAGATTTGTGTAGGAGAACTGCGTCAATAGGCCAATCCATTATATAGTTTCATTCCCGACACAATGAGCACAAATATTGGTTCAGAAAGTGTGCCGATGCGAGAAGAGGAGATCTGCAAACAGATCTGTGCCAATGTTAGCCCACTCATGAAGGAAAGAGATCTGAGATTCTAGTTGGAATATTAAATTTTGTTTTCTCTTTCTTTCTTAATGAATAAGAGGATATGGAGATCCATAAATCTCCTTAATATGAATAAAACCAATGCCAATGTGAAAGGAGGAGATCTTGGCAACTTAATTGAGCACCCTTATGTGTGAAAAGGGGTTGGAACACCTTGACTAGGTCAACGTTGACCAAATCAACAACGTTGTCATGGAGTAGTGGCATTCAATGAGGGACATCGAAGTTTTAGACGGTGACTCATTACATGGAAGTAGTGTCATAAATGAATTGGGCCTAGGGTTAGGAAGATCATTTATTATATAAGGAAGAGGATGGCAACCATATTATTCAGCTTATGATATGTTTATTTTTGATATATGGTATGTTTAGACATATAGCTTTCTTTGGCTGTTTAGCTAAGATTGCAGTGTTGTTTAGCATAGGGTGTTCTTGATTGGGAATCCCACCTCTTTCCTTGAGAGGCCTCTAGGAAGAGTTTGCACTACATTCCACTATCATGCATTTGGCCAAGGCTTCAGTCCTAATGTACAATGCAATTCCTATTGAGGATTTGTGTTTGTGTTGCAGGGCAGAAGTTGTGGAGCTTTGATTTGGGAGATTTCTGAGCTAGATTTCATTGGAGGGGGGTTCCTTTCTCTTTGGAGGCTAGAAAAGAAGGCCCTGGAGCATCATTGATACATTTCGCATCAGGCCATATTTTTTTTATCCCCTACAGCATAGTATGAGTCTGGATCTACGTTATGTTAGGGAGGAGTTGCAGGGGTGTTTGAAATAGGTGATTTGGGAGGTGATTTATTTAGTGAAAGGTCCAACCTTTCATCCAGAGGATTCATTGGAGGAGAGCACATTCATTTTTATATCACCTTCAGCCATTTACTCTTCAGTCATTTTTGCATCATACTTTCATCCATAGGGCTGCAACTCACATTGTATTATTGGGTGTTTTTCCCGGAGACCCTTTTGGGTTCTTTCCTGGAGGTTGTATGGAGCCCAGATATTTATTTTTGTATTTATTATGTCATATCAGCCCCATATCTTTTTTGTACTCATTTTTTGTAGCAATTCTTTAAAAACTGCATTGTAACAGTGTCTTTGGCATTTTGATATAGTAGCAACACCTCTTATAGAGGGATTTATTCATTAGAGGCTTGTTATGTTTTGTTCTATGCTTTGTGGCCCATTATGTTACATACATATGCTGTTGTTATGATGAATGGAAGGTCTCCATATTGGACTCATATTTTGATTTAATGTTTACACTGCTATTTCCATGATTTTGCACCATATTCCTACTTTTCCCATTTGGGAATATTACAGTGGTATCAGAGCATAATCTTGGCTCAGCCTGTGCATCTGGAAAAGGAAATACATCATCAGAAGGAGGAGATCCTCTCACAGATAGAGAGAAGAGGCATCTTAGAAGAATGAATCAGAATTTTGATTATAAAAATGATAAATAAGAGAAGGGTAAAACCCCTTTATTAGGAGAAGATGAAGAGAAGGAGTATCTCAAGCTACTTCTTCGAACTATGCAATACATTGCTAGAGAAATAAAGGAGATGTGTATGGATAGATACAAGGAATCCCCTAAAGGATTTCTACACGATGAAGGCTCTGACATTTCTCATCACTGGATTGATCAACCAATGAAGCAACAAAAAGTTTCCCAATGCTCTACAATGCCTACATTCTATGCAGTGGGAAATGAAATATTTCAAGAATAAGAAACTCCTGAAGACTATTTCATAGAGTCCGAGTCTCAATCTCAGAGATTCAAGGATCACTTGAGTTTTCAAGATTTTTTTTAGATTAAAGACAATAGGAGACCCATGCATCATAATAGAGGTGGAGGATTCATTCAGAATCATGATCTACACCACACTATGGGCAGATTTTTCTCACCCAACTTTGATGGATCTTCTAAATGCACTGCCAAATCATGGGTAGAGAAGCTTGACATCTACTTCTAGCTGAACAAAGTACTGGAGATGGAGGCCATTAAGATAGCAGCGCTGCACCTTGAGGGTGAAGCACATAATTGGTGGTTCCATGGCTTGTCTACATTGGTTCATGCCAATGTGATTGCATATTCAGAGTTCACAAGGAGGTTGATGGAGAGGTTTGATAGAAGAGATCCTGAGGAACCATTCATGGGGTTATCAAAGCTCAAACAACTAGGTAATCTAGAAACTTACATTCCTGATTTTTTAAAACTTTCTATTATGGTTCCCAATTTATCTACAACAAGGAGGGTCTATATGTTCATTTATGGGTTAGAAGAACCTCTTCATGGGTTGGTTAAGTCTACCAAGCCCACTACCCTTCAAGATGCCATTGAAATGGCTAGAGATCTACAATATTCCTTGCCAAAAGAAAAGGCAACATTTCAGCAAAAGCCCTCTTTTCCATCAAAGGGAAAAGATGAGAAGGCTCCCCTTTCAAAGGAGAGCCAAAATAAAACACCTCTTAGTGATGATGACCATAGAGATTTGAGGAGAAGGAATCTTTTCTTCACATGCCAATAATCATGGGCACCCATACATAGATGTGCAATAGGAAAGGCACACTACATAGAGGTCTTCTCAGTTGATGAGGAGGAAGAATAAGAAGAAACAGAAAGTGATCACAGTGCTAGAATAGCAGGAGATGATCCACCACCACCAGGGGATGGAGCAATTGCTCCAATTAGAGGGACTCTTCCATCAATGTAGGTTGTACCCAATTATCAGGAAGCTTCCACACAAAAAGCAGAGTTGGATTTGCGCAGTAGAAGAAAGGACATGGTTGTCCCATCTATTGTGCACATGACTTTGGCCCGTGTTATATTACTGTTTTGTGGAAAACCACCTAGGAGGCCATCTGATCCAGATTTGGTGAGGCATGTATTACATCATGATGCACCATTAATTGATCCAGCAAGAATAGAAGCATTGGGATGTCATGGTATAGCGTTGAGAGTCTTGGGTAGACTCAAGGAGGACGGAGACATTCTCCCAACATCATCATTACCCACTCTCATTTCAAATTTTGTGCTGAGAATGGAGCAGCATGGGAAGGATAACAACCTTCCAACATGTGACTTTGGCATGGGAGATGTCAAAGAGAAGGGCAGACATAGGATAGATGTTCTTTGTGATAGATCATCAGCACTGTCACTATGCAGGACAGATCCATATTGGAAATTCCAATTGTTGGTGGATTATTCCAAACATCTTTTTACATGCATGATACTTGGTGACCAGCTTCAAGAGGAGGGATATTCAGTCTTAGATGAAGTCATATATTATCATGGTAGGATCTTCTTATCTAGATATTCCAAGCTCAAGGAGAATTTGCTACAAAGAGCTCATGAAGATTTTCTCTTCAGCCATACTTATTCTATGAGAGCATAGCACTCCATCATGGAGGAATACACTTGGGAAGGCTTTGAAGAGGAGATATATCAGCATTTGAAAAGATGCATGGATGATGTGGAGATAGGAGAGACTATGGAGGAGTTATCACAACCACCTCTTTCCTCTTTTGGAATGAGAGGGGATCTATCTATGGACCACTCCATTTGTATGAGAAGAAATTATGGCATGGAACATGTCTATGTGCATAATGTTTTACTTGATGATTATTTGCACTCCTTTACCATGTATATGCAGGCCATTACTCCAAGAAGGAGCATTCTTCCATATAAACTTCATTACCAAATTTGGGCCATAAACATTTCTAAACATGTCCAGTCCCTAGGAGGATATAGGGAGATGATTTACCACTTTGGGTGCACTCTAAAGGCACCAAACATTTCTCACCTTTTCAGAGCTTGTGAGAAAAATTGGGCAGCAAGTATGTGGTGGGGAAACCACTTACCATATCCTTATCTAATGCAGTTAGGAGACATATTGTGCTGGTTCCACATGTAGGACTGTGACCCACCTCCTTTTTTGCATATTTATGTTTATATGTACTTGGTTTTGATCCCATGCATTGATGATGTACTTATTCCTTTTATGGGAATGATTGGAGGGAGTATGGGAGGACTAAATGTGCCATTTTGGAGAGAGATTCTTCATTTTAGGGAGGACATTGGGCAAACCATGATTTTTTCATTGGATCTATTGCTTCCTTGTGGGATGAGTTATTTGCATCTCATGAGAACTTGGGAGGAGCATGTCATGGAGGGATGGATTGGGAGACACTTAGCTTATGAGGGAAGCTTATCACATGGAGGTGCCATGAATGGTGGAGGAGAAGAGTTGCAGCACTCACCTTGTCAGTTTCTTGAGGACAAGCAACCTTTTGGAGGGGAGGACTATAATATTCCCAATTAGCCATGAGCTAGTTGGAATATTAATTTTTGTTTTTGCTTTCTTGCTTAATGAATAAGAGGATATGGAGATCCATAAATCTCCTTAATATGAATAAAACCAATTCCAATGTGAAAGGAAGACATATTGGCAGCTTAATTGAGCACCATGTGTGTAAAAAGGGGCTGGAACACCTTGAATGGGTCAACTTTAACCAAATCAGCAACGTTGTCATGGAGTAGTGGCATTCAATGAGGGACATCGCAGTTTTAGATGGAGACTCACTGCATTGGAAATAGTGTCATAAATGAATGGAGCTTAGGGTTAGGAAGATAATTTCTTATATAAGGAAGAAGATGGCATTCATATTAGCCATCTTATGATATGTTTATGTTTTGATATATGGTCTATTTAGACATATAGCTTTATTTGGTTGTTTAGCTAAGATTGTAGTGTTGTTTAGCACAGGGTGTTCCTGATCGGGAATCCCACCTCTTTCCTTGAGAGGCCTCTAGGAAGAGTTTTCACTACATTCCACTATCAGGAATTTAGCCAAGGCTTCAGTCTTAATGTATAGCGTAGTTCATGTTGAGCATTTGTGTTTGTGTTGTAGGGAAGAAGTTGTTGAGGTTTCATTTGGGATATTTATGAGCTAGATCTCATTGGATGGAGGTTCCTTTCTCTTTGGAGGCTAGCAAAGAAGGCCTTGGAGCTCATTGATACAATTTTCATCAGGCCATACTGTTTTTATCCCCTACAATGCAGTATTAGTCTGTATCTATGTTATTTTAGGGAGGATTTGCAAGGGTGTTTGCAGTAGGTGATTTGGGAGGTGATTTCTTTAGTGAAAGGGCTAGCCTTTCAACCAGAGGATTCATTGGAGGAAAGTACATTTATTCTTATATCAGCTTCATCCATTTACTCTTCGGCCATTTGTTGCAGCATACTTTCATCCATAGGGCTACAACTCACATTGTATTATTGTGTGTTTTTCCCGGAGACCCTTTGGGGTTCTCTCCTGGAAGTTGTATAGAGCCCAGATCTATATTTTTGCATCTATTGTAGAACATATCAGCCCCATATCTTTTGTGTACTCATTTTCTGTAGTAGTGCTTTAAATATTACGTTGTAGCAATGTTTCTAGCATTTTCATATAGTAGCAGCACCTCTTATAGAGGGATTTCTTCATTAGAGGCTTGTTATATTTTTTTCTATGCTTTGTGGCCCATTATTTTGCATATATATGCTGTTTTTTATGACGAATGGAAGGTCTACATATTGGCCTCATATTTGGATCTAATGTTTACACTACTATTTCCATGGTTTTGCACCATATTCCTTCTTTTCCCATTTGGGAATATTACAAAAAACCTTGAGAAGCTTGAAGGATAAATTGAATAATTGTAAGGCAAAAAATAGAAGACTCCCCAAGAGGTTAAAAAGGTAGGAAATACTAAGACGAATGTTGATATAGAACTTGTCATGCATACAAGGGATGTTTCAACATGCATTAACCTCTGGAGATATACAAAATCCATGTTGACAAGGCCAAAAAGAGGCCTCGTAAGGCTGAAGAGAAAAATAATCCATTTTCCTATTAACATTCTGGAGGGGAGCACTTGAAAGGATATTTTCCTAACTAAAAAAAATAAGGAGAAGAGATCATGTGAGCCTTAGGCACATGAACTAGAAACATGTAAGGTTTGAGGAGAGTATGGAGCACCCCTTCAAGCTCCTCGATATGTATAACTATATGTTGGAAGGTCCCTCTATAAACTATTTTGAGGGGTGTTTGAATTTTAACACTGCCACAAACCATGGAAAAGACTTGGTCTGATTATATATATGGGTGAAAGACATATGGAATACCATAACTCACGAGGATTGATTTTCTATGGTTATTGAAGGTTTCATGTGCCATGTGCCACATGTTTGGATTTATATTTTGATTGCTGCTTGATTGTTGACTACATGCACGACCATGCTATTATGATTTCCAATTTTATGTATGTTTTCATGAATTTATTTTTCCTTTTATTGATGCCCTCTTTCCTTTTGTTTTTTCTCCTTTCATTTTCATGCTTTGGGGGGGCCTTTGGGAAATCGGTTGGGTGTGGAAATAAATCCATGCACCTCTATAGAAGAGTTGAGGAGAACCAAAAAATGCATGCAACCTATGTAAGGCTCTCCATATAAGTAAAGAGCCATGAAAAAAATATGAGGAAGACCACAATGAGATAGATGGCCAAAAAAGGCCATCATTTGAATACGTTAGAGAATTTCTCCTGAGTGTGACAAAAATAATAAGGGATTACAAGAGGGTTGGAAACTAAATATGAAAATAGATAAATTTTGAAAGCACTAGTGCCATCAACAAGGTGATAAAGGTAAAAAGAGAAAAGGAAGGAATTGGGTAAAATAAATCCCTTGGGCCACGTTGGAAACTATTGTTTCACATACATGCTTGCTTGCATGGGTGTAGTGAGTTTCCTAAACTCTAATAACATGGACATACATGAATACGAATTATAATTATGGAATCATTAATCATTAAATTAATATATGAAATTTCATTTTATTTGATAGGGTCTTGTCAGGGATCATTCTTATGAAAGAATGATATATCATACTCATGAATTTAATGTAGGCTTGGATGGCATGTTTAAGATTCCCAGTTATATGATGAATCCATCAAGCAATAGGACATTATTGTTGCTATTTACTTTATTTTCATGTGATTATGAATTTCATACACACATGTTTATTTTATGATAATGAAATGTTGATTATGAATGGGTATTGGAGAAAGGTAGACCATTCGAGATTTGGGGTTTCTTGAGTCTAGGAGAGGTGATGAGTAGAGACAGTGTGGTGTCTAGATTTTTGCAATTTTGTGTACTAAGTATACATGTATGTGTTGTATAATGCGTATATGTGTCTATGTTGTACAATGTGTATATGTGAAAGAGTTGAATAATGTCTTGGGACATGCAAGTATGGGCCTACCTAGGCCTATGTGTTGTGTAATATGTTGGGAACGAAAAGTATCAGATAATCTAATCTTATGTGTTATATAATGTGTTTGGGATAGGCAGGTATGGGACTTCATGGACCTCGGATAAGTGGTGCTATTATTTTCGACAAAAAACTATTCGGATTCGTAGTGATCAATGGGATTATTTGGAGTATATCTACCACTGGAGGCTTGTCAAGTTTGGAAACCAATCTAGTGCATAGGGGTAGAAGATTTAATATCATGTGGAGTACCTCCCCCACTATATTTTTGACCATTATTGGAAATCAATCTAGTGTGTCTTTGTGTATAGGATAAGAGAAATTTAAGATTACATGGAGCATGTCCACTGCTAGATGTTGTTGAGTTTAGAAAACATATCAACTCATGTGAGTTAAATACTGCATGGAGTTGTGTGAGCACTTCTAAGTGTTAGAAGACATTAGGGGAATTTTGAGGTCTAAAATGAGCCTCCTAAGGAAATAATAAAATAATATTTAAACCAATAAAATAATATTTATGAATTTTCAATTCACTTTTTGCACCATAAATGTAACCATAGTTAAATTCAATTCAAAAGTTGTACCAAAATAAAATTAATAAATTTTTATTTATTGATGTGACTATAAATAAGAATGATCTTTTCAAGAAAAAGACATTATAATTGAACAACTAATGCATTTGTCCTTTGTACTTAAATAACTTAAAATAAAATATAAATATAAATTTATAAATTCTTAATTATATTATATGATATTAATTAAAATTTATATTATTTAAATTGTATAATAACATGTAATTAATATACTATGTAAATATAATATAATATAATATAATAAATGCATAGGGATATGCATTGTTTATTTCAAGAAATATGAAATGACAATAATATATTTTTATTCAAAAAGTGTGAAATGACATTTATTATGAGTACTTTACTTTGACTTTAAAAGTACTTAGAGCACTACCATGGTTAACCATGAGTTTTTATCCACCATTGAGAATGTGACAAGTAAGTACCTTTAACTCAAGCAATGCTACCTCTACAAAGTGAATTTTGATTGTACACTTTCCTTAGGAGGCCCATTTTAGACCTCAAAATTCCCCTAATGGCTTGGAAAATCACTTAGTACCTCTGCATCCAAGAAGCCAAAATAAAACCAAAAATAAGTAACAATCGTTCTATTTAAATTAATGAATTTCTAATTTATTACCATGTTTTAATTTTAATTAAAATTTTGATTTATTATTAAGATGGAATAATTTGTTTTGTTGCGATAGGAAAAAAAATATAATTTGAAAGTTTCACTTCATGGATAGATATGTTAATGAGGAAGGACATTATAATGCCCAGTTTGAGCGAATGAAGATGGCTTAAAAGTAAATAGCGACAACTTGAAGATGGCAGAGTGAGCAACAACATACTAGAGCTGGGAAACTCAAGATCAAGGCCATTGTCATAACACAATAACCCAAGTCTATAATTTGATTTCCATGAATCATGCCTGAATAATATGACTTTCATTGTGGTAGGTAAATTCCTCAATTATGAAACTCTTTTGATGCAAGGAAACCTTTCTAAGGGAATAATGTGCCTAAACTTTATAAGTGAGTGATGACACAAAATATGAACCAGATAACCCAAGGGACTAGCAATTAGTATTGAAGTCCAACAAGAAATTGCAACACCTACACTATTGTGGGACCAGAAGGTCCAAGAAACACCTACAATAGTGTGGGACCACAGGTCTTAGCAGCACCTACACTAGTGTGGGCTAAATTTGGTGCATATATATTTTAGTTATCCTTTAATTAAGATGTAAAATAAAATGTAATCTAATATAAAAATCACTTGTAATAGTTAACTGGGTGTGATAAAATAATTTATCTCATGAATTTCAAGTTGAGGGTAGTTGGTGAGGCATGCAGAGTAATTCTAGTTGTAACAGTGTTTGAGGTGCAGTGGTGCATTAGTTAATGCAGGTTGTAATCCGTTTAACTCAGTTAAGTGAGTTAAAGTCAGTTGTGCTAGTTGTAACTTTTTGTTGCACTAGTAAGAGATCAAGTGAATTAAATATTATTCAATTCACAATCAGTGATCTCACATGCAACTGATTATTTACTATTATTATTTTCATGCATGTCAGCTCTAGTGGAGACCCAGTTGAGATCTAGGTGAAAGAGATGTTGACTATCAGTTGTAGGATTATTGGGTTGCACCCATGCAACCAAAAACCCATTGGATTGCCCATGATCCTTGCGGAGTCAAGGAAGGCCAAAATTCCTAAAGAATAGGGATTTCATTCCACATGAATTGTAGAATCAAGGAAGGTTGTTTAGAGGTCAAGGATTGGCTAAGTGTTGATCAGTTTTGTCCAGGACGGTGTGAGACAATTAGCTGAGTACATGAGGCTCTTGTGAGGAGAGTTTTATTGTAATTGTTTCATATATCAATGTTGAATATACAATAGAATATAGTGGGTTTTTGAGCAGAAGTCTTTCCTCGAGAAATTATCTGTGTTGTGGTTTGATTGATTGTTCTTTTCTTCACGTGATTGGCGATTGTGTTTTAAATTCCACAATTGATTTGTATAAGTGATTTAGTATCTAGCTTTATTACATTGTTATATCGGATTGAATCCATGATATAAATAATTGTTGTATAATTTCTACATGGTATCAGAGCATAGGAAATCACAATAGTGGAGGAGGATCTGAGTTTGTGACTGCGTAGAATTTGAATTTGGAAAATAATTTCTTGGTGCTACAACTGATTCTCGATCGAAATGGCTTTCAATGGATTGAGATTGGAGTATGCACTCGAGGGAAACTCGAAATATATTTCTTGGAAAGATAGTATGGAGGCAGTACTCGAAGACAATGTCTTGAATGAATTCACTGACAATGATGTTCCTAAACCCATCGTGATGGATGCTGCAAATATTGATGCATGGAAAAAAAAGTGAAAAAGGAAAGGAGTATCTTACTGGAGGGAGTACAAGACCACATTGTCTCAAGTCTCCATGGCAAAGCAACACCATATGCTATGTGGAAAGATTTGACAGATCCCATTTCAGAGCATTAGTGACCATAGGAAATTGGCACTAAAAGATAAACTCAAGAAGATCAATATGGAGAAAGGCGACTCCATGCCAAAATATTTAACAAAGTATGTCCATTGTCGGGATGAGCTGGGGAGCGTTGGCATTACTATCGCTGATGATGATTTGGTGAGCCTATCTCTTCTACGATTTCCCAAGGGTTGGCATAGTTATGAGGACTCTATCAATGGAAGGTGAAAGCTACCATATTGGGAACGACTTTGGTCAAATTTGGTGCAAGAGGAGTTTAGATGGAATACCAAAGATGGATCTTCATCTAAGAATGAAAATGAAGAATATTGTGCTTTGGCTACCAAGGAGAAGAAAGGGAAAGGAAATAAATTCCATTCCAAATCTAAGTCCGGTAAAGATGGAAAGAATCACAACATGTCCAGAGTGAAGTGTTTTCACTATCACGAGCATGGGAATTATGCCACTACCTTTCCACAAAAGAATAAGAACAAGAAGGCGAAGCTGGTGAGGCTTTGGGCTCGCAATTTGAGCTTGACTTCTCACTCATTGCATGCATGGTGTCAAGTGCAATGGGATCAGTGTGGTATTTGGATAGTGGTGCCTCATTTCACATGATGGGAGACAAAGAAATTTTCAGTAGCTTAGAGGAGAAGGACCTCCAGAAGCATATCTAAATGGGTGATGACGGGTGATACAGTGCTACCAGGATTGGTACCATAACCTTCCATAGAAATTTAGGTAAACCATTTCAATTAAAATATGTAATGCATGTATCAGGCTTGAAGAAAAATTTAGTCTCAGTTGCAACATTGGAGGATAGATGCTATGATGTTGTTTTCAGGGAAGGAAAATCTTTCCTGCGACAAAAAAACAATAGGACAAGTTAAGAATATTGGGATTCGAGTTAATAATCTCTATAAACTGGATGTATATGGTTGCGAAACATTGATGGGTAAGGCAGAAAAAGTGGTGAGTCGGGATGAGGGTGAGTTATAGCACAGGAGATTGGGCCATCTTCACCATGGAGCATTATAATTCATGCAACATATTTCTACGTGTCTTCCCAAGGGTATACTTACGCATTCAAACACATGCAATTGATGTACTATGGGAAAATATGCAATGGCCACCTTTCATGAGAAGAGAAACCAAGCCTCAAGGATCCTTGAGAGAGTTCACTCAGACATATGTGGACCATTCTCTATTGCTTCGACAGCAAAGAATAAGTACCATGTGATATTTGTTGATGAACTTTCTCAAAAGTGCTAGATCTACTTCATGCAGAAGAAATATCACACGTTCTCAAAGTTTCTTGAGTTCAAAGCACATGTGGAGAAAGACACGGGGAAGCATGTGAAGGATCTTAGGAGCGACAATGGTGGTGATTACATCTCCAATGAATTCAATAAATTATGCATCAAAGAAGGAATTGAAATAGAACTGATAGTGCCTCATAACCACAACATAATGGGGTCGCTGGGAGAAAGAACAGAACAATTTTTGGTGCAACAAGAGCGATGTTGCATGATCAGGGCCTACCATTGCACCTGTGAGGAAAGGCATTCAACACAACGGTATTTTTATAGAACCATTTCCCTCATAGGATACTTGGCATGCGTACACTGGAAGAGGCGTTTACTGGTAAGAAACCTGATGTTTCACATTTTAAGATTTTTGGCTCATATGTTTATGTGCATGTGACCAAAGAAGCCAAGAAGAAGCTGGGACTAACAACTCAAATTGGGATTTTTGTGGGGTACACCGAAACTCCCTGCAATTATCAGGTGTATTTTTCAAACAACAGAATTACTGTTGTGTGACAGGATATAAAATTTGATGACGAGAAAGCCATGAGATTTTCCCTTGAGAGGGAGATGGATTTGCATGTAGAGGAGGAACTCTTGGTTCCAAAGGATGAGCCTCAAGATGTGGAGTTGCCACATGCAGAGGATGATGGAGTGGTAGAAAACACTCATGCAGAGCCATCCACCAGAAATGGTAGAAGGCACACCACAGAAGTTGATCGATTGAGACTTGGTGCAGTAGAGAATGTAGGAGCCCCTACTTCACTGCGCAGACAAAGACAGTCTCTAGATAGGTTTATTGGATACATGGTTCTTATGAGAAAGTGTATTGTGACAAAACCATCTTCCTTTTAGGAGGTAATGCAACAACCAATTTGGGTTGATGCAATGGTGGAGGAGTATGACTCCATTGTGAAGAACAGAGGATATTTTCCCAAGACCAGTCGATAATCAATGGTTGGATCTAGATGGATCTACAAGGTAAAAAAAGCTACTGATGGGAGTGTGGAGAAGTACATGGCTATATTTGTGGCCCAGGGATTCTCACAGATTGAGAGGATCGACTATGATGAGACTTTTGCACCGGTTGCAAGGTACTCTTCCATTAGATCTATCCTTTCACTCTTAGCACAGATGAGGTGGCACATTCATTAGATGGATGTGAAAATTGCGCTTCTCAATGGAGTTATTGAGGAAGAAGTATACATAGAGCAGCCATAAGGTTTCTAGATCTTTGGAAATGATTCGCATGTGTGTCAACCCAAGAGAGCACTCTATGGGCTGAATGGCACCGTGCTTGGCAACACCCTGATCGAGGCTTTATTTCCACCGGATCGGGGCTTCACCAAAAGAAGTAGTAGCAACTCATACTAGATTGTTTTAGGTAAGCCTGACACACTTCTGAAGTATTGATCCATTAGGGGAATTTAGAGGTCTAAAATGGGCCTCCTAAGAAAAATATACAACCAAAGAAAACTTTATAAGGACAAATAGGATTCAGGATGATGAAGTCAACCATGGGGGGTGATTCACCATTTTTTGAGTAAAAACATAAAAATATTAAAAAATAATAAAATAATAAAACTACTTTTTCAACTTATCTCCCTAAGGGTTTACTCAAATTTCAAGTGGGAGTACTCGTTGGATGCAAAATTTAATTCCTCATCCAAGGAGTACAATTGTTGCATACTTTTGATGGACCCTTCTATATGAAAAAGGAGAAATATATGAAAAAATGTGATTACAATCACGTTTTTCATGTATTTCTCATTTTTCATGTAGAAAATTCCATAAAAAGTATGAAACATGGGTAATCCTTGGATGAGGAATTAAATTTTGCATCCAAAGAGTATTACCACTCGAAATTTGAGTAAAACCTTAGGGATATAAGCTCAAAATACAAATTGAAAAAGTAGTTTTTTATTTTTTCCCTCTAAACGTTGATGATGTAATCAAATATTGTTTTTTTATTTACACCATTATTTTATAATTTCCTTAGGAGGCCCATTTTAGACCTCAGAATCTCCCTAATGTAGTTTTGACTAGTGATGAGCAGTTGATACACTCATGCAAGGAGGATCCTGCAAGAAAGTTTGAAATGAAGGACATGGGACTCCTTCATTATTTCCTTGGTTTGGAAATATGGCAGTGGGATGGTTAAATTTTTGTTTCTCAAGGCAAGTATGCCAAAGAGGTATTGGGTAAGTTTCACATGGAGAGCTGTAAACCCATGTACACTCCTCTTCCAGGAAATTGGAGGAAAGAGGATGCTACTTATGTAGAAGTAGTGGATGCTACTGTCTACAGGGAGTTAGTAGGTTCACTGATGTACTTGGTGAACACCAGACTAGAAATTTGCTACGCAGTTAACTAGCTGAGTCAAGCTATGGTTAAGCCTACCAAGATGTTTTGGAAGGCGAGGAAGCATGTCTTGAGATACCTAAGGGAAGCAATAGACTATGGATTATGGTACAACCGAAAAAAAGGCGTGAAGCTTCAAGGCTTCACGGATGCAGGTTGGGCAAGCAGTCCATTGGAAAAAAAGAGCGCATCGGGAGGGATCTTCAGCATAGGATCGACAATCGTTTCTTGGTACAGTAGGAAGAAACGATCTGTGGCACTCAGTCCAGTGGAGGCAGAGTACATGGCAGCAATTCAAGCTGCATGTGAGTCCATTTGGATGAGAAAGATCCTGGTTGGTTTGTTTGGTCCTCAGATGAATCCAACAGTGATACATTGTGATAACCAAAGTTTCATTAAACTCTCGATTAATCCTGTGTTTCATGATAGATCCAAGAACATAGACATCTGGTAACACCATCTCAGATATTGCGTGCAGAGGCGCATAATGTTACTTCAGTACATTCCCACAGAATATCATGATGCAAATAGTCTGATGACGATGCTCACCAGGAGAAAATTTGAATACCATAGAGGCAGGATCGGGGTGAAGGATAATCCCTTTCTTGTTGAGAGGGAGTGTTGAAGTCCAACAAGAAATTGGACCACCTACACTAGTGTGGGACCAGGAGGTCCAAGCAGTACCTACACTAGTGTGGGACCATAGGTCTTAGTAGCACCTACACTGGTGTGGGCTAAATTCAGTGCATGTCTATTTTAGCTATCCCTTAATTAAGATGGACAAGAAAATGTAATCTAATCTCAAAATCACTTTTATTAGTTAACTGAGTATGATAAACTCAGTTAGCTCTTGAATTTAAAGTTGAGGGTAGTTGGTGAGGCATGTACAGTAATTCTAGTTGTAACAAAGTTCGAAGTGCAGTGGTGCATTAGTTAATGCAGGTTGTAATCTATTTAACTCAATTAAGTGAGATAAAGTTAGTTGTGCTAGTTGTAACTATTTGTTGCACTAGTGAGAGATCAACTTAATTAAATATTATTTAATTCACAATTAGTGATCTCACATAAAACTGATTATTTACTATTATTAGTTGCATGCATGTCAGTTCCAGTGGAGACCCAATTGAGATCTAGGTGAAAGGGATGTTGACTATCAACTGTAGGATTATTGGGTTACACCCATGCAGCCAAACACCCATTTGATTCCCCATAATCCTTGCGCAACCAAGGAAGGCCAAAATTCCTAAATAATAGTTATTGCATTCCATATGAATTTCCCAAGCAAGGTAGGTTGTTTAGAGGCCAAGAATTAGCTGTGTTGGTTAGTTTTGTCTAGGACAGTTTGAGACAATTAGCTGAGTACAAGAGGCTCTTGTGAGGATAGTTATATTGTAATTGTTTCATGTATCCATGCTTAATATACAATAGAATATAGTGAGGTTTTGAGTAGCAAGCTTTCCCCGGGAAATTATCTTTATTGTGGTTTGATTGATTTTTCTTTTCTTCATGTGATTGGCGATTGTATTTTAAATTCTGTGATTGATTTGTAGAAGCGATTTAGTATCTAGATTTTTTTGTACATTGTTAGATCGGATTGAATCCATGATATACATAATTTTTGTATAATTTCTACAATCAGAGAATGGGATTTCAGGATAGAAATATGGTTTTTGAAAGGGTCATGACCATTATTGATTGGTATCGAGGATTACATTGGGTAATTTCCAAAAGTAATGAGCCAAAAATATTGTTGAAATAACACTGTGTGTAGTGGACAACAACTTTTGGCATGAAGGAAGGTAACACTCAAAAAGGAAAGATATCAATTAGGAAAAGGCACATCAAGATGCATTAAATAACCAAATAGAAGTGGCTAATATAATGAATTTGTATATCCATTAATTTTTTGGGAAAACAACTGTATATGTAAAATATGATTGTGACAGAGTTGTACTTATAATGCTCACAATGATCCATGTTTAGGTCAAGCATGTTTTGTGTTTATATTTGGGAATCAAAACACCAAGTACAATGTTCCTCCAAGGAGGTGGTGTTTGTGATAGCCCCTTCAGGAAAATACCCTCTTGTAAACATTTGTAACATTTTTGTAATTAAAATATAAATTAGTTGAGATATGGGACACAAACTTCAAATCGTGTGGAGGGAGATTGCTTGGGAAATTGAGGAAGATTGGTTATTAATACTATTTATGGGAATTTGATTAGGATGCCATAAATTAATTGACTACACATTGTGGAGGGAGGAAAAAAGGACGAGATCCATGCCCTGTTTATGCAATCTGATGAGCCCTGGTATTGCACCAAGAGTGCTGCAACTCCCAAGGGCTACCCTACATTACTTTATCAACCGGGGCTTCATACAAACTTGGAGTTGACAGTGCTATATACACAAGAGATGAATTTTGTTCATGTCATCCTCTTCCGCTTTACGAAGGGGTGCTACTTCTAGGGATTCTCATTGAAGTCTCTCACACTTCAATGAAACTAAACTAAATTGCAGAAAGCAAATCCCAGAAGGAAACTAAATTAAATTGCTGAAAAGAAATGATAGGACAGAAACTATAATAAATTGCAAAAAGGAAATGATAGAAAAGAAACTAAACTAAATTACATTGAGATGGAAAAATAGCTAAACACACTCTACATATCCTATGATCTATCTCCCATGCTTCTAACGATGCAACTATTCATGATCTAATTCTAACTGAAAAAGTGTTGACTGCAGTTTGGATGCAAAAGGGCTAAAGGTGCTCATGGAAGGCTTAAACGCATGAAACAAGGCTCAGAGGAGTGAAAAAGGTGTTTGTAATTTATTAAGGCCCATAATATTGCAAAAATTCTTTGGAGTGGGAGGCTTTGGAAACTGCAATGGCGAAATTGTGATGGAGTGCTGGCAGTGCGATAAGCAATATGTGATATCGCAATATCACAATGTTGCAAGGTTGGAGGAGAAGCAGAAGTTCAATCGGGAGGAAATGCGAATTGTGAAATGCAATACTGAATGCGATGCGAAATGCGATTATGATGTTGTGGTGCGATTGTGGTATTTCACAATCAGGGTTTTAGGGGCGGAAGGTAGTAAGTGAGGTGCGGGGCCGAAAAGCGATAATGTGAAATGCGAGAATTGTGATAAGGCTAGAATTACAAAATGCGAAATGTGATGATTGTGAAATGAGAAAAGGTGACCAGTTAGATGATTTGGCAATAGGATAGGTGGCAGAGCGCTTTAATAATATCACAATCGACATCAAGGAGCGGTAAGTGTTAACGAAGGCCAACAGGAATTGCAAAGTGCAATAAAGAGAAGGGATTTTCAGAAAAAGGCAGAGTAAGGTTCTTTCAATTTTTTTTGACATAGAAATGAGGAGCGAAGGAGAAACGAGGGAAAAAGGAATATCTCAATCGGGGTCTGGAATCAAAAGCTGTTAACAACGACCAAATGGAAAATGAAATTGTGAAAAGGATTGATGGTAAGTCCAAAGGAAAAAAATGTGGTTTCTAATGTTTTTGACTGTTTTTAATAAAAGAACAACAAAGGGAAGTAGAAATTTATGTCACATTCGGGCTTGGAATGAGAGAGAATTAAGAAAGATCACAATTGATTTGCAATTTGTGATGGAGCGAGGTACGACGAGTGGGAGTTTCGAGGAGAAAGGGCAGAGGTCTAATTCTAATGATTTTCTAGCGTTTTGGGAATGAAAAGGGGTGATCGATGCAAATAAGAGAAAAATGAGGGAAATGGAGGCACAAAAATAGTGCTCAGGCATGAAAACAGAGCTGGGAAATGAAGCAGGATGGCTTGATGATCTTCCTAGGGATTTTGATGCTTATTCCTGCAAACAAAGCTACAGATTTATGCACAAAAAAATAGAAAAAAGGCATGATAAAAAGAGTGAACAGAAAGCATTTTTTTTCCTATGGGAGGGTCAACCACCCTCGAATTCTATTGATAGAGATGAGAGGGGAAGACTGCCTCACATTTTTATAGAGTTTATCAGCTATTATATAGCAAAGATAAGTAGATTAAATCTATAACAACAACTATAATAGCAATGAAAATATCAGAAATAAAACTAGCTAAATAACAAAAAGGAAAGGATGACAATGACAGAGAAGCTGAGGCACATGGGTTGGGCCCTAACTCACAAGCCCAACTCTCTGGAACTAAATAAGTAAAATGGAGTCTGAATGCTCATTTCGGGAAGAAAATAGCCTTGCTACATTTCTTAAAGTCTAATCACCAAGTACAATAAAAAGCTTAATAGCTTGCAGCAAAATTACCAAAATGGAATCAAAGAATGGAATGGAAGTTGACCCTAATTAGCTCCTGATTAGCTTTATTTATCCTTAAGAGCAGCTACCAAGAGCTACCTAAAAAATAGGTAACGAGTCCATTTGACTCCAAGTGAAGTATGGCTTGAGTGCACTTGGTCTTGAGTCGCTTGGCTGCCTCTGGAATTCGAATTGTTGGAGGGGATCACATGAGGATCCTTTGGCTTCCTTTGAGAGTTAAGGAGGGTGGAAAAGTCCCTTGAATCTCTTGAAGATTTCTCCCTAATTTCCTGATATTGTGCTCATTTATTCTCCAATCTTGATCTTCCATTGGCAGGGAGCAAGTCCCTAAATCATCTCCTTCTCCAAATCTGCATAATCTGCCAAATATTCTCACAATATTCTACAAAAATAACCAATAGTAGGCACAAATATGCAATTACCTTTAAACCTTCCTATGAAAATATTGAAGTATAATAAAACATTATTAAGTGTACAAGGAGAGATTTAATCAGGGAAAATTTTAGGTGCTAATATTCGTAGGTGGGCTAATTTTCCATACTTTTTCCAAAAAAAATATTCGTTAATTTCCATTTTTTTCTAAAATTGATTCGCCCAAATTTTATAGTATGAAATTATTTTACCCTATAAATTGCCAAAAAATAATATAGAGACTATATAAAATTATTATTAATTTCAATATTTTTACAAAAAATATCACCAAATATTTTATATATTACATATTATGGACTAGTGGGATTCACCAAGGTTTCTAAACTTTAAGATAAATTTCCATCCTTAAAATTTTCCCTAGATATAATATATATATTCATGTGCATAAGGAAGGTATATGTGCTTAAGAAAGGTTATATGGGCCTTATTTTATGTCTAATTTAGAGGCCCATGATCACCCCCCTACTGAAACTGTTGCTTATCCTCTAAGAAACCTATTCATCCTCCCTTCCTTATGGTTTTTCTTGCATGCTAGCTTATTTCATTTTCTATTTATTGGCCCATGCACTGCTCCTCCTGCTAATATTCTTTCTATTCTTCTTTCATTTCTTCTTGTAGGTGCTTCATGGAAGTCCTCAAATGCCTTAATCAAATCTGTTTTGCATGCCAAGAGGTGGTGGATCCACCTTTTCCTTGATTTTTTTTTTTTTTTACATGCAAAGTAAACTCACAGTTATTTTTTTTTTGTGAACTGAGTTCACCCTTGGTTATCCCTTGGAACTCCTTGTCTTCTATTACAATGAACTGCTTACTGCCCACTTTCTCAAGTCCTTTTTAGTTTTGTCTTGTTCCTTTTCTTGGTGGAAAAAGTGAGGCTAGTTGCTAGATAAGGTTGAGGTTGCTCTGCTACTGATTTTGGCTATATAAAAAAACTTTCATTCTCACACTTTTTAATGTTTTATTAAGCTAAAATAGATTCGAAGAAAGGGTTAGATGATTGCATGCCTGAGCCTTACCATTGATTTATTTTTGTAGGTGATATTGAAGCTGCTGATATGGTTGTTGAAGTTGTCTTCAGTGGTTCTGAAGCTACATGTGATAATCTGCTTGAGGTCTTTTTGGAGCTTCTGAGCACAGGAGGAGGAAGTCCAAGTTTGACTACCTTTAAACAGGGCATTGACCAAATTTTATTTTTGTGCCAACTTGTTTTTTTCCAGCTTGCAAAGGTTAGAGAGCAACTACATTCATTAGAGACAGATACATGGAGAAATGCATTTTTTCTTTTTTTATAAGGCCTATTAGCTACCTCAATGAGGTTTTCCACTAGTAGGTCTTCCTAGGCACCTCAAAGCAGCTTTTCACCTAGGATATTTTATTTTTCTCTTTTTTTCCCAACCCAATAACCGTCTCATGGAGATTTTCAATTATTGGGCCAATCTCAGAGGCTTCAAAAGATGTTTTCACCTAAGATTTTATTCTTTCCCTATTTTTTTTTTTCCTTTTTTCACTTTCCTACTCTACTTGAAAAAAAAAAAAACCTTTTTCAAGTGTAGGAATACTTCCAATGGAACCATGTACACATCAAGATGACAGATAAAATCACGTGCACACTTGGAATACATGCTTTGACATGTACCTGAATATGAGAGATGAATTTCTTTGACTGGGATTGTATCAAGTACTGTTGGAGAAGAGTGTATTGTTGCAACTTAATGACTGCTTGGAACCATATGTCAATATATTTGTGATGCCCCTAGTTCACTTTCTGAGTTGGATCACCTTGGATGTCCTCTTCTATTATGGCAGTCAAATCTTCCTCTTTTTTTATGTTTTTTCTCTTTAACACATGGAGGAAATGCTGGTAAGCATGAGGGAAATTTATTAGGAATTTGGCTTCTGTGATCCATAAATTGTGTAAGAAATTTTTCGATGAAAATCAGATGTAAGAAAGTTTTTGTCGACGCATTTCGAACCAGCCAGTGTGGTTCATCATCAAGACAAGATGAGAAATCTGATCAAGAAACCTAATTAAATAGACAAGGAAAGCTCCAACTAGCCATTGTAAAATAACGACTAGTTTGTCTAGAATAATAAATTAGATTAAATTTCATCATATTAGATTATATTTCAATTTTATTTTATTATATTCTAATTTTAATTTTAATTTAAATATAATTTAATATTAATGTTTTAATTTAAATCTAATTTAATATTAATGCTTTTTAATAAAATTAATATTAATATTTTTAATATAATTTTAAATTTTTATTATTTTAATACTTTGAAAAAAAAATGAATAAAATAAATAAATAAATACAATAATAATAATAATATTAAAAATATTAATATTGAATTTATTAAAAAAATATTAATATTAAATTAGATTTAAATTAAAACATTAATATTAAATTAGATTAAAATTAAAATATAATACAATATGATGAAATTTAATCTAATTTATTATTCTAGTCAAACTAGTCGTAATTTTACAACTTCTATTTGGAGCTTTCCTTGTCTATTTAATTAGGTTTCTTGATCAGATTTCTCATTAGGTCCTGATGGTGAACCACACTAGCTGGTTCGAAACGCATCGGAAAAAAATTTCTTACATATGATTTTCACCGAAAAATTTCTTACACAATGAGGGAACTTTCTCAACATCTGATTCTGATTTCTACTCTTCATCAAGTGTAGCCCTTGATCTTTTGATCTCCTCATTTGGATCTTCTTCTTCTTGATGTTTTCCTTCAATGACATTAAGAAAATCTCTTCTTTGCAATACCGTTCTTGAACTAAGATGCAGACCATTTAGATCAAGAGGATATGTTTGGTAGTGGTGTACCTCAGCATTGCAAGTGAGCTGAGATACTTCATTTTATGGGTTTGGAAATGGTGGTACAAGTAGTTTAGTGGGGGTGGATATATGAGATGGATGTGGTTGAGGCTGTGGTTGTGGTGGAGGTAGATGGTAGGGATAGCATCTAGTCGGGTATGGAGGATATTGAGGGAAATATTGAGGATGTTGAGGATTTTCCCAATAAGGACCTTGCCAACCATGTTGCCAAGATTGGTTTTAGGGTTGAGATGGCCAACGTTTCCAAGGAGGGAGTGTGTCCCAATCAGTTTCATATGGATGTGAATAAGCTTGAAATTTTGAAGTGGGTCCTTGCATCATATCAAGTTTACTAGGCTGCCAAGGTCTCCTTGAAGCTACATAACATAGCTTGTTTGGTGATTGCCTTGCTCCATTATCTTCTTGATAAAATTCTTTAAACCTAGGGAATGATGAACAAAATTTAGTAGCATAAGATTCTGCATGGATAACAAAAATATCAACATCTTCTTTTTTCTCATTTTTCATTCTTAATATTTCTACTTGTTCACTTAGATTGCTAAGAATTTATGTTTTAAAGTTGTCAAGCAAATTTACAAGTTCATCTTGCCTTACCAATGTTGAAGCTTACTTACTTACTCTTTTCCTTTCTCTTGATATGTGCTTGCATGTTTCACAAATTTCTTCAAATGAAAATTGATATACATCTCCTTTACTCATAAGATTAAGGAGATCAATCCACTCATCCCTAATTAGTATAAGTAAGAGGTTTTTTAGTGTGTCAAATCCTAAATGATGCAATTTTTCCCTCTTAACATTATACATGAACCTCTCTATTAGATCCTCAAGGCTCTCATATTCTTCTTGGTTCATTCTAAGAATTTCTTCTCTAAGATTACGATCTTTGTATTTTTCTAGAAATATCTTTTGCATATCGTTCCATGATCTTATTGAATTAGTACATAGACTCATGAACTATTTAAGAGATCTATCATTCAATTTTGTAGGAAGAAATATCAGTTTTTTACTGTGTTATAAGTAGCCATAAGACCTACAAAGTATCTCAAATTCAAAGAGAAATGTTTTTGGATCCTCTTTCCTCATACCATGGAAGTTGGGAAGGAAATATGGAGGATGTTATTCATATGTACACTGATGTCCATATCTTGAATAGGAAACCTAATAAGATCTTCTTCATTGTCATCATATCCATCCATCTCTTCTACCTTCAAAAGTGTATGGTGATGTGGTTCTTACTGCACCATGTGGTCAAGTGGGGGGGTTGCTATTGGAGTAGTCTTTTTTTTTTTTAAGTTTTTAGTATCCCTACTCCTATGAGGCATGAAAATGAGATATTTTTGTATTTTTTTTAATATTTCTAAAATGGCATGAAAAGAAAGGAAAGAAAAAAAGAATGCTAAAAACAAAATCAAAGCATATACTAGACACCTTCTCGGCTACGGTGCCTAAAAGTGGTGAGCCTTGGTATTGCACCAAGAGCGTTGCAACTCCCAGGGGCTGCCCTACTTTACTTTATCAACTCGGGTTTCGTACAAACTTGGAGGTGATAGTGCTAAATACACAGAAGATGCATTATGTTCATGTCATCCTCTTCTAATTTATGAAAGGTTTATACTTCTATGGGTTCTCAGTGAAGTTTGTTACACTTAAATGAAACTAAACTAAATTGTAGAAAGGAAATGACAAAAGGAAACTAAATTAAATTGCTGAAAAGAAATGACAGGAAGGAAACTAAAATAAAGTGTAGAAAGGAAATGACAGAAAAGAAACTAAAATAAATTCCATTGAGCTGGCCAAATGGCTAAAAACTCTACCAATCCTATGATCTATCTCCCATGCTTCTAACCATGCAACTATTCATGATCTAATTCTAACTAAAAAAGTGTTCATTGCAGTTCGGAGGAAAAAGGGGAAAAGGTGCGCATGGAAGGTTTAAACGCATGAAAAAAGTATTAGAGGAGCTAAGAAGGTGTTTGGACTTTATTAAGGTGCATAATATCACAAAAATGATTTGGAGTGGGAGGATTTGGAGAGTGCGATGGTGGAATTGCGATGGAGGGCTAGTAGTGCGATATGCGATATGCGATATCACAATATCGCGATGTCACAAGGCTGGAGGAGAAGTGGGAGTACAATCAGGAGGAAATACGAAGTGCGAAATGCCATACCGAATGCGATGGAAAATGCGATTGCGATATTGTGGTGTGATTGTAGTATTTCGCAATCGGGGTTTTAGGGGCAGAAGGTAGTAAGTGAGGTGCAGGGTCGAAATGTGATAATGCAAAATGCGAGAATTACGATAAGGCTAGAATTGTGAAATGTCACATGCGATGATTGCGAAATGTAGAAAAGGAGATCATTCAGATGATGTGGTAGTAGGATAGGTGGCAGAGCACTTTAATAATATCGCAATCGGCAGAAAGGAGCGGTAAGTGTTGGAAAAGGCCAACAGGAATTGCGAAGTGCGATAAAGTGAAGGGTTTTTCAGAAAAAGGTGGAATAAGGTTCTTTCAAAGGTTTTTGACATAGAAATGAGGAGCGAAGGAGAAAGTAGAGAAAACGGAATATCGCAATCGAGGTCTAGAAGTGGAAGCTGTTGACAAGGACCAAATGGGAAATGCGATTGCAAAAATGATCGATGTTAAGTCCAAAGGGAAAACATGTGGTTTCTAATTTTTTTGACTATTTTTAATAAAAGAGCAGCAAAGGGAAGTAGAAAGGGATATCATATTCGGGCTTGGAATGAGAGAGCATGAACAAAGATCACAAGATATTTGCAATTTGCGATGGAGTGAGGTACGACGAGCGGGAGTTTCAAGGAGAAAGGGCGAAGGTCTAATTCTAATGCTTTTCAAGCGTTTTTCGAATGAAAAGGGGTTATGGATGCAAATAAGAGAATAAGGAGGGAAATGGAGGCACAACAATAGTGCTCAGGCGTGAAAACAGAGTTGGGAAATGAAGTGGGATGGCTTGATGATCTTTCTGCGAAATTTGTTGCTTATTCCTGCAAACAAAGATGGAGATTTATGCACAAAAAAATAGACAAAAGGCATGATAAAAAAAGTAAAAAAAAAAACTTTTTTTTCTTGTTGGAAGGTCAACCTCACTCGAATTATATTGATAGAGATGAGAGGGGAAGACTTCCTCACAATTTTATACATTTTATCAGTTATTCTACAGTGGAGATAAGCGGATTAAATCTACAACAAAAACTATAATAGCAATTAAAATATCATAAATAAAACTATCTAAATAATAGAAAGGAAAGGATGACAATGACAAAGAAGCTTAGGCACATGGTTTGGGCCCTAACCCATGAGCCCAACTCTCTGGAACTAAATTAGTAAAATGGAGTTTGTCTACCCATTTCAGGAAGAAAATGGCCTTGTTACATTTCTAAAAGTCTAATCATTGAGTACAATAAAAAGCTTAATAGCTTGCAGCAAAATTCCTAAAACAGAATCGAAGAATGGAATGGAATCCAGCCCTAATTAGCTCTTGATTAGCTTTATTTATCCTCAAGGGCAGCTACTAACAGCTCCCTAAAAAATAGGTAATGATTCCACTTGACTCCAAGTGAATTATGGCTTGAGTGCACCTGGTCTTGAGTCGCTTGGCTGCCTGTAGAATTTGAACTGTTGGAGTGGACCTCATGAGGATCCTTTGGCTACCTTTGAGATTTAAGGAGGGTGGAAAACCCCCTTGAATCTCTCCAATATTTCTCCCTAATTTCTTGATATTGTGCTAATTTATTCTCCAATCTTGATCTTCCAGTGGCATGGAGCAAGTCCCTAAATAATATCCTTCTCTAAATCTTCATAATCTACCAAATATTCTCTCAATATTCTACAAAATAGCCAATATTAGGCACAAATGTGAAATTACCTTTAAACCTTCCTAAGAAAATATTGAAGCGTAAGAAAACATTATTAAGTGTAGAAGGAGAGATTTAATATATATATTCATGTGCGTAAGGAAGGTAGATGGGCTTAAGAAAGGTTATATGGGCCCTATTTTATGTCTAATTTAGAGGCCCATCACAATGCACAAGTGAAAAGAGAAAGAAATTAATTAAAAAAGTAGGATACAATTATTAGGATAACATGCTCACAAGAACCAACAACAAAAAAATAGAATGATGGAGGTGGCTAGTGGGGTAATGGTAGAGGATTCATTCAGGCATCAAGGGTTGGAGTTATGCATTTTTTGAGGAGGAATAAATCAGGAGGATAGAGGAGGAGAACTCTATTTCAGAGAGGCATTCAAGAAAAATGGAGGCAACATCACTCAACACAAGAGAAGAGAGGATTGAGCAGAGGAAAGTTATGAAATAACATGAGGAGGAGGTTCGAGGAAGAGGAGTGATAGTCCTTGGGGAGATAAAGAGAAGTGTTTAGTGGGGAAAACATAGGTGAGGAAGAATACACAAGAAAAATAGTAAGGACATTGTGGTATCACTCTAGATAAGGAAGAAATGATAGGAAGGTTGATCTCAAAAATTTCTAGAGGGAATTAATTTTTGGGTGGATATTTGCAAATCTCTGGACTCCTAGTGGTGTTTAATGTGTGAGAAATCACTTGACCACCCTTTCTTAAGCTGTGAAATTTTTCTCAAGGGTGATTGATTACAATAAAGATTACAGTAGATGCCAATATAAGGTTGGGTGGAAAACCAAAGTTCCAATTTCAGTTTCTATGCCTCCTACCATAATATTAGCATCTATGTAATTATATATGTACATGAACTTATACAAATTCTTAACGTGTTTATTAAATGCTCATGTTGATATGGAGAGATATTTAATCATGTGTCTCATTAGTAAGGAATGATTAATGTTTGTGCTAATAATGGGGAGTGTTGTTTCCAATGTGGTTTAGGAAGGATGAATCATTCCTATACAAGTACTGAGGAAGGTTATTCCTTATTCAAAATGGAATGTTCAGTTCATGTGTAATTTATAAGGAATGACTTAACTCCCATGTCTATTTATGAGTCTGAAATTCATCCTAATAGACTCAATATAAGAGATTGGTAAATATATATTATTTACGAATTTTTTGCATTGAAATGGTTTGAGCTTGAGGCCTTGTGTATGCATTTAAGCTCAGGAGAGATATGTGGGTATGAAACAGAGCCGAAGGAACTCCTGCATCTATGTGTGTGTGTGTGTGTGTGTGTGTGTGTGTGTGTAATATCTTGGTGGATAAGTGTCGAAGGATTGTGCAAACCATATGTATGGATATATGTGTGTTCCTTCTATAAGTTTAGGATGCAGTAGTGTTAAGTATAAATATATATGTATGTAGGCTGAGATGGGTACCCATTAAGCTCAAGAGGGAGTCATATAGAGTAAAATGGCTAAGTTACGGAGGGTGACCACCAAGTAGATAAACATGTATATCATGTAAAGTTGTTAAGTCATTTTTTTTGTTAACACGAAAATGTGGGATCAATAGGAGATGATAGCATTTCCCATCTCGGGACCTCAAGGGATTTTTTGTGCACACTTTGAATTTGTGTAGAGATATGGAGGATAATATAAAAGGAAGGCCCATCAAGAAATATTAAAATCACCATCTTGGGCCTCGATGTCGGTAAAATATTAACATGTCATAACATTTTATTGTGCAGAAAATCAATTTTGCTCAAGGTTTGAATACTTGGTGGGACCAGGACACATTATATAATTACATTGGATAGTGGTCTCGTGGTGTCTAGGAGGATTTTGACATGACATGAAATAATCATGGTCTTCCTTGGTAGCACAAACCATAATCACTAGTGCCATGCCAATACCTGAAAACCTGCTTCATTTTTGTCCAATGCTTCTTCCCTGGCTTTGACATAAACCTGCTTAATACTCCCATTGCATGTGCAATGTGTGGTATAGTACACACCATTGCATACATCAAGCTACCCACTAAAATTTCATATGGAACACAGGTAATGTCCTCTTCTTCTTCTTCTTGTGTATTGGGACATTGTTCGGTAGATAATGTTACAACTACACGAATAAGAAACTTCACCAGTTTACTATCATGCATATTGAACCTCTGCAATATTGTTTCAACATACTTCCTCTAGTCTAACCATAGCTTCCCCTTTTTCCAATCTCATTTAATATCCATGCCCAAAATATAGTTTTCAACACCAAGATCCTTCATGTCGAATTTGGAGAACAATTTCTTTTCCATTTCTTTTCCATTTCCAATCGTGAATAATTTCTTTTCCATTTCCAACCAACAACATATCATTCACATACACGACAAAATAAATTACATGGTCACCAATTAATTTAAAATACGAACGATGATCCTATTTTCTTCTGGTGAATCCAAGTCCCGATTTAAATGTATCAAATTTCTGATACCACATCTTTGGTGATTGTTTTATAACCCATGCAGAGAATATTTTTTTTAACCTGCATACTAGTTCTTTCTTACCCTTTGCCGCAAAGCCTTCAGGTTGCTTCATGTAGATCTCAGATTCCAAATCCCCATGAAGAAAATTTTTCTTCGCATCCATCTATTCTACCTCAAAATCAAATGCACCATCAACAAATAAAAGTAATATAATAGAAGTTACCTTGTCAACAGGAGAAAAAATATCACCAAAATAAATTCCCGACACCTGCGAATAAGCTTTTTCTACCAATCGAGCTTTGTATTTCTCCACCTTGCCTTCTGCATTCATCTTCTTCTTAAACACCGATTTTCTTCCAATGGGCTTCCTTCCAATCCACAACTCCACTAGATCCCATGCTTCATTTTTGTGCAAGGATGCCATTCCGTGAACCATGGCCTCCTTCCAGAGTTTTCCATCCTCTGAATCCACTGCCTCCCTCACAGTTCTAGGATAATCATCATTGATAGATAAAGAAAATTTTTAACATAATGCATGTGGAATATACCTTTCTGACTTCCTTCTTTCTCGAAATTATCTTCTCATAGCTGGAGTTTGTGGCTCTTCCTCTTCTGAATCTTGTTATGCTATAGAGTCTGATCCTTCTTCCTTTTGCTCAAACTCTATCTTCTTAGGTTCCTTTTGGTATGAATTCATGTTTAACAACATATTTCACCTCTCTAAAAACCACATCTCGATTGTACACAACCTTCCTTGTTTCTAGGTTCCAAAGCTTATAATATTTTAAACCATCCAATAAATATGCACCTTTCAGGTTTACTATCCAACTTGGTTCTTTTCTTCCTTGGAACATGTACATATGCTTCATATCAAAATACCATTAGATGTGAAAGAGAGGGTTTCTTACCAGTCCATACCTCATGTGGAGTCTTATCCTCCAACACTGAAGAAGGTGATCTATTAACCAAATAGCCTGCAATCTCCACTACCTTTGCCTAGAATTATTGTCCTAAAGCGGTACCACTGAGCATGTTTCTTGACTTTTCCATCAACATCCTGTTCATTCTTTCTGAAAATTCATTTTCTTAGCTGTGTATGGAGTATTCTTAGGTCGTTATATACCAAAATTCTTACATAAATCTTCAAATTCCTTCTTGCAAAACTCTCCACCATTTTATGTCCTCAACACCTTTATCTTCTTTTATGTCTAGTTTTCCATTAGAGCCTTAAATTATTTAAATCTATCAAAGATTTCAAATTTATTCCTGAAGAAATATATCCATGTATTCGTTGAGAAATAATATATATATGACACATAGTACACATAATTACCTAGTGATGGAACCGACACAAGTCCAAACACATCACTGTGCACAAGCTCTAATATCTTGTTCACCCTCTTAGCACTAGAAGGGAAACTCACCTGATTTTGCTTCCCATATACACAATTTTCATAGAAAAAAATACAGAGAGAAATTAGACATATATTCTGCCATACCATTAACATGCATTATTCGAAGGCTCTTCTATCCAATATGTCCAAGCCTTTGATGCCATATAATGGTATTTTATCCAGAGACCATTAGGATTTCTTCTCCAATTTTAGGAATCAAAAAACTCTTGCACCCATCAATAAAAATACTACCCAGAAGCTTATACATAGTTCCAATCCAAAATACATGAATCAATACCATTTCTCCCCGAACCATATTGCATGTATATTTTTCAAACATTGTTTGTACACGTGCATCATTCATCTTGCTTACCAAAATCAGATTTCTAGCCAATGAACGAATATGCAGAGCACCAGGAAGTCTTCTAATCCTTCCACCTTGCAATTTCAGCTTGTATTTTCCACTTCCAACGATTCTGACCTTCCTATAATCCCATAAGAATACATCACCACCATCATAATTCTCATACCCACAGAACCACTCCCTATGAGGAGTGATGTGAAAGGATGCACCCGAGTCAACCAACCATGCCTCAAGATCTACATATGTATTTAAAAAAGAATCCAAGTACACATCCCCACCTTCATCTGAGGTAGTTTTACCCTCTGCAGAAGGAGCATCATCAGATCCCTTTCCTTTATCAAGAGCTTTATATCTACAGTCCTTTTTGAAGTTCCCATATTTCCATGACACCTATACAAGCTTTCCTGGAGACACCCACTCGAGAAATTATTCTTGTTTTTTTTCTAGGACCATCTTTGTACAGACAAGAAATCTCCATTCTGGTCCTCCATATTTTTCTATCTCATTTCCTCTGATAGCAAGGCTGGGACAATTTCATCAAAATTTAACGTAGTTTTATTGCTACATATTGCAACAACTAGACTACCCCATGAATCTGGTAGAGAACACAGAAAACTAATGCACTTATATTCATCTAAGATTTTAATATAAACATATAACAACTGACTTACCAGAATACTGAAGGTGTTTAGATGCTCTTTCATTAAGTTTCCATCCTTCATCCTTAGGTTATACAACTTTTTCCATAGAAACATTTTGTTCACCAGAGACTTAGATTGGTACAAAGTCCCTAACTTGTCCCACCAAGCCTTTGTCGTAGCTTCCCTAGATACATTCAACAATTATAAATCTCAGATACACAATCATATTATTCTCTTTACGTTCCTATCCAACTTTTCCCAGTCTTCATATGACATTTTCGTTGGTTTAGTACCTAGATCTACTGTGATCCACTGATCTTTATCCATCAGCAGATCCTCTGTCTTCAGCTTCCACAACTCAAAACTCTGACCATTAAATTTATCGATCTATATATTTTCACTGCTCTTCATATTCTTTCACCATAAGAATTGATCCCACAGATCTCCCACTAAACATGGTCTACGAGAGGCCTGAGCAAAAACCCCTCAACAACAAAGGTGTCCCCTTGAAGCCAAAACAACTCTGAATCCAAATGTAGGTTTTAAAATTGCATAGAAATTATCCGCAAACAAAATTTAAAAAAAAATAATAATAATAGTGAGAGCATAAAACAAAAAACAGAAATACACAAATTTTCCCCTGGATCCCAAAACCGGGACTACCCGCTTAATTTTCCAGTATATTCCTTTCAATGTTACGATACATATATATACATGTTGAATAATTCATAACCCCAATTTATTAACTGTGGATTAGAACGTATTTGTAGTTCCCTTGACTCAATATGAAAAATACCATGGACGGAAAACCATCATGCCCAAAACCATGTGGTAAACCCATGCACAAAAATATAGCTAGGTCCTCCCACCTAATATAGGGTCCAAAAAATATTTCCTGGGGTGTTGCGACCCCCTGCTACGCCCGATGCAAGCGAGGGGGGGTTGGTCGCCCCCCACTTCCCATGTGGAGCTAGTCCTAGAAATAATATAACAAAAACCTAACACCATGTTTGATCATGGTTCAACATCGCACTGTGACAAAGATTATCTTAATATGAAATTCAACCATTGTCAACAATGTTTATTTTAGGGTTTATAATATTTATATTATGGTTATATAACTTGGTTTTATATTAATCCCTTAGGTTTAATATTATTTCCTTGGGTTTAATATTATTACATTAGGTTTTTAGTATAAATCCCTATGGTTTATTATTCTGTTGGGTTCATAATATCAATCATGGTTCACTATGGTCAATCATGGTCAACCATGGTCATTATTGTCCAAGCATGGCCACTCATGGTCAATCGTGGTCAACCATGGTCCACCGTCTCATTGTGAAAAAGATTGTCTCAATATGAAAATCAACCATGGTCAACGATGGTCCAACGTGGCATTATGTCAAATATTTTCTCAATATGAAAATCAATCATGGTCAACCATGGTCAAATGTCACATTGTGAAAAGGATTGCCTCAATATGAAAATAAAACATGGTCAACAATGTCTTTTTGAAGGTTTATAATATTTATCTTAGGGTTTATATACCATGGGTTTATAATATTAGTCTCTTAGGTTTAATTTTATTCCCTTGGTTTTATAATCCCTTGGCATTTTAGTATTAATTCATTGTGTTTATTATTCCCTTGGGTTTATAATATTAATCCATTAGGTTTATTATTCTAAGGGTTCATATTCCTATGGTATAATATTATTCATAGTGTTTATAATATTAATCCTATGGTTTAATATAAATCCCTTTAGTTAATATCACAGTTAACCATGGTCCAACGTCACATTATGACAAAGATTGTCTCAACATGAAAATCAACCATTGCCAACCATTGTCAACCACCATCAGCCACGGTCAATCATGGTCAACATTGGTCAAACATGGTCGACCATGGTCAATTATGGTCAACCATCGTCCAATACCACATTGTGACAAAGATTGTCTCAATATCAAATCAATCATGGTCAACCATGGTCCAACTTGCATTGTGAGAAAGATTTTCTCAATATGAAAATCAATCGTGGTCAACCACAATCAATCATGGCCAAGCATGGTTCAATGTCACATTGTGACAACCTTAGTCAAACATGGTCCAACATAACATTGTGACAAAGATTACATCAATATGAAAATCATCCATGGTTAACCATGGTCAACCATGGTCCAACGTCTGATTGTGATAACTATTGTCTTGATATGAAAATCTATCAGGGTTAACCATGGTCAAGGATGGTCCACCATTGCATTGTGGAAAATATTGCCTCAATATTAAAATAAACCATGGTAAACCCTCATCAACCATATTTATTTTAGTGTTCATAATATTTTTCTTAGGTTTTATATACCTTGGGTTTATATTATTTCCTTGCGTTTAATATTGTTCCCTTAGGTTTATATTATTCCCCTAGGTTTATAATCCCTTGGATTTTTAGTATTAATCCCTTGGGTTTATTATTATCTTGGGTTTATAATATCAATCATTTTTAACCATGGTCAACCATGTTCTATAAAATCAATCATGGTCAACCATGGTCCAATGTCACATTATGACAAAGATTGTCTCAATATGAAAGTCAACGATGGTCAACCATGGTCCAGCGTTGCATTGTGACACGGATTTTCTCAATATGAAAATCAAGCATAACCAACCATGTTTATTTTAGGTTTTATAATAGTTATATTAGGGTTTATATACCTCAGGTGTATAATATTAATAATAATAAATTAATATTAATATTAATTCATTCATTCATTTTTAATATAGTTAGATAATTAATTAATATAGATAATAAAGATGAATTAATTAAATATTATTAATATTAAATTATTTATTTTTTCGGTAAAAAAAACTTTCATTATATTATCAAGAAGAAGATAAGTACAAAAATAATCTCCCATAGCCCTCTCCTCATTTCCCATGTATAGTGGAAACAGAGGGATGGGAGGAAACCATTTTCATTCGCTATTTCCATTTATTTACATTGGGCCTACAAGCCATTCCATACAGCGGTACAAAATGAGCCACATAATGAGAAAGAAAATCCCCTCAAGGAGGCTGATTTGGAGGAAAGACAGGGGGTGCATAAACATTCTCCCACTCATGCATATGGAAGCTGATGTGCTCAATTCCCTCTTCCAGAGAGCAGAGGTGGTCGTTGGTGCGATGATGATTGCGTTAGAGGCTTTCCAAATTGTACAGGATTTCATTTTGGACGTGTTTCATGTCATTGATATAAGCCACCATCTCGTTTCAGTCTGAGTAGCGTTGGTATCTCATATTATCGATTTTCAATTGTATGTCATGAAACTGGTCTGCAATCGTGTCCAGGGAGACTGGAGCGACATCTTGGCCTAGAGAGTGAGCCACCAAGATGGACATATCAACTTCTGAGTCCTAGCTGATGGCATCATTAGAGGACGACTGGTCGCCAACATTGATGGGTTGGTGGCCAATAGGATGAGGAGCATCACCCTCGTGCCATGGATGACCTCTATGTACATGATACTGAGACCATAGAACTTTCCACTAGGCTTGCAAGGTGAGTGTCGAAACAAGAGAGACCAAATTAAACTGAAACGGAGGAAAGTGAACTCAATACTAGTCGTCGAGAGCCCAAGGTTGGATGTGCGGGACCCTGGTTTGCTACCAAAATTTACACCTCCCAGAGCTACCGTGCACAAGCCGTGCTCCACCCACCAAAACAAATGACATCTTTCCGCCGAGAGGGGTGACCCGAAACCCAAATAAATTGAACTAACGTACTAGAGCTCGCAATGCTATCTTTAAGATAAACCCCACCGAACACTGTGCTCGGGAAGAGCCACAGGTGCAGGGACCGATCACACGTCCCAAAACCCAAAACCACCTCTGCTGACATAAATACGAATGCAATTTCCAGAGTTGAGACACCCTGGTAGAGAAGTTGAAACATTATCATCTGCAACATGCCAGAATCCCATAGACTGCACCAGATCGAGAGCTCACCATGTAGCAACCCTTTCCATAACACCTCACCCTTGCCTGCCTAGAGTGGTACCTGCCACTGGGAAAAACAAAAATTAGAACCCAAAGTCTTTGCAGACCCAACCTTCATCTCCTAATACAAAACAATAAGGCACATAACTAAATACCAAAGGTTTATAATGACAGTACCCACGGGAGGAGAGCCCACTTGCAATGCCTAAGCTCGCCTGCCACCCTCCATTAAATGATTTCCCTGTGCACGTGGAAGTCGGGCGTGATTTGTACGCTGATAAATCCCCACATTTGTCTTCAAATCTGTCACCCCCATCGGGGATTTAAATATTAATTTATTATTATTAACTAGTAATCATATTAAGAATAATAATAACAATAGTGTCGATTATATTAGTTTAATATTATTATTATTAATTTATTAATAATGATATTAAATTTATTTATCATTACTATTATTTATTAATATTAATCTATTATTGTTATTATTATTATGTAATAATGAAATGAAATTTAATTAAAAATAAAAATAACATTTTGCTTTGAAATTATTACAAATTAGGAACATAAAATTACATCTTGGTCTGAAATCAAATTTATAATTTAGACTTACTAATGAAATTTCTTTATTGGCACTCCTTCATGTTAGGAAACTAATCCTTGGGTTAGTTTGTGTTAGGTAATCGGTTATTAGAGTCTAAGAAACCTGGGGAACTGATTCAATAGTATCTTGATGTATTTATATGTGCACACATTGTACATCACATCATTCCTTGAGACATTCATTAATATATTGTTGAAGTTTGTTTCCAGTTTGTGTGTTGGGTGTCTTATAGTGGTATCAGAGCGGGTAAGATGCTATGTTATTTGAGAATGTGACGGGTTGTTTATGGGCCTATTAATTGAGGTGAGTCACTAGTTTTGTGGCCAGCGAGAGGGAGCTTACATAGATAGCAAGGAGATAAACTGTTCATGGCTGATTTCAATTTGCCTGTTTGTTTGAAGACATTGTCGCGGTAGACGACCAACACTAAGGATAAAACCGAATGACCAGAGATTGTAGATGCCCCAAGAGTTCTGAGCAGCAGTTATGAATTGTTTTTATTCTTCTATGCCATTTCCTGCACTAGATTTATTGCAGATGGTGAGTTTAATGAGAACTACATTGAAATTGACGGTGTTAATGCGTTTTTATTTTAGAGATTAAAATACACAATTGAATTTATAGTTGTGGCATATGACACGAAGGTGAAGGTATGGGGTGTGTGTTTGATTTTTATTTTTATCATGTTTCTTTCTATTGAGAAACCACTTTGGAAGGTTGGGTATTTTGCATTGCCCTGTCTATAGCTGCCAGCCACCACTTATTTTTCTAGATGTAGGTTGACAAGAAATGAACACAAAGATCCATGAAACATAAACTCTGCAAGGCAATTATTTCAGTGTTTAGATACGTAGGAAACCTAGAAGAATCCATGGTTCGATGAAGCGGTGGGCGTTATTGGATAGCAATTCTTGGGTGTATTCTGTGAATTACGGTTTCAAGAAAACGACTGCTCCAGGAGGTCAAGGCGTGAGTAAATTTATAGAAGGTATGTAACATCTTGTTGCATGTTTGAATCTAATGATCTTGAAGAATTGAAGAATTGTTGGAGGAGTCACGAATTAAATCTAACTACTAGCGACCCATCCTTCCCCTGTTTAGGGATGGTAGTAAGTTATATAATCCACTATAATTGCATACATATGCTATATTTGTTATAAAACATATTAGTGAAGGAAAAACTGGCATTTTTTTTGTTCTGCCTTCATCGGTTCTGCATCTGTCAGTTTTTTAGGGTTGTTAGTTTTGAAGTCGGGTATCGAATTTATTTTCAAACCTTCAAAGAGTTTAATCAGTGAAACAAAGTATGTAGAGGATTGTTTAAAGTCTGAATGAAGCTAGTTGACCAGCAATCAAGCATCTCAGAGTTTGGGCAGTCGATGCTCGAGTCAAATTGTGCCACAAATTACTCATAGTCACAGTTTTACATTCATGAAAGAACAGAATTTGAAATTTTTTAGGAACAAAAATTTTAAAAGGATGTCATTTAGTTTCAAATTTTAAAAAGGTTGTCGGTTCAGTTTCAAATGTTTGAAGTTTGAAGTTAATTAATTAAAGTTTTAATTATAAAACTTAATTATTTATAATATATATTTTTCAATCTATTGAACAATTTTGACATATTGGAGAGATAGGTTTAAGTATATTGGAGAGATAAATTTACAAAGGATAGCTGGAGAAATGTTTTGAAGTATGAATGAGAATATTTTTGAAAGAAACGTTTTTGGGCATTACAGTAAAGGAAAATGATGTTTCTCAGATTTAATTGGATGCTGAGATTTACAGAGTTTTGGCAGGATTGAAAGCAGAGTTTTGGGAAGTACAATGAAGCATTTTCCTATATGGAAAGTAGTTATAAAACCTTTTTGGTATATTAAAGATCAGCACATGGGTCAAAGGGTTGATGAGAATTAAAATCATATTTTAAGGAGATTTTTAATTGGCATAGATTATTAATTAAAATTAAATTCAGATTTTAAAGGAGATTTTTAACTTGCATCAAGATTTAATGAAGTTTTATTTAAAAATAAAACTTTGGAGTTAGTTTAATTGTAGCATGACATTATGTTGTCAAAACATTTTTCTTGTAGGGATAAGAAAATTGACATGTTCAAAAGTGGGTTGGAGTATATAATTTACACTGGTGTTGCTCATTAGTTTTGTTGCTCTCTGTAGACTCGTTGTTACTAGAAGAAAGTTTCGAAGTTGTTTGTTACATGTTGATGGGTGCACGATCGGTTGAATCAGACACCTAGTTAATTCATTGAAAAGTTTGTATTGGGTGCATTTTTGGTGGTAGCCGACACCCCTTTTTTTGAGTTGATTGCAAGTTTACCTTGATATTGCACTCGATAAAATGGCCAAATTAAATGATTTAGTACAATTATTAAGCAATTTAATGCTATCTATTTGCCATAACAATGTCCAAGTCAGCAAAGACATGCTCTGTGACATCCAATCTTGTTTGCAAAATGTTAAAAGCACAATCAAATTTTTGGAGTTAGAATTACAGGTATAGAGAGACGAACTTCAAAAGAAAACTTGTGATTCTGCACTGGTGTTTGTTCAGAAATTTATTTTTTTTGAGTTTCATCATCAGTCAAAAAATGATCAGAGAAATGAAGTCCTTTCAGGTGAAACTTTGGATGCAGTTAGAAGTGTTGATGTGAAACCTTGTTGGGTGTGGAGCCTGATTATCTTGTTTACTTTGTATCACAGCATTGGACCCCTATACCTTAAATGGGGAGGCACAACAGACCATCAACACAAAAGAAGAGATTTTATGGAGTCAAGTAGGGTTTTAGGGGCAGCACCCCCGAAGCTAAAAACAGATGTAAAATTGCCTTGTAAAATTATAGTAATTTCTAGTCAATCTGGGTCGTTCATTAGGCGGATGATCTAACGGTAGAAGTTATGTTTAGTTTTGGGTTTTTTGCCCTAGAAGGCAACCCCACTCTTTGTATGAGGGTATTGTATTGCGGCTGTGTATTACATGTGTATTCTCTGAGAGGGAAATAGATAGGGAGACAGTGAGAGAGAAGAGAGGATATTACAATGGATCTGTTGTAGGTTTTGTCTCTTCATTTTGCTGGATAATAGAAAGGAAGGACTGGCTGTTCGAGGTGGACATAGCCCAAACTGGCTGAACCACGTATATCTGTGTCTCTCTGGTTTTATGTGTTTTGTGTGCTTGTATTTTCCGCATATTTTATGTGTTGCATTGCTCCGTAATATATAATTTTCTAACAAACCTGTTATAAGACCATGGGAAGAGATGACACACAATAAACACAGAACTGGTCTTGGTTATAACAGTGATGTATCTTTTCACATCGATATTTCACTAAACCTATAAAATTTCAAAGTGCAGGTTTTCTAGATGGTGTACTTCCAGAAAATGTTGATAGATGCCAGTAGTGTAACAGAGTTGGACATATGAAAGATCGTTGTTTTGATATTCACCGGTGCAAGCATTGGGGAAAGCAAAATCACCAGTCAGATAGATGTTCCAAAAAGAAGAGCACTACAAGAGAGAAGGTAAGTTTTGGATGGATTACTTCTTGGGAATGGACCAAAGTAGCCAAGAAGATCTATATATCATATCGAAGAATTTGTTCGAGAGTGACGAGTCTTGCAGTGATGACGAATATTTCTCACCTTGTATCCGACAAGGGGGGAATTTTTGGTGGGTGGTCTGCTACAGGTTCGAGTTTGAGATGTCAAGCGAGCTTGAGTCAGTGATCCACATCTTGAGCTACAATTTCAGTTGATTGAGTTGTTTATGAGCAAGTCTGTCATAGGTTTGAGTTCGAGATGTCAAGCGAGCCTGAGTCAATGATCCAAATCTGAGCCACAATCTCAGTTGATTGAGTTGTTTCTGATCGAGCACTTCCTGAGTTCTCCCATTTTAGGTTTATGGTCATCTTTGAAAACCATTTCCGAGAGACATCAACTCTTGGCTTAGATGCATTTCTACATTCTGAGCTCTCATTCTTAGACTTTGGTATATCCCTTCGAATAAAGGGGGGAATGTTAGGCAACTAATCCTTGGATTAGTTTGTGTTAGGTAATCGGTTATTAGATTCCAAGAAACCTGGGGAACTAATTCAACAATTTCTTGATGTTTTCATATGTCTACACATTGTACATCATTCCTTGATACATTCATTAATATATTGTTGAATTTTGTTTCCAATTTATGTGTTGAGTGTCTTACACTTCATTTTTTGAGCTTTATGCATGAAATGGTGATTTGATGACCTTGTAAACCCTAAGACCTAATAGAGACTATGACTGAATGAAACCATGATGAAAATGACTGAAATGATAATGACAACTCATGACTGATGGCACACTGAGAAAAGTGGTGAAATGAGCTAGCAAGCAGTAAAATTTTGAAAGGAGTGAGATCAGACCTAAATCTTCACCAAGTGACCAAATTTTTGCAGGATGACCTAATGGAAGGACAAAAATTTCAAAATGAGACCCTAACATGACATGAAAAGAGTTTATTTGATCACTCGTGGAAGGATGCAAAACTGACACCACCACCACTATCACCACCTTCTTATAAGAATACTAAACTTTTCTTAATCATAACTCAACTTTTTGAATAGCTCAACAAATGGATATTAAAAATCATTTTTATACGTGCAATCTTCAATAATGTTTTAAGAATAATAAAACATGTAAAAGTTTCACTAAGTCATTTCAAATTGAAGTTGTGAGATTGGATTTTGTCTTCAAAGAGAACATTCCGCCAAACTTGACAGAAATTATTTAACCCATACAACATGATAAGAAGAAATCAAATTAAACATGAAACATACCCTAAGATAAACAAATTACTATGGAATCACATCAAAATTACTTGTGAAACTCCAATACCCACCATCCATTAACACAACAAATGGGCTTAACACCTCCTACGAATCCTGCTACACTTCCCAACTCTTGAAATTCTTGCATTGTTTGCTCCTTTCCCCCCGAGCAATGTTCCAACATAATTAAATCTAAATGAAATCCCTGTCGATCATACAAAGATGTCTCTATAGCCACTCGGAGGATGCTATCTATCAGAATCACCTTCCCTTTCTCTGCCAATGCCTTGTGGCAATTCTTCAAAAGCATTACGCAATCATTGTCACTCCAATTATGCAGAATCCACTGAAAAAATAAAAACAATTGATAGATATATAATCATTGATCAAATATAATTAAAACTACCCAACAACCGAAAGCCATAGAAATACCTTCATTAAAATAGCTTGGCCGCTTGGTACGCTATCAAACGTGTCTCCACCCACATGTTTCATAGCTGAACAAACACACATTCACGAGATTTCATCACCTGCACAAATATTACATTCCAATATCAATGGTTGTACTTGGAGATTCAGATTTACCTAGATAGTGACTAGCCTCAGCCACCACATGGGCCATGTAGAAGTTGATTCCCCTGATGTGGGTATACCTAGACACTATGAGATTGAGAGTTGACCCAACTCCTCCTCGCACATCCACCAATTCCTGAACCTCATTAAAACCCTCGTAACTATCCAGAATCTTGTTTATCAACATGGTAGAATGCTCAAACATTGCCCTCTTGAAAAGCATGTTGAATCTTGGGTCGATGGCCATGTACTCGAACCCTTTCATTCCATGGGATCTGGTGCATGGCTGGGAGCCTTCAAGCACAACGTCCTTGAGATAATACCAAGACTCCATCAACACCTTATCTTCGTTCATCAATAGCAGTGGAGCCAAAGAGATTTCATCTTGGTTCTTCACAAGATATTTACAGAGAGGAGTGAGACCATACAACCTCTCACTGTTTCCGTTCTCGTTGGTGGTCACTGAGCAGCTCAGAATCGAATGGCTGGCTAGCACTCTGACGATCTGATCAAGAGTAATGTCGGTGTCGGGGTTTGTGGTCAGAATATGGCACCGATTTGTGTGGGCGAGAGTTGGACGCCATTGGCACCATTTGCTATGATTTGGAGAACATCAAGTTCGACGGCTGCCTTCATGGCAATGGGAAGGCATGAGAAATTTGCGAGCTCCATGCCTAGAAGCCATTCATCCTCATTCACAATCTTCAAATTCATCTCTGATTTTTCTAAAGCCGATCCCAATTGGAATCTGCGGGTTTACGACTAAAATTATGAGAAGAGACGCAGAAAATTGTGGGAATGAAAAGATTGGGGAATGGGGCTTTTATCAGCTCTGTCAACAAATTCAAATTTTCCTCCTTTCCCTTTCCGTCGATGGATATTTTTGGGAAGAAAACTCCTTCCGACACACTCCTCAAAGAATTTAAAGGACCACACTCCGAGTCTACAGTAATCGTGGTAAAACACGAGTATCGAGGTGTTGAAAACTACAGGCCAACTATTTATCTAGATAAAAAGCCATTTCTGGATAGAGTTGTCTTTATTTCCATCTAAAAACGCCATTTCTCGATAAAGGTAATAGCGTTTTTTTTTATTTCCGTCTGAAAACCCACTTTTCCATAGAGTTGATAAAATTGTCTTTAGTGAGGTTTCCAAAGGACCACACTCCGAGTCTACAATAATTTTGGTACAACACGAGTATCGAGGCATTGAAAACTGCACACCAACTATTTCTCTATATATATTTCCATTTGAAAAGCCATTTATCGATAGAGTTGTCTTTATTACCATTAAAAAAGCCATTTCTTAATAGAGGTGATAGAGTTGTCTTTATTTCCATTTGAAAAGCCATTTTTCCATTGATAAAATTGTCTTTAGTTAGGTCTCTTTGGAAAAATTTCTTCTGGGTATTTTTGGTATATATATATATATATTTTTTTATTTTAGAACAATTTATTGAAATCATAAATTTATGAATAATCTTTCTACAATCAAAGTGCCTTAGAATATTTATATATACAATTAATAAACAAGTTTAAATAACACAAATCAAAATTTAAGGTCGCATAAAAGATACTCTTTTTTAGATTTATATGCATTTTGAGATAGTAATTTTCAAGTGGCCACTCGACCTCTATTTTCTTAAAGTGTTATTCAAGAGTGTTGTATCCCCTTTATATTAGAAAAATATATAATTATTTTTAAAAGTGTCATATTGAAGAGAAAAAAAAATTGAAGTGTCCTAAAAATAAAAAATAAAAAATTATACAAATAACCAGTTATGCATAAAAGAATATATTTCAATTTTCAAGAATTCTATAAGTGGTTCAAGAAAGTGGAAAACTATTTTTAAATATTTAAGAAAGAAGAAAATTTTATATTTTTTAAATATAGATAAATACAAGTAAGTGTTTAGAAAGGAAAAAAAAACCTTACAAATACCTAAATCTCAATTTACAATTATTGAAAAGGTAAAAACTTTATCTTTAAAGTTGTTCAAATATGATGAAACATTTCAACTAATTTCAAAAAATGGTTTCATATATTAATGTTCAATGACGATGAAATGTATAATCTATAGCCTCAAAATAAGTAAATAAATTAATGCAAACAAGATAATATGTTTCAATGATGTTATATATATTTATCTTTAAAGTTGTTCAAATATGATGAAACATTTCAACTAATTTCAACAAATGGTTTAATATATCAATGTTCAATGAGGATGAACTATATAATCTATAGCCTCAGAATAAGTAAATAAATGAATGCAAACAAAATAATATGTTTCAATGATGCTATATATTTGCAACTATAGTATTAATTTTATTTTAATGGTATCATAAATTTGCAACTATAGTATTGATTTTATAATATTGTCCAAATCAAAACTGAAGATTAATGATGAATATTAGGATACATTCCTTAACACATCATCATAGGAGTAAAAAATTTAGAGATCATGAGAGCGAAAGAAATCCAACCTCAATTATTTATCCTTTTATAAATAATTAAAGCATATGGTTATGGGAACCCCATAACATAGAGTATGGAAATTCCATAATCAATATGTTGTGCATGGCTAAGAGTGGATTAAAGGTTAAATATTTATAGATGTTGATTTTTTTTATCATGGTCTTCCTCATGGTTTCTTCTCATCCATGGCCAATACCTTATTTGTTCAAAGAATGAAGTATAGTGTATGGAAAGGCAAGTTAAAGCCCATGATGGTTGTTATTTCTATATAAGGCTAGAGCATCACTAATACATGAAGGGCATTTTTAAGACAATTTCTTAAGACAAAAACAGTTTGAGACAAAAATATTTTAAGACAAAACTTTATATTTAAGACAAAACAATTTGAGACAAAAATATTTTAAGACAAAACTTTATATTTAAGACAAACACACTTTAAGACAAAAATATTTTAAGACAAAATTTTATATTTAAGACAAAATTAGTTTGAGACAAAAATATTTTAAGAGAAAAACAATTTAATACAAAAAAATATTAAGACAAAAACTTTATATTTCAGACAATGTCCACTTAAGGCAATGCAATTAAGACAAAGGAAATTAACACTTAAGACAAAACCATATCAATTTAAGACAATGTTATATAACACTTGAAAAATTGACTCTAATAGTGCACCCTAAGTCTGTCAACTTGCACACTACTATTGTCTCGCACCTATATCCAGGGATAATTTTAAGGATGGAAAATTATGTTGAAGTTTAAAAAATTGGCGAATCTCACTAGTCCCTAATATGCAAACTATAGAATGTTTATAGATGTATTTGTAAAATTATTCAAATTTATAATGATATTATATATATTGTCTATCTAATATGGGCGATTTTTAATGTAAAGTAATTTTATATTGTAAAATTTGGGCGAATCATTTTTATAAAAAAATGGAAATTGGCGAATCCTTTTTTTGGAAAAACAATAGAAAATTAGCCCACCTGCGAATATTAGCCCCTAAAATTTTCCATGCCTATATCGAGGCTACTATTTCACTTACCATTCACGTTTTCTTATATAAAGACAACGATTTGTTGGGCTCTTCATTTTGGTGGGGTAGCCGACTCTGAAGAACGTGACAAATTTTCCTGGCAAGATTTCTTGGACATCAATTCCTCTCCTGTCCCTTTGATCTCTGTTGATATGATTAGATAAAACTCATCTATCATAAATCCATATCTAGTTCCTCTAAAAAACCGAGTGCTAGCTAAAAATCTCATAACCTTAGTTTTTAAAGTCCATCTAAGCATCTTATTTGCTTTGACAAAATATGTCTATGGGATTTTTCAAGACATTCATTTTCCCCCAACAACTATGACTCTACATGATGTATATTATCATCATGTACAAAAGCTATAGTATATCTTCTTCCTCTAATAGGAAATTGGGAAGTTGATACGAGTTTGTTTAGTTTGAGAAGTTTGAAGCTAAGATAAGTCTATCTCAACATCTTGTTTGTTGTCACAAACAAAATATGCCTATAGGTTTGTTCAAGACGTTCATTTTCCCCAAAACCTGTCACACTCTGCATGTTGTATTGTATCATCATGTACAAAATATACATAATATTTTCTTCCTCTAAATAGGAGAGAAGGAATTTGATACAAGTTTTGTTAGTCTGCAAAATTTGAAGCTAAGCTCCAACTTTAAAGTTATGTTCCTTAAATTACAACAACTATTTTTCACTCTTCTAATGTACATTGTGTTCCTTGTTGAAGTTTTGGATATAGCCTCTAACTAAGCAGATTCTTCAAACATTTAATTTAAAATAATTTCTCCCTCACCAACAAATCATTAGCAGGTTTGTCTTCACACATTCTAAATTAATCAGGTCACCTTTACACTAGTTAAATATGGAAACATAGATATGAAATTTTATATTTCATCATAGAGGGATATGTCACATTTTGGGTCTCCATGAATAGGGGATCCTCAATCATTCTAGCTTTTTCATAAATACCAATGGACATGGACATGGGGTGATATGAAGATATTTGTTCATATTAATTATCCGTGCTTCTGCTACTTCCTCACCCTCCCCATCAAAAGTATGAGGTTTAATTTTCCGAAACTCACCTTGTAACTCCACTTTTTGTTTCTTCATCTGATGTTGTTCCGAAGAATTTCCAAACTCTGCTTCTTTGTAAGTTTTGCTTTTGTTACTTCGCTGAGTTCGACTCCCTTCTGAATTGTCATGAACCTGTTTTTTTTTCTCTCGTTCTTCATCAATGTCCCTTTATGGACTCGGTTGTGTTGTAGGATGATTCTGCTTATCTGAGAGACTCTTGAGTATCCTCTCTTGTTCCATCATCAACCTTTCATTGTCTCTTCGCACTTGAATCATTTATGTCTAGAGCTATTGCATTGTATCTAACAATCAGGTTGTATGACATTGTTGTTCCTCCAATAACCTACTAGTTTGATGGTGTTGATCCACGCTCAATTGTACCCACATCTCTGGGTTAATTTCTGGGTTACGCTGGGAATGGGTTTCCCCTGTAGTTCTCGGTATTTGAAGACTAGATTCTCTCCTCATTGGAACTTATCAATAATTCTTATCATTGTGCATAGAATTAAAAAAAAAATGAAAAAACCCAAAGTTATTCAGTTGGCCCAATATGGCCCACTGTGTAAACTTTTCTCTGATACCACTTGTCACCTTTATCAACACTTACCATGTCAAACTTACCTTATAATTTTTTTTATTTCTACAAAACTTATTTATCTTAGTACTTTTAACTTTTACATATGGCATACATACCATTAAACATTAATATAATATAACTTAGTTCCTATTTCTATTTATTGCATGCTTCCGTGGAAATTGTTCAACGATTATTCTTATCTTTATATTGCCTCTACTGTACATAGATATTTACATCATGATCATTCTACTTTTACATTATTTCAGTTGTCGTTAGTCACGATAATATTATCGTAATTCATTCTATCCTTATACTACATTCACTTTTATTACATAATATCACGGATTAACCATAACTATAACAATAAAATCATGGTTGATTTAATCCATAAGTACCTTAACCTTATTATTCTGGATTTCGATGATTACAACATTATTTATGGATTTTAAATGTTTTAATGGTTCAACCATCCAACTGCATGGTAGCTATATACCCGTTTTAACCCTTATTAAGCAGTAATTATTGTATGATTTTCTCATTGTTCTCATTTAATCACATGCTTTGCTTCTGTTGTTTCGTTTCCAAGTTACTTTTGGTACCAGGGTCTTAGTGAATTGGGGCGTCCTCCAGAATTCTGCATGGTGCTTCCATGGATGTGTAGGTACGTTGACTCTCTTCTTCCAGTTTATCTTTTAAGTTTAGTTTTGCTTCCTTCGAATTTTATTGAGGGTGGAATTCATCTACATGCACAGGGCTCCAGAATTCGGCCTTGACCCCTTGCATGCATGAGCTTCCTGCACTCCTTCTAGTTTTAGGGGTTAATTTTATACTAAACTGTCTAGAGCTTAGATGTTATTTCATTTCTCCTCGATACAATCGTTTAATACACTTATGAGGATGACTGTGTATATTTTTTGTTCGGCTTTAACACAATTATGAGGTTGACTGTGTATCTTTTCTTGTTCAGCAATGTGTATAAATTTTCTTTTAAAAAATAATTCCTCTGGATGCTATATGCGTACCCTGAATGCTTAAATTTGTCAGATGTTTATATGTATTCCTACACCGGTATTGTTTAATTAAAATTTCATCTTGTTAGCTGCCAAGCTTGGCGTTGTCATATTCGGAAGTAATTTGTTTCCTGTCTTACACTTTCTGTGTTTGTTATACTGCATATTCTTGTATTAGTTTAAGAGTTTAAGAGTGCCCATACCAACTTTTGGGTTTTTTTATTTCCCAAAATGGATGTTGGTTTCCAGTTTTTCTTAGTTTTGTATCCTTCTGGGTGCAAGTTAGTTCATCAATTATTTGTGGGATTCAGTGGCCAAAGGACCTGAATCTTTCCCTTGTTTAACATGGGGCTCGGTTCTAAACCTTTGAGTCTTATTGATTCTCTTCACTAAATTATGAAATAAAAAAAATATACTTGTACATCTATAGCATGTATTGGATTGTTTTCTCTTGTTGATTCTTAATACCCTTTTGTGTAATTTTTTGTAATCGTTTTATTCATTGTACTGTTCAATAACATATGGAAAGACCTTGATAATGAATGAGGGTTTTACTCTACTGGAAAAAACATGGTTATTGTTGGTTAATATCTTTCCTCTTATTTTTAGCCTATGTTTTTTCTAGATTCACAGAGTTCTAGATTTGCATCATTATTTAGTATTTAGACAACAAGAAACACTATAAATTATCTTTCCTATTGACCCTGCCATTACATTTCTTTGTTATTTTACTTATTTCCAAACTTACTTTATATTTACGAAATAAATAGTTGATAATGTTGTCAAATTAACGGAGTTAATTTGAAATTCTGGTATACTGAATTTAAATACAACTCTATTGTCATTTCCTATAACTTAACAATAAAATTATGTACTTATTTCAGTATTATTTCTTAAATAATGGCTGCACCCAACCATAAGAGAGGAGATCACGTCCTCTTCTTCCCCCATGCTTTGCACCAGAGTCTCAGGTAGCAACTAATCATGAAAAGTTATCCCTCGGGACTTCTTTCCAGCCTCCACTTCTTATGGGTTAAAGAGCTCCACTGGTACCAAACCAGCTCTGGACAACTCTTCTATTGTACAACCAACTGTTGTTAACCCTTTTTTCTTTCATGAACAAAACCCCTTCCCCTTCTCAGGATTTCCTTTTTATCCTCTTGGGGAAGGTAACTGTCAGAAACTGCCTCTTCCTTTTTTGCTCTTGAATCTTGGAATTATTTTACCAATCAATTAATCAATTACTCAAGTGTAATTTTTATTCATGAAATAAAATTCAAGTTCTCTTATTAACCAATAACCATATTCGTTAATCTCTTTTCACTAAGAAATTCAAATATTTTTATAAAAGTATTTTAGAGATAACAAAAAAATAGAATGGGGTGTTACAATCATTGAGATAACCAACTACCCTTGATACGTATGTAACAAATGATTTACCCTTTCCACAAATTATAGTTGCAAACATGGAAAAAAAATAGGAATTATTAATGCGAAGCATAAAGTAAGAAATTGAAAAGGGGTAATTCCAGATATCCGAATTAAAAAAAAAAGGTTTTCATATTCAAACTATACCTAACCACGATAAGGGAAGTGTATCTTCTTCAGAGAATCCAGTGCCATAAATTATGAAAATTAGTATGGCAAAGGGATAGATCCTTTAAGAACAAAAAAAAAACATACAATGAAACTTTATAAAAGAAAATAGTCTGATCACAATGGTCGTAGAACCAAACGATTGTGTAAATAAGCTCATAAATCTCAGGGTGATGGTGAGAGAAAACCCCTATAAATTCAAATGAACACCTACAATCGCACTATCACTCATGTGTGACTAGAACACGATGACAATAAGGGAGATACTTTGTCCGTAATCTAGAGGGAAGATACTCAACTTACAAAAAGGAATTATGACTAAAATTTCTAATAAGGGTGTTTCCAAAGTTACGTTGAAGGAGAAATAAATATTAATTTGTGAATTTTACTAGTATCCACGTAACCAAGGAATGAATTCTAAAAAAAAATTTATCTTTCCCTTGGAAACAAATATGAGGTTCAGTTAGAGCGACAACAATACTAGAAACTTCACATGAATATAAGAAATTTCAGCATAATGAGCAGGTTACCTCAGATTCGGAGCTCCAACATTGAACCCTAAAATCTAATTGGAGATAAAGTGCAGAAAATAACCGATATATTAAATTTTTAAGGAGTGCCTAGGAATAGATATGAAAAACAAATAAGCAACATTGCAAGTTGTAACAAAGAAATAAGGAAAAATGGAAGAAACAATTTCTAGTTAACTATATTATAAAAACGTGAATGAAATTAACTCTCTCCAAAAGAAAAGTCAAAAAAATTATGTTCATAACCACTTTTACCATCAGAATCTCAAAAATTATGTTCATAACCATTTTTACCATCAAAATGTCTGGTTGTAAGAAACGTTATTGTTATGGCGAACCGAGACACTTTGCAAAATTGCGGAGCGATGTCGTGGCCACATGCACCAAAAGAAATAAGTTAAATGAGGTTAGGAATTGGGGTTAGGGGTTTTGAATAACCCTAAAAAATATCCACCATTAGATTAAAACTTGTTAAAAGATAATTGAGATTCCTTAATTTGTGAGAGTTGGTTCATGGAAACTTAGGATAGCAATTAGTTTCTATTTCTTAGGGCATGGTTCTAAATTCCCTACATCTATGTGTGCTATATATTAATTGAGTTGTTTTGAGAATGTAGAGGATTTTGTAGAGTCAGACTCTCCTGGTTTAATCTCTCCATTGTACAGCTAACTAGTTTCCATTAATGAATTCAATCCATCATATTTTATCATGATATCAGAGCTGCAGATCTGGCTCATAGCCGGAGTGTTGTGATCCCTATGAGTATCCTGGTGGCAGAGGAAAAGCCCCTAAAGATTGAGTGATTTTTTTTTCTCAGGAATTGATCCATTAACGTGTTTTTTGGAGGAGGAATCACACCAGTCAATGTGAACCCGTGGAGGTTACCCACACCGATAAGCATGGATCTATGCAGGAGAACCGCGTCAATAGGCCAATCCTTTATACAATTTCATTCCTGGCACAATCAGCACTGATATTAGTTCAGAAAGCGCACTGATGTGAGAGGAGGAGATCTACAAACAGATATGTGCCAGTGTTAGCCCAATCATGAAGGAAAGAGATCTGAGATAGATCTACTGCCGTGAAAGTTTTCCGATGAAGGAATATATCTGAGACAAATGTACTGATGGTGAAAGTTTGTTGATGAAGGAAGAGATCTAAAAGAAAATCTACTAGTCATGTCAACTTTCTGATGAAGGAAGAGATCTGAAACAAATTTGTTGTTAGTGTAAGCTTGATGCAGAGGAGCTAGAGAGCCCGTACTAAAGAAAGTGTCCTGGTGGAGCCAGAGAGCTCATTCTAAGAAACAAAAGAGGCCATGGTAGAGGGGCCAAGAGCCTATGGGACAATGTGCAAAGAAACCTATTGGATTCATCGTAGATGCAGTAGATCTGTATCGTAATATTTCTTTCTGTGAGGATCTGGGGTAGATTCTTTTTTTTCCTACCAATTACTCGAAGTTTTTTTTTTTTTTTTTTAGAATCTTCAAGATGGAAAATAAAATAATCGAAGCATACTTGAATGAGAGAAATAAGCTCGATGGTTCCAGATACTCTAATTGGAAGTTCAAGATGCAAACTCTGGTATAAGCACAAAGTTCCTCAAAAATTGCAAATGGGGATGAGCCAAAGCCAATAGTAGGAGTCAGTCCAACCACAACAATTCAAGACTGGGAGAAGAGAGAGAGTGGGGCAAAGAAGACATTGAAGATTTTAGTGAAAGATTTCATCATACCTCATATCAAAGAATGCAAATCTGCAAGCAACATATGGACGGTGTTGCATGATCTGTATGAGATCAGGAAAACAAATAGTCTATGTTCTTGAAGAGAAAGATTCTCGTTAGGGGAACTTTGAGGTCTAAAATGGGCCTCCTAAAGAAATAATGAAATTATAGTTAAACCAATAAAATAATATTTATGAATTTGCAATTCACTTTTTGCACCACAATCCATGTAATCATGGTTAAATTCAATTGAAAACTTGTACAAAAAAAATAATAAAAAAATCGTATTCACGTGACTATAAATAAGAATGTGTTTTTCAAGAAAAATTCATTACCATTGAATAACTAATTCATTTGTCCTTTGTACTTAAATAACTTAAAATCAATTATAAATACAAACTCATAAATTCTTAAGTGTATAATATATTATTAACTAAAATTTATATTATTTAAATTATATAATAACATGTAATGAACATACTATATAAAAATGATATAATATAATATAATAAATATAATATATTATTTTACGTATTAATTTTATACTACATATTGAATTGATTTGATTTATAACATAAGAAGAAATATAATATAATATAAAAAGGGAATATAATATATATTCTTTAAAATTTAGATTATTTTTCATAATGTTATAAATAATAATACAGAATATTAATATATTCATAATGAAATGAATTGAGTTGTATTTAAAATTAAAGAAGAAAAGTATTGAAATGGATTTAATTTATATTAATAAGTATAATATAATATTTATATACATTGAAATTTTAAACTTTTTCCCCAAACTATGTTGAACCTAATATACGTGTTTTCAACATACAAAACTAATATACATTTTTTGTTTAATTTTAATATGTTTTTATTGCTATTCATATTATAATTATATTATTCATAGATTTGATTGATTGTAAATTTAGAAGGTTCCATTTTTATTTATTTTTATTTCATATGTATATGTATATTCCATTCATAATGCATGTGTATAGATATTAACTTATAATTAATATGAAATTGTAATATTAAATAAAATGAGATGAATATTTAATTTAAAAATAAATATATGAAAATATACAAATATAATATTTATTGAAAAATGTGTAAAGACATGAAGATTGTGTAGGGATATGCATTGTTTCTTTCAAAAATATGAAATGACGGTGATAATATTTTATTCAAAAAGTATGAAATGACATTTATTATGCGTACTTCAAAATTATGACTTTAAAAGTACTTAGAGTACTACCATGGTTAACCATGAATTATTAACCACCATTGATAATGTGACAAGTAAGTACCTTTAACTCAAACAATGCCACCTCAACCATTGGGGATGATGTCATCTCCTAAAATGTGATTGGTTATCATAAAGTAAATTTTGATTGTACATTTTCCTTAGGAGGCCCCTTTTAGACCTCAAAATTCCCCTAATGCTGTATAAAGATGGAGGAGAATGAAACAATTTTTGCTTTCATATCGTGGATCAAGGATCTTAAGAAAAAATTGGTAGATATCAATGAGCTAGTTGCAGACACAGATTTGGTCACGATTAACATGAATGGTATGACTGACGATTACCAAATGTTTATCACTGGGATAAATGTGAGGGAGAAAGCCCCAAAGTTTGAAGAAATGACAAGAATATTAATGAAATAAGAAGAAAGAAGATTGACTCTAACACCCGAGAGTGCAGATCTTGCATTAATAGCAAAGAAGAAATCCTTCAAAGAAAAAGGAAATTCATCACATCAAAATAGAGGAAACCGACAGAAAAGACTGAATCAATATCGAGATATGTACCTGAATAAGAATGACTCAGTATTAAAAAGTTTCTATTTCGGTAAAATTGGTCATATGGCTAAGCATTTTAGAAAGAAGAAATTTGATGAAGGACAACAGAGACATAAAAGACATGTAGGTCATTTCGCAGATTATGACCACGTTCAGGATTTCAGATTTTTCATGGATGACTCTAATGAAAATTTTGAAGTAGACATATGGTATGTGGATTCAGGAGCATCCACACACATGATAGGAAATAAAAATGGTTCAAATATTTCAAAGAAACCAACAACGTAGCGAAAATATACCTTGGCAATGATAGAGGTTATTAGATCAATGGGTACGGGAACATTCCTGTTATTTTTCCTGATGGTAATATCAAACACATTCAAAACGTAATGTATGTACCCGGAGTTACAAAGAATCTAATTTCTATATCCATGATTACAAATCATTAACTCAAAGTAGAATTCTTTAAATCTCATTGTTATATTAAAGTTTTGTTGGATGGTATGAAGACTATTGCTTCAGGAATTCAAACAAGAGATCTGTACAAATTAAATGTGAGGACAACACCACATCAAGCTTTGAAATCATCTAGTTTAACTAAAGAAGAGCTATGACACCAGATATTTGTTCATATCAACTCCAACGATCTGCTATTACTTTAGAAAAAGGAAACTGTGAGAGGTCTTCCTACTTTAAAAAAAGTGCACAATGATTGTGAAGCTTCTGCATTAGGAAATATGTATAGAGAAGAATTCCATGTTCGAGTAGAAAGGAGAGAGATATATACTTGAATTAGTGCATACTGACCTATGTGGACCTATGGAAACAAAGTCATTAGGAGGTGCACTATATTTTCTATTGTTTTTTGATGACTGCACAAAGTTTTCTTGGGTATATTTTCCTTGTAAGAAAAGCCAAAAATTTGAATATTTTAAGCAGTTCAGAAATATGATTGAAAAGCAGACATGTAAGTATATAAATATTATCTGCTTCGATCAAGGGGGATAATACAGGAAGGCTGAATTCACCAAGTTTTGTAAAGACCATGGAATATTGCAGCAATTCACAGTACCCCATACTCCTCAGCAGAATGGAGTAGCAGAAAGTAAGAACAAAACATTGGTGGAATGTGCTCGGAGCATGATGAAAGGTAAGGATCTTTCAAATGGTTTTTGGGCTGAAGTGTTGAATACTGCAGTTTATTTGAAAAATAGGAGTCCTACAAAAAGTCTCGAGTTTAAAACTTCGTTTGAAGGATTGTATGGATTCAAACCTATAGTAAAACATTTCAGAGTATTTAGCTCTAAATCCTTTTCCCATATTCCAAAGGAAGACAAAAGAAAATTAGATTCAAAAGCCATCAGATGCACCTTTGTAGGGTATCTTTCAGAATATAAATCATATAGATTGTTTAATCCCTCTAATCACAATTTTTTTTTCATTAGAGCTGTCATGTTCCATGAGCAGGTTTATGATGAATATGATAAAAGAAATGAGGAGCGGGATATTCCTTTGTTGGTGGAAGGAAGTGAAGAAGCAGGTGACAACCATGAGGAGCAGGAAAAGGCAGAAGTAGAAATTTCAGGTACAACAATTGAGTCCAGTTCTTCAAAGGAAATTCAGAACAGGTTAGAAGCCACACCAATGCTCAGAAGATCAGGTAGGCAGACTCAATTTCCTGCTAGATATAGGGAAAATTCCTTTATAACTAGTATTACGAATGTTGTAGAACCTTATAATTATAGAGAAGCCAATCAATTTAGTGAATGGAAACAAGCTATGGAAAAGGAATATGAATCAATTCTGAAAAACAACACTTGGGAGCTAGTAGAACTACCCAAAGGGAAACAAACCATATGTTGTGAATGGTTGTATAAACCCAAGTTTAATGCAGATGGAAGTATAGATATATTAAAGGATAGATTGGTGGAAAAGGGGCATTCACAAAAAGAAGGTATTGATTATGAGGAAACTTTCGCCTCCGTAGCTAAGCTAAATACTATCAAAATGATGATTGCTTTAGCTAATATAAATCACTGGATGATTTACCAAATGGATGTAAAGTATGCGTTTTTAAATGGGGATTTTGAAGAGGAGGTTTACTTAGAGAAAAATGAGGGGTTTGTCCAGAAAGGTAAAGAACATTTAGTCTGCAGATTAAAGAAAGATTTACATGGACTAAAACAAGCACCCAGGTCATGGTATGAAAAGATAGATTCATTTTTTCTACAACAGAGTTACAATAGAAGTAAAAATGACCCTAGTATGTATATTGTGAATGATGGAAAGGGGTTTATAGTGTTGATTTATTTGTATGTATATGATCTAATTACTACAGAAATATGCAACAACTATCAGATGTGATAACCAAAGCTCAATCAAACTGGCTAATAATCCATTTTTCAACAAGAACACTAAGCACATTGATATACAATTCCACTTTGTCAGGGAGAAAGTTAAATATAAGGAAATCCATCTTGTATATTGTAAAACTTGTGATAATGTTGTTCACATTTTCACTTAGCCTCTTGGAAAAATTAAATCTGAAATGTTTAGGGAGATGTTAGGCATATTTGTGAATTCCTTCTCCATTAAGGGGGAGTGTTAAAAGATAAAGGAGAATCCTTAATTTGTGAGAGTTGGTTCACGGAACCTTAGGATAGAAATTAGTTTCTATTTCTTAGGGTATGGTTCTAAATTCCCTACATATATGTGTGTTGTATATTGATTGAATTGTATTGAGAATGCAAAATGTTCTGTAGAGTCAGACTATCCTGGTTTAGTCTCTCCATTGTAGAGCTGACCAATTTTCCATTAATGAATTAAATCCATCATATTTTATCAAAACATTCAATTAGTGTCATTTGAGGTAGGATGGTACTCATGCCTTGAGAATATCACATGGAGTGGGTATCTTGCTATTCAAAAGGGTAGTCTAATGCTAAACTTGTATATGACCTAAATCCCATATGTACGAGTGGATCCAAACTAATGTGGTTTAAAAACAAAAACAAAAAAATCTAACATGGTATATGGGAGATGTAAACATCATAGTAATTTGGAAAAATATAATAAAAATATATTTTTCTTGACTTTTTGAATAGCTAAACTTTAAACATAATGAGAAAGGTTTTTTTAAAATCAACAAAACTGTAATATTATCATTATTTTTATTTTTCCACAATAGATAGTAAAATTATTTATATATGTACGATCCTTGATAATGGATAATAAAATAGGAAAAAGTTAGTTTTACTAAGCCATTTCAACTTGATGTTATTATATCTAATTTTCATCTTTAAAGGTATGACAAACTTCATAGAAATTATTTAATCCACACAACATGAACCAGAATACACATGCATCGATTAAAAACCCAAAAATTCTTATGTATACAAAATTTGAACATGTGTTACTCACCATGAGATACGTTTGTATTCTCTTTCATGATGAGGATGGATTTTTCGCATGGAATTTTAAGAACCACTTCAATCCATTTAAACTCTTAATACATCTCTCATTAAAAAAGTAGTGAATATCTTTAAAATTGTAGAGTGTAGAATACACAACTAAATGCCACACAAAATTGAAAGGTCAATATTATTTATGGGGTGCCACTTTCATGGTTACCTATATAGCTTGTGTATCGTTTTCTTATGGAGTCATTTTATTTCCAACACGGACGATATTTCATGACATCTTGGTTACCATAGCATGCAATATAGGAGGTGAAGGAGAATAATTTGTTTGAGCTTGCTTTCCTAAGGGTGTCATTGATGGCATAGTTTTCTTAGAGGTATTTCATTAATATTGGACTATATCAATGCATGCATACAATTTGAAAATTTTGAAATTTATATTAAGAATATGAATTCATTTAATTTGAATATTATGAAATTAATTTTATGTATCTTAATATTCAATAGTTTAAATACTTTTACAATTGAAGAGACACCTTTGGAATTAAAGGAAACATATTTTTCCATTTCATATTCGTGTGTGTGGAAGACTAACAATAGTAAAAGTTTAATTATAAAATTGTGTGAGGTTGGAGAGTTGCCTGGTTAGAGATTTATAGAATGTGAGAGTTGATTGAGGTGTTCTTCATTAATTACCTTGCACATATATAGAGCTGATGTGAAGTAGATTTGAGGAGGAGAATAAACAAAGATAGAGATGGAGGTATGCATATTTATAGACCAAGTAACTAGCACATTGTTGTTTCTTGTTTGTATTAATGGATTGTAGTCTCCCATAAAGTTGTAGCTTGATAAATAATAAGTTGGAAACCATTGAGGTAGGAACCTCCTATGGGTTGTAGCCTGCAAAAAACTTATGGGAGTTGTAGCTTCCTTGCATGTTGTAACTTGGAGAAAGATTGAGGTAGTAGTCTCTTATAGGTTGGAGCCTACAGAAAATCAGAAGTAGGAGTTTGCCTTTGCATCACAAAAATATTAAAAAAAATTCTCCATTTATGGGTTTCCACGTATATCTAGTATCCATATTTTTTCATATCATGTGAGGATGTGATGCTTTGGTTTAATTATTAATTGTTGTTATAATATTAAATATATTGGTCATTATGTGTTAATCTTCTCATGTTCATTTAATGTTTTATTTAATAAATTAAAAGAAAATCATTTTAATTTCCAATGTACTAAATTTCTTCAACCTCCTCAGTCTTAGTTTAGTCAAGCTTTCATCATGCTTTTATTTTTTTGTTTACCCAACTTAGCAATTCTCTACAGTTAGATATTTAGCATAATATTTCTTTTTCATTATGTTATTCTTAAATAGAAAGCTTTCTCCTTGGGATTTTTAGGAGAATATTTGGGAAGGTCCAACATGTGGACTTGATCACTAACAACTTTTTCTAGAATATCAAGAAGTCTCTCTCCCCTATGTGACCTTTTAGGGTATTTCCCAAAATACACATTTATTCATCAAATAAAATTTAATTACATAATCAAATAATTTAAATCTTGGCCTCCATAGCCATTAAGTTCAAAAAAAAATTCAATAGTTTGAAAATAGTCATTTCTTGCAAAGAAAAAACATAGGTTTGTCACAAAAATGTTGTCAGTACAGAAATTAGAAGATGTTTTTTTTTTTTTCTTTCAAATTTAATTATTATTATTTTCACTTTGGTAACCATGCATATCTCTAATATTTTTTTTCAAATAAAACAATATATGATACATCAAATATATATGGAAACTAGTCCAATTATATTTATTTTAATGAGTCATTTTTTGAAATATTTCTCAATTTTATATAAAATAGACAAGTAATATAGAGAGGAAAAAAACCTATAAAAATATATAAATTAGTTATTATTATAATGCATCACAATAATTTAGTAAAATATAGTAACAAGTTATGAGAAACTAAATTTTTCATGACCTTTTGAATAGCTCCACTTTAAAACTAATTAAAAATGTTTTTTAAAAATCAGCAAAACCACATATATTATCATAATTTTTATTCCTTCACAATGGATAGTAAAATAATTTTATCTATAAAATATTTGATCATGGATAATAAAAAGTTTCACTTCAATATTTTAAATTAAAATTATGATATTTGATTTTAATATGCATAGAAATTATTTAATCCATATAGCATGAACAACAATATACACACAAAGATTAATTAAAATTTCAAAAAAAAATTGAACATGCCTCACTCCTCACTCATCATGAGGGAGATCTATAATCCCTATCTTGATCAATATGATTTTTTCACATAGAATTTTAAGAACCACCTTAAATATATTTTAAATCTTAATATACCATGCACTCAAATAAATCATAATTCAGTGAAATCTTACTACTTCTAGGGATCTAATCTATCTCGTTGTATGATGTTTAAAACATTTCAATGGTTTGTTGCTAGATATCATGGGATGTTTAATTCCTCATATGCTCAATATAGAAATGAAACATACCACATTAATAAATATTGAAAATCTATTGTAACTCCATGTTTATCATGTGTTAAGATAGATATAAAATTAAAGAAATAATCATAATTAATATTAATGTGAACCACAATTAATATTAGTGTGAACTTTTTAGTAAAAAAAATAACTTAATAAATGAAGCTAGTGAATTTAAGTTTATATATTAAATTGATCATTGATCCTAACCGAAGAAAATTCGTCCTTAAATGCTCGAGCAACTTGGTCTTTCCAATGACCAAGTGCTAAACCCTTATTTTTTAGCTTTCATGTTTTTCTACACACTGTACATTATGTAGTCTATATATATATATATAGACAACTTGAATAATATTAAAAATTTGGTTAATCTTCCACTGATAATTAGCCCTTTGACAGTCTTCCCTTTCTTTTTTCCGGATGTTTTACAATGGCAACAACAATCCTTTGAATCCACCAAACTCATAACTTTTTTTTTTTTTATCAAAACATAAACTCCAAATAAACTCCATAATTATGAATCATAGCCATAGCTCACGCTCACACATACAACTAATTAAAATAAATATTATAAATTCATCTTTACAAATCTTAACGATCATCTTTTATTTAAATTTGAGAAAAATATAATTAACACTTCTATATAAATTAAAATGGCCATTTATCTCTCATGCACATTAAAATAATTATTGGTTTGGAAGGCACATTCTACAACCCAGTATGACCCGATGTGTAAGTATTTCTGTGCTCAAAGTTAAATTATAGCTAATGTCAGCTAACATAAAAATAAAAAATTAGAATTCTAAATAATGTTTATGTTGGTTTTTTCTAAGTATTGGCGATGGAGGACAGAATGAGGGAGCTACTGCCCATGACGGCCTAGGGTTTACAGTCGAACCGGGGCTAGGGGTCATCCGTGGCTCTTCAACCCGGATCCTGCTGCGACGCTCCTCGCATTTGTGCTTCAAAGATGTTGTATGACATGGAGGCTCTTGATGGGGGGATAGAGGCTCCCCCCCTTCTTCTCACTCACCTGCAAACAATAAGACAACAGGATCTGACACTACTACTCAGAATGGTTCAGACATGAAAGCCAACCCCACAAGGACGCTCGATCCCCTAACAAACTCGCAAATGGAAAAAACTACTTAGCGGAAAGAATCCTCATCAACATGCATAACCAAAGCGGCGGAAATACCGAAGACCTACCTTATAGCACAACGTATTAATGGAAGAATATGATACATGAAGGACCATGCACTCATTGGCAAGTTCACTAGCTTCTAGCCCACAGAGAAATCCCTTCTGGGCTAGATTGCCTCAAAGTGGAGGCCAAAAAGGGAAAATTTCTCTTCAACTATGCCCGAAAGGTTTTTTCAACATCATCTTCACATGCCTAGAGGAAAAAAATTGAATCATGGATGGGGGACCAAACTTCTTCAACTCAGCAGGACTTTTCGTTAGAAACTAGGTGGAAAGACTCAATCCTGACAAAGAGGACTTTAATTGGGCACTAGTTTAGATCAGATTGTACTCCCTCCCTTAGGACTATTGGGATAAACTCTCTTTCAAAGACATTGGAAACCGTCTAGGATAATTCATAAAAAAAGCAGGAGAGACCAAGATCAACCGATACACTGGCTATGTCAGGATTTGTGTTTACATGCACATAGCCAACACCCTCCCTCACTCGATAAGTCTACTCCACGATGATTTTGAATGGGTTCAAACAATTGAATATGAACACATTCCTTTTCGTTCTCGTAAATGTCATGAGAATGGGCATCTCTTCATAGATTTCCCACTCAATCACAGCCCAAAACCCAGCTCGAGCTCAGACAACATAGATATGGATGGTTTCACAAAGATCACTAGCTACAAAAGGCATGCAAGAAAACCCACATCTGTCCCCAAGGCCTCACAACCCTACACTAGCAACAACTTTGACATTTTAGCTAGTCAACCCTCCCTGAAAGCCCCTACCTCTTCACCTCCTGAGCCTCCCTTGAATCCAACCAATCCCCCTCTTGATGCTAGCAATCCCCAATCATCTCAGAACCCTACTTCTGCTACCTCTCCTCCTGAAGAAAATTAGGCTCAAGCCTCGCATGAAAATAGGCCAACAAAGGGAAAAAAGTAGATTTGGAGCAACCGTCTGCCATGGATGAAGAGCTGGGAAGCATCGAATTTGGCGAAATTGACATCCTAGGCATGGAGGAAGCATGAAAATGTAGATAATTTCACATGATTCCCACTTAGCAGATCCAATGTCTATAGGAATTTCTCTCCAGAGCTCAACAACTACCAACTCTTGCCATCCAAGGAGGCACTACAAGAAAAAAGGAGATTGGTGAGGGGCGAAAATTGTCACCATAATCTCATTGGTGAGGGTCAATAGAGCTTTCGTCACGAAAAATTGAACATCACCAAAGGTGGTGTCATCGAAAGTATAGGTGTTGTGGTGACATTCAAGGTCCGTCACCAATAATGATCTATAGTGATGGATAGTGACCGTCACCATTTCATATGAGCAATGGTGACGGACGATAACCTCTGTCACCAAAAAAATTAACGTCACCAAAGGTGGTATCGCTGAAAGTATGTGTTGTGGTGACATTCAAGGTACGTCACGAATATTGATTATAATGATGGATAGTGACCGTCACCATTTCATATGAACAACAACGATTTTTTATGATGGACCTTTCATGGTCATCACTATTGGTGCATATATATGGCGACATTCATTGACCATCACCATAAACTCATTGGTTACATCAAGGTCCATCAAACATAATGACTATAATGACAAACAGTGACCCTCACCATTTCATATCAAAAACAAATATTTATGGTGACAGACCTTTAATGGTCATCAATATTGATGCATATATATTGTGGTTTTCGTTGACTATCACCATTTGATATTTTAGCAAGGGTCAAAAAATGTCACCATAAGCTCATTGGTGATGGTCAAAAGAGCATCCGTCACCAAATATTGATCGCCGTTATTCCCTATGAATATCAAAGAATGATGGAATCGAACCACCAACCTCCTTCTTGTAAAGCAGGTGCTCTTCCATTGAGCTAGCACCCTTTAAAGAATTATACTTTAAACTATAAATTACCCCTAAAGGTTGAAAGATACACCAAAGGAATAGAAAATCTAGGAATATCAAAATTTTCTAAAAATAATATGTTGAATATACATAATAACAAGACAATAAGAATAACTTTTGATATAATCTAACAAATAATGTACTGCGTAGGAGAATAATTGGAAAGCACAACTAGAAATTTGAATCACAACATAACAATATAAAAGAACATGCAATAGGAAAGGAACAACTCCGCAGTTTGAGAAATATGAACAATCCATGGGCTTCTTCTTATATATTGATATAGATAATGCAATAGAAATACAGACTTATGAAATTCAAGTATCACACAAGAATGTATTGAACAAATATCAATATATAAAATAGTATTTTTTGCATTTGGATTGACCTTGCAGAACCTCAGGAAAAAGTTTCAACAGAAACAACCAATAAACATAACAACATGGATCTCAAGAGCACTAGAGAAGTGTTCAAAGAAAATGATGAAAAGAGTATCTAGAAAGAACTGAGAACCCTTTGAAGTAAACTGCACATTTATCATTGCGACTAGTACACTTGAAAAAAAACATGAGAATAAATTATGATATATTCCACCAAAAAACAATGAGTTTTTCCACTAAAATACAATTTCAAATTAATCACTAGCATGACACTAACTTCTCTGCAAAAATAGGGAAGTTTCAAGACAATGTATAATAACTTGCATGGAAATCATGTTGACAAAACCTCCCAAGGAATAAGACCATAGTAGTCAATAAGAGTGTCATCATACTTAATACTATCAAAGAGTGTTCAATAGAAAAAGTGAATTGATGGACATTCATAACTTGCATTGGTTCCTTATCCTTCATCCAACCCTAAATTTTAGACCAAGGTTAACATTGTTGGGAAAAATACTGAGAGGGGGTGGTGAATCAGTATTTAGGGCGAACTAAAACTTTTTACTTTTTCATGCTCTAAAACCCATACGCTACTTTCCTTCAGTAAAATCGCGTATACACGCGGATATCCTTCATACAACTCGCGTATTAGCAGAGATATAAATATGCAGATATTTATTAACTTAGTTCTTTGCAATATTCATTCATCTGATGTTAAGTTATCAGTAAACATGTGCAGGAACAACAGAATAAACCATCACACAAAGCATCACACATGAACACCAGGATTTTTAGGTGGAAACCCAAGTCGGGAGAAAACCACCGCTGCAGTTGCTCAGCCTTTCAATATTTTATTATAGAGAAAACATCTTACAACATATGTGTTTGGGTGGCAGATTCTACCAACATATGCACCCAATTGCTAACTGCTTAATACTCAAATGCCTCTCCCGGAAGGGAGCTCCAACCCCGACTCGCTTATACTCGGCCTCTCCTAGAAGGGAGCTACGACCCCCGATCTCGTTACTCGCCTCACTCCGAAGGAGCTACGACCGATATCGCTTACCACCCTCACCCCGGAAGGGAGGTACAACCCCCCCCGACCGAAGGCTACAACCCTCAAGACCACCATGGACCACGTTTCATCAATTTTCACACCGGATCCAAAGCTTCCTTTAGGATACAACTTCGTGTGCCACGTTTCATCATATTTTCGATCGACCCACCCATACTTTTAAGCACACTAAACATGAAACTCATACATATAACTCAATTACGATATCTGTAAAACCAAATATAATGCATCAGAATTTTCACTACGTGACTCAGCAAACCCTAGTTTGAATACGCGCTTTCCTTTCACTGATACCGCGTATATACGCACTTCCAATCACATCAACCTGCGTATACTTCTGTACAAATTACAGAGCTGATTTCACTGCGCATACGCGTTTTCTCTTCAGAAAAGCCGCGTATATACGCGCTTCTTCTGCGGCGAACTAGCGTATGGTTCTTCAGACATTTAGGTCATTGCAATTCTTCAGAACAGATACATTACTCAGATTTTACCCTTTACTTCAGACAGATGTTCGCCTCTTCTCAGATCTAATCATCCCCTAAACAGATCTAGCAAATACAAGTACCTTTCAGATCTAGATACCCTTCTTCATCATTGGTGCATCATGCAATCAGATCTATCATTCAACTGTAACCCTTTCCATTCAGATATACTTCAGAGAGAAGTATTCATTCAAGCTCATACATCTTGCACCCACACTCATGATTTGCACAATGAATTTCTTCTCTTTATATAGGTTTACCCTTTTTCAATACCATGAGCCAAAACCACATTACTTCCGATGGTATTCCTGGACGAGGTCATTTAGATGAATCATTACCCAATACAATGGGTCAATACCATGGTGGTTACCCCTGGTTTTGCACTTTATGAGCGCTTTTGCCCATACGCGACTTGGCACATACTTTACCGCGTGCATACGCGACTTCTCTTAGACAAATCCGCGTATTCCTTGAAACATACTCTTTTCATCATGGATCTAGCACATATTGAATTCCTTTCTTCATTACCTTCTGTACTCTCTGTAGATACATCATATTTACATCTTTAAATAGGTTCATCAAGACATATTCTATCAAGCACAACTCCATCAGGTGGGTTGCCATTCAAGGACAACACTCTATCAAGTGGGTACTCAGCATCATATTGTCAACACACATCATATCACATCAGATTTACATCATTTATCAAGTTCATCAAGTCAAGAATAACTTCATCAGGTGGATTTCCATCAAGGACAACACAAGTCAACAATCTCATTTCTTCATCTTCATTCAGTGGGTTGCCATCAAGGACAACACTCTGCATCATATTGCCAACAATCTCCCCCTTTGGACTTGATGGCAACCACGATGGTGTTTGGTTACCACAATAGATAGGTACATTAAGAATACAATGACACCATGTCACTTTCTCCATTTTTGACACCATTCTTTCTCTTCATTCAAACACCATGTCACTCTCCCCCTTTGACATCAAGGGCAAAGGGCGAATCAAAAACCAACATACTCTCCCCCTTTTCTCCTCATGTGGAAGAAGCATTCTGCAGATCTGATATATACTGAAGTGACCAAGCTCCCCCTGAGTTCATGCTGAATCTTCAAACATATTTTTCAATGAAGTACATGACTCTATGAACTTCTTATCACCAAAGACTCATACTTACATCAAATATCCAACCAAGTGGATTTACATATGAGACTCAAGTACCCAACCAAGTGGGTTTACACATTTCAACTCAGCTACCCAACCAAGTGGGTTTACAAAATTTGACTCAGCTACCCAACCAAGTGGGTTTACAAATTTGACAAGTCCTTTACATGACTGAATATTACAATTTTACATCATGGGTCTCAACAAGACCTTTTCATCAAATTACAAATATGACCATTTATGACCAACACCAGAAAGTCCTCAAGAAAGAGATCATTTTTCAGAATCAACATAATGCCAACAATGCATTATACTCAGCAAGGCCAATGCTCCCCCTGAATTTGTGCATCCAAGCATCCTTTCCATATGACTAAGGCTCCCCCTTAGTTTGTGCATCCTGAACACTTTCACCAACAAATCATCAAGGCATCTTTATCAAAACATTAGAAATAGAATTATGAGAACTGGAACACCACCAAAGGTACCAAACAGTATCAGAGATACCAAATAGCATTGCAGCTGTGTTTAAGAAAGCTGACCCCAAACAGAAAATGTCAGCAACCAGACATACGCAGTTTTATGTGCATGAACTCGCATATATACGCGACTGTGTTTCAGGAAACCCGCGTATCCAATACCATCTTCTATATTTTAACCAGATCTGATCCTCTGTGAGAAAAAGATAGTGTTAAGCTTCTTTCTGAGATATTTGAATGCTTCCTTGGACTACAGATAGATAGAACAGTGTAGTTGAGTCTTCAAGCGTCATCCAACGGTTGTAGCATAAGCACATTAGTAACCAAGCCTTCAGATTCTTTGCAGCATCAATACAATCTTTCCAAGAGAGATTATCATACTAGCACAACATCTTCAAATATGTGTCAATCATCCATGTGGTCCAATATCACCATGATCTTTAAGATTTAACATGAAGTAACATATGTAGGGAAAAGATCTCAACCATAGTAACAAATTCTGCATGATCTATTCTTATCTCTGAATCATAAGACTTCCAATTCATCCATGTGTGAGCACAAAAGATACTTTTCAGCAAACAAGGCTCAAAATCTCATCATAATAAACCATGTACCAAGTCATCATCATTTAAGCATGAGTCTCACAGAATAAGCACTCATAGTGCCAACAATGCAATTATTAGTATTCAACCTACTGCTCCCCCTGAACCAGTGCTCCTCCTTAACTTGTGCAACTTGAATACATTCATCAGCAAGTCACCAGCAACAATCTCTGCATGAACTGTCCTTATCTTCGAATTATAAGACTTTCATCTCAGCAACGAATACTCTCCATCAAAAAACAAACATGACTCATCCATAATTTTCAACATCAGAAACCAAGTATCATATCATCATAATTTAGAACTGAGCAACTAAGCTGATACTGAGTTAATAATACAATTATTAACAATCAGATTGATGCTCCCCCTGAACCTCTGCTCCAGATCTTCAGCTATCATATAAATTCTCTTATCATTAATGCATACGCGACTGTGTCTGCTGGAAATCGCGTGGATACGCGACTTTTGTTCATAGAACCCACGTATGGAAAGTGAAGAATAAAATTTTTTCACATTCCTTCATCTCCCCCTAAACTTGTACTTCCTGTACCTGTTGTCTTCATACCAGATGCTTTGTTAGAAATACATATAACCAGAAAAATCAAATCAACCATGAGAGTCATCATACATTGCTCCCCCTGTGACGATATATTACTAAATCTCATAATGTATCCCACATCATTCTTGCAGCCAATAAGAGAAGTAAGCTTCAGAAGCGGATGACTGCAGTAGGGTCAGAATTCCTTACGTTTCTGATTGGTCCTCCTTCTTTTTCCAAATTTGCTTGAACTTCCTAACTGTGTGTTGAAAATTTTCCACTTTCTCAGATCTGTTCAACCTGCATTCCTTTTCTACATGTCCATACTTGTTACAAGAATAGCATCTCATGTGTCCAGAGAAATAAGCATAAGACTCATAATGAGTATTTCTAATCTTCCTCCTTTTACAATCAGCTGCTTTATGTCCATACTTGTTACATGAAAAACAATATCCCTTGAAGAAACCAGAGTACCTTTCTATGTACGAACTGTTTGTTTGAGGCTGAAATGATCTGCTCCTGCAATTTGCTGCAATATGCCCATAGTTATGACATTTAAAGCATTCAACATTATTGACTGATTTCCTTTGAGATTTCATCATTGTTGGTTCACCTTTTGTCTCTTTCAACACTTTAGGTTTTGCATTGACATCCTCTGAATTTTTAGCACTTCCTTGTCAGCTAGATTCTCCTTTAAAAGTTTCATGGAAACCAAGACCAAGTTTGATAGCAGGAGACCTTTGATTACTCAGAATATTGTCCAAGATATTAGTACTATCTTGAAACCTCAAAAGTTTAACCTTTTCTTCTAATTTACCTTTGAGAAAGTTTACCTCAACCTCCAAGGCTTGACATTGCTTTGTCATGATTTCTTCTTTCCTTCTTCCATCTTCTACTTGATCCTTCAGATTTAGAATCTCTTCTTTCAACCAATTTTCGTTTTCTTCACATGTTTGTTGCAGCTCTTCATTCTTCTTATTTGATTTTTCTAGATCTTCTTTGAGAGAGATGATTTCTGCTTCAAGGACTTCCTTTTCAAATGGTTGTAGAAGTTCCTCATTCTTCTTACTTGATGCTTCAAAATCTGCTTGTAGAGAGATGATTTATGCTTTAAGTTTTTCACCTTGATTGGTTGCATGAGCGTACAATCCTTGATACTTGTCTATCTGTCCATTTAGTGTTTCAATCTTTTCATTCATCCTAGAGATCACATCTTTGTAGATAGATTCCTTCCTTTCAAATTGATACCAATCATTACTTTCATCATTTGCTTCTAGACTTTCACTCTCCTTAGATGATGTTTGCTGATCTTCAACTTTAATCTTGACAGCTTCTTCTAGATCCATACTGTTACTTTCACTATCTTTGCATTTGCATATACAGGTAAGTGAAATACAAGAACAACGATCAATACCTGTTTCATCTTCTTCACTTTCTGCTATACATGATTTCTGAGGTATCTCCTTTCCTTGAGTAGCCTTCTTCTTTTGCTTCTTTGCCATGAGCACTTGTAGAGCTTGATCAGAATCTTCTTCATCTTCACTGGACACTTCATCATCATCTTCATTTGCATAATAACTCTTCCTCTTTTCAAATTGTTTCCCTTTACCATATTTATCTCTATAAGGACATTTAGTAGCATAGTGACCAACTCTTCCACAATCAAAACATTTGAAGGGAAGCTTACCTTTGAATCTTCCAGTACCTAGTTGGAGTTTTCTCACAAAATTCGCTTCTTCTTCTTCGGATATGTAGCTGGATTCTTTTACAACTTCCTTTTCTTTTCCTTTTGCAGACACCTTAAAAGCAGCTTCTTTGATTTGAGAAGGACCTCCTTGTCTCATTTCAAAAGTAGTCAGAATACCATGTAATTGAAAAATAGTAAGAGTTTGCAGATCTTGCCTTTCTTCAATAGCTGAAACTTTAGAATCAAATTTTGAAGTCAAGGACCTTAAGACTTTTTCCACCAGAGTAGTATCAGTTATGGTTTCACCCAAATTTCTCATTCGATTTACAATATCGTCCAGACGTAAGAAGAAATGGGCAATACTCTCATCACTATGCATCTTCAAATTTTCATATTCAATTCTAAGAGTTTGGAGTTTTGCACTTTTTACCTTTGTGTCTCCTTCATAGCTTAGAATGATTTTGTCCCATATTTCTTTTGCTGAATGTAGCTGCATCACTTTAGCAAATTCTGATTCAGACATGCTTCCTAACAAGACATTTACCGCTTTGGCATTGATTTCATACTTCTTCCTTTCTGCTGCATCAGTAGGAATACTTGCTGGGTATTGATAACCTTCTTCCACGATTGCCCATACATCTGCACCAAGACTTTGCAGATATGCTTTTGTTCGTACCTTCCAGAATATTAGATTGCTTCCATTGAATAGAGGTGGCTTTATAGACATTACTCCTTCAAGACTTCCCATTGCGACGGATCTCCTTCAAGCGATCAAGCTTCTGCAGAAGAACCTCCTCTGATACCAATTGTTGGGAAAAATATTGAGAGGGGGGGGGGGGTGAATCAGTATTTAGGGAAAACTAAAAAATTTTACTTTTTAATGCTCTAAAACCCATACGCTACTTTCCTTTAGTAAACTTGCATATACACGTGGATATCCTTCATAAAACTCGCGTATTAGCAGAGATCTAAATATGCAGATATTTATTAACTTAGTTCTTTGCAATATTCATTCATCTGATGTTAAGTTATCAGTAAACATGTGCAGGAATAATAGAATAAACCATCACACAAAGCATCACACATGAACACTAGGATTTTTAGGTGGAAACCCAAGTCGGGAGAAAACCACCGCTGCAGTTGCTCAGCCTTCAATATTTTATTATAGAGAAAACATCTTACAACATATGTGCTGGTGCAGACTCCTACCAGCACGCAGGCACCCACCTGCGCTCGTTTACCAACCTCTCCTAGAAGGGAGCTACGACCCCCTGCTCTCGTTTACCAGCCTCACCTGGAAGGGAGCTCCAACCCCCTGACTCGTTTACCAGCCTCTCCTGGAAGGGAGCTACGACCCCCTGATCTTGTTTACCAGCCTCACCTGGAAGGGAGCTACAACCCCCTGACTGAAGGCTACAACCCTCGGCACCTCTATGGACCACGTTTCATCAATTTTCACACTCGATCCAAAGCTTCCTTTAGGACACCACTTGCAGGCCACGTTTCATCATATTTTCAGACTGGACCCACTCCATACTTTTAAGCACAGTCAACCATGAAACAGATACATATAACTCACCTACGTATATCTCAGAACCACCAGTAACATCACAGAATTTTCTACTACATCAAAGAACCCTGTTTGAATATGCGTTTCTTTCAATCGATACTGATATATGCGCTTCCAATCACATCAACCCGCGTATACTTCCCCGTACAAATTACGTAGCTGATTTCCACCGTGCATACCGTTTCAAAAGCCGCATACGCGATTCTTCTACGTGAACTAGCGTATGGTTCTTCGCATATTTAGGTCATTAAAATCTTCGTACCTTACCATTACCCGTATTTTTACCTTACTTGCATCGTATGTTCGCCTCTTCTCAGATCTAATCATCCCCTAAACAGATCTAGAAAATACAAGTACATTTCAGATCTAGATACCCTTCTTCATCATTGGTGGATCATGCAATCAGATCTATCATTCAACTGTAACCCTTTCCATTCAGATATACTTCAGAGAGAAGTATTAATTCAAGCTCAGACATCTTGCACCCACACTCATGATTTGCACAATGAATTTCTTCTCTTTATATAGGTTTACCCTTTTTCAATACCATGAGCCAAAACCACATTACATCTGATGGTATTCCTGGACGGGGTCATTTAGACGAATCATTACCCAATAAAATGGGTCAATACCATGGTGGTTACCCCTGGTTTTGCACTTTTTGAGCACTTTTGCCCATACGTGACTTGGCACGTACTTTACCGCATGCATACGCGACTTCTCCTAGACAAATCTGCGTATTCCTTGAAACATACTCTTTTCATCATGGATCTAGCACATATTGAATTCCTTTCTTCATTACCTTCTGTACTCTCTGTAGATACATCAGATTTACATCTTTAAATAGGTTCATCAAGACATATTCTATCAAGCACAACTCCATCAGGTGGGTTTCCATTCAAGGAAAACACTCTATCAAGTGGGTACTCAGCATCATATTGTCAACAAACATCATATCACATCAGATTTACATCATTTACCAAGTTCATCAAGTCAAGAATAACTTCATCAGGTGGATTTCCATCAAGGACAACACAAGTCAACAATCTCATGTCTTCATCTTCATTCAGTGGGTTGCCATCAAGGACAACACTCTGCATCATATTGCCAACAAACATTTTGAAAGAAAATTAAGAAAAATCACATGATCTTGTGAAATAACATTTTTATCACTACCATTAACTGTAATGCAACATTTTTTTACAAACAAAGCGTCATTGTTTAAACTGAAGTAGTCAATAATGATTAAGATTAATTGTGGGCTTAAAATTGTTTTTCCATTTTTTTCGAACTGTTAGAATTACCGTACTTAGTAGCTGAGTAATTCCCACCATGGATTGGGAAGTCCACAACAACCACTTATGTAACTGGGATTGTGGACTATAATCATTTTAACCTTCTCCTTCCTTTTGCTCAGCCACTAAAATATGTTTTGAGAATTATTTTCTTAAGACATCCCTCATTAGAATGGGCAGACCATTAGTGATAATAACAATATTCTCGTAACATTTCCACTATCATTACAATTTCTTTTGGGCTAAAATTTAGAATTATGGGTATCTTTTTCATGCCTTGTAAACAAATGAAGATGACAAGGGGAAGGAGTAGAAGAAGAGGGATTAGAAAACATCCATTGAGAGGAGCTTGAATTGTTGTCAATGATGCTCCATCTTTAGGGATCGCTTCTGTATCTTTCTTTCAATATTTAAGGAAAGCCAGAAATACTTGCTCCAATGAACTGAGTGCATGCAAAGTCCACCTTGTGTTGAATATGAAACAAGAGACACTTGAAAAAATTGAAACATTAATCCCCGATGATGAATTTTTCAATATACTAATGAAAAATCAATACCAGCAATTGTTAGAGAGGCATCCACCGCTAAGTAGCTCCCTCCTAAGAGGTTAGAAACATTTTATAATAAATAGTTTGTAGAAGCCATTGAAATCACCCAACAAGCACCACATTACACACAACATGTTGAGTTTTGGGAGAAATAATCTTAAATAAGAATGCACCCTTTTGTGAGAGTAACGACATTTTGGAGAAAAAAAAATGCCTATGATAAGTGATATACCTATTGGAGGTATAGAAATGTTGCCAACAAATCAGGAGGTTGGTCCAGACCCAAAGAGACATCTAGGGAACAACCCAAAACCCGAGTGGCTTTGAGGTTATGGCAGAAACATTGAGAAGGAATGTGAAGGAAAAAGTCTTGCAATCAGACTAAACTCAGAGGATAACTACAAACCAAGAGTGACAAAGTTTTGGATAGTTCCTTAGTCTAGAGAGGCTAGAATATCATGCAACACTAGAAGGTTATTTTATTGGGCAAAGATAATTCTATGTGCATATTGCAGATGCAAACTCCTCTTGCACATGATGGGAAAAAGGGCTTGCAAAAAGATGTCCTGTGTGTAGCATCAACGCACACAACATTCTCTTTGGCCCAATGCACTAACCTTCTAGTGGTGGCCAAAAAGCACTTGGGTCACAGTGGAAATCCTTTTAGTAGCAGGCAATTACCAAATCTTCCACAATTTGTGCTATTTCATAAGAACTAGATGTTGGACCTATTCTAATATGTGAGGTGTTTCCACTGCAAGACATCAAGAATCGTGTTTAGCATTCAGAGATTAAAAACTTGGGAAACATGTTGACCAGAGAGAAATAGTCAGAAAGAAACGAACAAATAATAATAATAATAATAACTCTAGAAGATTATAAATAGGAAACATTGTTATAAATGCACTGGAGGTGTAGGCCTACACTTTTTTATTTTTCATTATAATTTGCACAAAATCCCTCCAATCCCAACCTGTCACATTTTTTCATTTAGCAACAGTTAAATATTTTTTCATTTGGTCACATATGAATCCCAATGGACAGTTGGTATTATATATGCCATACATAACAATTAGGAAGCCAAAACAAGTAAATTAAATGTTTCAATTGTAACTTCTTATCAGGAAATATTAGTTACAGTAACAACAATGGTATGCCAATTTCATAAGACATATGTATCTCCTTTGGAAAGGATGATTGTAATCCCTGTGTGAGCCAAAATCTCAATAAATAGCAACATAAAGAGCTAATATGCAGTGGGATTGTTGTAGAAACTATTTTATAAATGGGAAAGGTAGTGAATTATGGAATAGCATCTCATGCATACCTATTTAGTTGCTTACCCTGCAATATCTACTATCATTTTCAGTTTCTTTATTATTTGGGTACACTGCTTATTTTATCTAGAATTACAATGAGATAGTTGTCTCATAGTTGGTCATATTACAGTAGGAATGTCATAAATATAGGAAATATAGTTTTTGACTGAAAATGAGAGCAGGGCATAAGGAAAATATTTTCCACAAGGTAAAACTATGATTGACAACTTATTATTGGAATGTATATTATTTGGAGTTAAATACAAACTATGACTATTTGTGGTAATGCTATGGATTTTGGAGAATAGACATTCAAGAAAGCATTGTCACTATAACACATCTACAATGTAGTTGTAGATCCTTTTTCACCTTGGTATCTATTTTCTGCAATGGCTTGTAGTGGTAGCATGATGCGTGCATTAGATATTTGCTTCCAATGTTCTAGTGAACCTGGTATTTTCAAGAGGGTCATAACCTGTTAGGAAAGAAATTATTTTTTCATAAGAGGCATTCCTAGAAACAATTGGTCAAGAGGCTAATCTGTAAGACAAAATTATAATATATATTGTGACTTCTCCAAAGCTTGAAACTTATTCACTAGTTGATACTTCACTAGTCAGTCAATAATGTAACAGCCTTTAGAAACCAAAACACAGTGGTGACTTGCAGGTCATGTTTGTATTATGTTGGCACAAGCTTAGTCTATTCATAGGCCTACCATATGCAACAAAAGATATTTTCATAGAATCTTTCCATGTGCACTATTGGAATTGTAGGACAAATGAAATATTTATTTTATATATCTTCAGCGATTTTTAATTGGGAAATAAGCCCTTAAAATGTACATCCATCATATGAATAGGCCGAGTTCAATCTAGTCAAGTGTGTTGCTTCTTGCACACACTTGTTATTTATTTTACCCATCTTAGGCCTTAGCAAACTGACATAGTAAATGTATAAGAGTTCCCAAAATAAGTGTCTAAGTGAGATGGAAGACATGTGAGAAAATTTAAGCTAGCCTATCCATGTTCACCCATTATTGGGCTTCTTTAGGATTAATAGTTGAGGAAATTTTTTCAGCACTGTGGAAATAAGAAATTATGCCAACTTGTGAGATTAAATAACATTGCAACACCATGAGAGTCATATAGAATTTTTTAACTATTGCCAACTAGTTTAGCATATTTGTAGGAGACAACTTAGCAACTTAATATCATGTTGCATGAATAATTGTCTCGAACCTAAGTTTTTGAGGCAACTGATATACTGCCAAAATCATGTCCTTTAGGAGACAAATTTTGCACATTGAGTGTGTGAAAGAGAGAATAGGTATCACGTTCACATGGATTGATACATTAGTCTAATTTATATTTTCTTATCTTTTCCTAAAGGCTAATATCAGTAAATGCGAACATGAGAGTGGGTGCCCTCACATTTGAAGAGACAAATCTAGAGGGATTGTGTTAAAGACCATTTAAGTTAATAATTATACCCTCATGCTTAATGGAAATAAACATTGCATATGATTCATGTCATATGTGCCCAAGGTTTGAAAACACTAAATTTTAAACTCCCAACATGTCCATTATGAGAGTGGGTTCCCTCACATTTGAAGAGACAAATCTAGAGGGATTATGTTAAAGACCATTTAACTTAATCATTCTACCCTCATGCTTAATGGAAATAGAAGTAATGTACCCCCATGTTACACTTTGATGCGGGTGATTAACATAGGAAACAAGAGGAAGCCAGACGGCAATAAGGTTTGCAACTGGCCTCATCGCATGGCAAACGTCTGGCGACTGTACTCAGGCGTGAAACATTTAAGTCGAAACTTAATGAGCGCGATTAACAAGTCTCCAAACGCAATTCGAGAGAATTCCATGCAGGGTAACAAAGATCTGGTCATTACTCCATCCATGGCGCAGTTAATTTGCTGGGACGGCAACAGCTTCGAGGCATTTGATTGCAGAATGGAGAGAGAGCAGGCTTATAGCAGTTTCCCTCAGCCTTCTGCTGTGTATTGTTCGCCCACTGTGAGGCTCCCCTCCGAGAGAACCGTCACTGGCAAGCGCACCAATCTTCATGGTTGCATTGTCTTGGGCGACAATGTTCATTTCTCCATTGCAGGTAACTGTATGCATCAGTCCGGGATTTGGCTTGAGAACCTGCTCAGCTTCTCCATAGCTCCCACGCGCTCTCACTCCACCAACGCTCAGCTTGGTTCTCCGCATTTCCCAAGCTTCTCTGCTACGATTGACAGCATGCCTCGTTTAAGGCACAGAATGCGATGCCGTCAGGGTCCTTCTAGGAGGGCTTACAGGTGCTCCTCCCCGTCTTCTAGCACCTCGGCTGCGGATTTTACTGGCTCGGCCAGCACTTCTCACGTTGTTCGTGGGCGTATTCTAAGGTCTGAGAGCTGGAACACCATCGGCCAGAATGCTCCGGCTCACTCTCAAACCCGGCATTTTGTGTTTCAAAGTGCTTTGAATCGCCCATGTATTACAGCCACTGTCACCATAGTGTTCCGAGAAACCCTGTATGATGATGGGAGGGCTGGTCTTGGGATGCAGGTTGATGAAGAGCGGGTCAGTCTTGATGGGCAGCATGATGAAGAAATGCCGGCACGGAACAGAGCCAGCATCGAGGATGTTGATGAACAGGGCATTGGAGTGAATATGGATATCGAGATGGTTCAGGAAGAGCAGCAGAATGCAATTCAAGACCGGGGTCATGCAAACGCTACGCACCAGCAACATCCGGGCGATGGACTGGGCACCCCTGCTGCTAACAAGATCATTCACACAACTGCGGACCTCTACAATTCTGATGGAGAACCTGATGAGTTTGGGTGCAGAGTCGAGGAAGTGGAACCGGACGAGTGATCTTGCTCAGGACCAGGTTTTTGTTTTTTTGCTATGGCACTGTTTTAAGTTTGCAATTTGTCTCTGTATGGTTCTAGACTTAAACATTGCCCCTGTGTGGGTCTTTTTGATGGAACTTGGTTTGCACTGGTTTCCCTCAACGGGCAGTGCCAAGTTTTTTGACTTTCTGATCTACAGGCCTACTCAGGCCTTGTTCTGGTTTACTCCTGATGTACATACCGGTTACTGATTATCAATAGATTAAACATATTTAGAAAAAAAAGCCAAGAAAACCCGCACGTTGCAATTTGATTTTAATCATGATCATGTAAGAAATAAATGGAAGTAATCATGGTCTCCTAGAGTTTGAGTTCAATAAACTCAAAGGGTTTTTCAAAACCATGAAAGTAATAATGTGACCCTCGTGATTATCTTAGTGAAGAAACAATTAATTTTGTAGCTCAACCCTCAAATATCCTATATTGTGGAATTTTATGGTCCCCTATTTTTGATGCCTATGATCTAAATTTATTCCTCAATCCTGATGGGATAGGGAAGTTTCTCCCTTTTACTATCAGTACTCATTTAGAAGACAAAATTATTGACATATGTCATGAACATTCCATGGTAAAAAAATAAAAGGTATTTTATAAACACACAATTAATGAAGCTCTCAGTCATATAGATCCATTTCCACCTCTATATGGCTCTATTGTTGACAATAATGAAGTTGGACAACCCCATAAGATTGATGAAACCTTTAATGAAACCCTCAATGATATTTACAACTATAGTGCTAATAATGAAAGAAATTTCAAGAAAATCATTGATGAAGAATACGGGCTTGACCCAAATAAAAATTTTCTCTAGACCACATCAAATGAAAATATATTATCTTCTCCATGAACATGTGGACAATCATTCATGCACTATATTTTTACAAGGAAATGTAGACATCGAACATCTAACAAATCCACATGATGTCGACAATGAGGGACAACTTTGGGGCCTTGAAAAGGTGCATTCTAGAATGATTGATGATATAGGTCAAAATGATCTTGAAACCAACAAGAGGACATTTGATCAACATAGTCATAAACAAGATTTGGCTGCTCCAAACACTCAGCTTATGGGGTACCTTTCAAAGTATGATTCACATCAATAAGTTCTATATATGCACAGGTAACCAAAAACATGAATTGCAGGAATTTAAAAAAAAAAAAAAGGCTAGTAGCAGGAGTAACAAGTTTGGATATAATCATGAGCCTTATAATATTTTTCACAGGAAACATGTTCTCTAGCACATTGAGGATGTGGTTCATCCTGAGCGGACTATTTCCTTGCATCATTGCATTGGTGTCAACACCGTGAGTGAAAGGGATGATGCCAAGTTAAATATTCGACTCAACCATGTTGGAACCAAGCAACCAGTGGTTCACAAATATAGGCCTATTGAGTACCATGAAACGATAGCTAAAGGAGAAAATTCTAATGCAAAATCTAGTGCCATAAACCCTATACAACCCAGTCAAGTAGGTTATTAGTGCAGTATTCTCCAAGAGAGCGAAAAAAGCATGTGATTACATTTTCTAGGGTAATTGTCTAGTGTTGTTCAGAAGTTTGAGCCAGCCATAGCCTTTAAGGTTAATATTAGCCCTAAGCAGAGGGACCAAGCCTACTGGAGTTTGACAAACAACCTGATTTCTTAAGACTAGCATAGACATTTCCAGGTCTGTGGTTATCTCTAAGATAAGTTGGACCCTATGCAATATAATTAGAATATCCAGTAGACATTAAATTAAGATAGTACTCTTGGATTGGTTAGTGTATCAGAATTGTAGTATGTATGGCTTTATCAACCCTGTATTGACTATTGATTGGATGCATCCATTGTTACTAGGTAGTCAACCCTGAGTTGTTGTGCTTTGACTGAAGTATTATTGCTATGGGAATTCTATATTCATGCATACATTATATAGTTTTTGACACTCTTTATATTTATACATACATATTTTTTATTAATGTGTACTACTAATAAAGATTTATTGAAGAAACCCTGGCCAGAATAGCAACCCTAAGGGAAAAAATCACCCTAGGACAGTAGATAATATTGGATAAGAACCGTTGATAAATCTTAAGCCTGATGATGTTAATTGGTTGATGCTTGTGTTCGAAAATATAGAAGGTTGTGGAATTTTGGATGTGATATCTCAGGGGAAACTCTGTAGCTATGACAATGGACTGCATTCCCCAACTATTTATAGGCTTATCACTTAGAGCCTTAGGTGCAGAACTTCTAGATGGGTTGGATCATTAGCACTTGTGGTGGCCTAATAATGGTTATTGAAGACTATGGAATCAATACTCCTTAAAATATAGAATTGCAAATCATGCTTCTCTTGTGACAAGTTTTCATATATCCAATACAGACCTTTAAAAACAATAATTTGGACAATAGTATGTGCTCTCATGTGATGGAAAAATGGGAGTTTCAAGAAAAGGGGGGCAGTATGTGGTTTGAAAGAGTTCACAAACATCCTATTCAGGACGGCTACACATATCTTTTGGCAGATCAAGTCCACTGTTGCATCAAACTAGATACTGTTGTAGCCCAACAATTATAAGATTCCATCCTGCAAACATTTTGGTTTTGAGCTTTCCTAGTTTTGCATGATGACTAAGCACATAGGAAATGACCATTGTATCCATGAGGTGTTGCGATGGTTTCATTATTTTAGTAATTTCAATTGGAAGCCTTATTTTGGCACATGATACAACATGATAGGAAATGAATAAGATCTACTAAGCAGTAGTTTAGAGTTGAATATGCTCTTTTGAGCAGGAGTCTTGATTTCTTAGATTCATAGGCTTTAATGTCTTGTGATTTTCTTTATAAGGGCCAATATTTTATGTAGTGATTATATTTTTGTTGAACGTGGAGGCTAGTTTCATATGTGCATGAAATGATTCTGAGGTTCTCGTGCACTTATAATAAGAACACATCCCCAAGTTGGAACAAATTGTTGTCCACCAATGAAAAGGGACTGCACATGTGATTTTCATCACATTTGTAGGGTAGCACGGTGATCCAAACTTTCCAAAAGTTGGAAAAATGTAAAAATCCCTTTTCATCAAGCACAACTACATGCACATGTTTGAAAACATCATAGACTCTTAACCCACGGGAAAGACCATCAGCTACAACACTATTGTTAGGCTACATGTGGCATATTTGTGAGCTGATCTCTTGGATGACTTGTACTTTATTGACTCTTATAAGCAGCAATAAAGGTACAATAAACTAGCACCCACTCTGAATCTTATGAGGCAAGACTTAAGCGAAAACCACGGTTTTTCAGATATTTCATGGGCTTGATGACAAAAAGAAAGACTTGCATATTGGTGTGTAAAAAATGTCAGTGAATGATTGTTTTGACATGTATAAAGGTAGAGCCATTGGAAAAAAGGAATGCACAACCCATTAAAAGAAAAAGGAAAAGATATACATGGCACATGCGAGAGAGAAATTCAACATAGAAAGAAAGTTTCGTAAGGGAATTACTGGGGAGAGTGTCCAACTTAAGGACCACAGTCAAAAGGGGGTAACTCATGAATTTCTAATAAAAATCCCAAAAATAATCAATAAAATTATAGATAAAGTTAACTATGGAAGATTCATTTTTGAAAATGGTCTCATATCTCATGTCTGAACAAAGCTACAATAAACCAGCACTTGCTCTGAATCTTATGAGGCCAAACTTAGGGGAGAACCACATTGTTTTCATATCTGCTGATGACAACAAGAAATACATACATTGTTGATTACAAAATTCCTATGAATGGTTTTTTGGAAAGATATAAAGATAGATGCATTGAAGAAGAGGAACGCCCAACCCATTAAGAGAAAAATAATTAGGTTTACACGACACATGCAAAAGAAAAATTCAACAAAAAAAGAAAACATCATAAGGGCATTATTGGAGAAAGCATCCAACTTTAGGAGCACGACCAAAAAGGTGTAGCTCATGCATTTCTGATAGAAGATCCAAACAGTAATCAATAGTAATCAATAAACGTATAGATAAAGTCCACTATGGAAGATGCCTCTTTCAAAATGGTCTCAACTCTCATGTTTGAACAATTGTGAAGCAGTAATATGTAGTTTATACTTATGCATGAATATAAGGCCTCTAAATCTAGTTTTGTTTGAGTAAGAGGTTTGCAGATTCATGAAATTGGATAGGCCTATTAGAATCAAAGCTTGGATCACCTGAGCACTTTGCTCACTTTGCTCATAAAAATTCAAATGCACTAAATATGTGCAAAATTGAAAAACCTCTTTGTAATACAAAACATTGAAGCCAAAAAGATACCTACTTTAGGAAAAAACCATGGAAGATTAGGCCTCATAGAGAAAATGGCTATAATTGCATAGCTCGTAACCCTCTCGTGCTAGACTGGAAGGGTTGCAGCCAGAAGAGCCTCACCTGTTAATTAATCTCTCTAAAACAACAATTTACTACATTCACATCACAAGAAAGAAATAACAGCTATTTCAGTCAGACCCATTAAATCTTGGAATAATCAAAAGACAATAATTAACATCCAAATGATGAATCCTTGATGTAGGTATAAATTGAAATCAACGGTCCCAACCAAGAATAGAGCTGACAAAAAATGAAAACCATTTAACGGAATTACCATGCGTAAGGGGAAACTCAAGCACATTTATTGCTCTATAATATTTTTAAATGTATGGCTCTGTTTGAATCATTAACTCCAAAAAAAAGAACCTTGCAACTGGTATTTTCGTTAAGTCTTTGAATCTCGGCCAAAACAATATGAAGCACTAAAGCTCATCCTTCATACCTTAAGAAAATTTGAATCTTTTAAGTGGAAATGCTTTGGGCATTGGTCAAACATATTATCCTGTAAGTGTGAAGCATCGCCCCGCAATCTCACCAATGCAACCCCATGCATAGAATTCCAAGGTGTTGTGACCAGCAACAACCCCCCCTTTTATTTAATATTAGTAATAATACTAAATAAATGAGGACCCTTAGTTAAAAAATCCAAAAAATCAATTAGGATTTGTTTGCCTTTTCAAATAAAACTTTCTATCATAAACTTATAGAAATCCCTTAGAAAGAATATTTAGAAACACTTAAGTTTATGATAGATTATAATAAAATTGCTCTTTAAACAAGATAGCGCATCCATAACAAAATGGTATATATAAAACACATTGATCGCAGATCGCATAGCGCAGAAAACAGAAATGATTAATGAATATCTTTTGCGCTTTTGTCAATTATGCGCTTTTGTGATTTTGCACTTTTGCGATTTTGCGATATGCGATTATGCGATTTTGCGATATGCGCTTTTGCGCTATTGCGCAATTTCTGCTTTTGCGCTATTTTCATAACTGCGATAACTTCATTTTGCGATATTGCGACATTGCGATATTGTGATATTGCGCAGCAAATCGCAGATCGCAATGTCGCAGATTCATGTAGGCGGGCTATCCCAAGGCAATCTTCCCATATGTCAAATCCGTTATGCGCTTTAATGATTATATTAAATGATTGGATTGATTATTAATGGGAAATGAGATTGTGTTCGGATTGAAAGTCATTTCACGATTAAAATATCATATTTCATCCGCTTTCACATTTTAAACAGTCTCATCACCTTTCTTATATCATTACTCTCATTTATTCGTAAAACGCAGGCACGAAGGAGCAAACGTCTATACAAAGCTTCCGCTAAACACTATGGGTAAGAAGGAGAAGAGCTCAAATTCTGAAAACAAAGAAATGGCTTCGCTATATGCAGACACCACCTGTAACAAGGATGCCGGTATATCCACTTGGGAAGGAATGTATAATCTGTTAGAAGAAGAAAACCCTGTGGTGATAAAAGTTGCAACTACAACAGGTTCAAAGAATACGTCTGAAGTAACCCTTAGAGACTTGGCTTGCTCATTTCTGCATAGAATAGCAGCAAGGCCAAGGATTCTCCCATATACAAACATGGTGAGATGGGTGATGGATAGCACAGATATTTCAGACAGACAATTCAGAACTCCATCTGAAGAGCTAATCGGGTCATTCACCATAGAAGATTTGAGATTAATGTATAAGTTGCCAGAACCTCAGGCAACTTTCAACAAACAATTTATGGAAGATTTTGCCAAAGAACATGCAAATTTGGCAGAATGCACAAAGGAGTGGACCAAAAGAAGTGAACCATTGAAGAAAAACAAACAAGGTATGTACAACACGGGTTCACTTACCTCTCCTTATTGTTTTACTGCTGCCATGTTATGCAGGCTTTTTGGAAAGCCCGACATAAATATGATCTTACCCGAATGGCTTCCTTTGTTGAATGCGGCTGTTAATTCTACAATTGTAGACTGGGCCAAAATCCTATCTGATAATCTCACCACTGCTATTTTTCAATACCGGTCTAAACGAAATGTTTCTCAGCGGGTTTATCCGCCTTTTTATTTATCTGCTTATGTCATGGACGCCATCTGCTATGTCTCTAAATTCCCTGTGATGGGCTGGAAATGGACTATCCACGATCCTTTTCCCATTCATGTGTACCATAAAGAACTATGGGAGTCTAAGTTTATCCCCCATTTTTACCAAATTTGTCATGGAATAATGCTGCCATTGTACAGAACATTGTATAATAAGGATGCCCCAAGGTTATCCTCAGAAACAGAGGTTGATATTCTCCCCGTCGCGAGATGGTTTGGAGAAGAATTGTTCACCTATATTAGGTTTTTTGGAAGTTATGCTTCTCCCCATGTTTTACCCTTATATGTTCCAGATAGACTTGTAGCTCGGGAAATTGCTTATCAGACCTGTGGCCAGGGAGGTATAACAAAAGATTTAAAAGACAAGAAAAAGGGCATTTGGCCACAATTTCCCATAAAATGTGGAACATTTTCACTGTTGATATTGGTCATGCATTTCAAGAGATAGGAAACGTTACATGCCTACAACTGTTCAAATTCTCAAGAAGGTTATTTGACCCAAATGATATTGTTAAGAATTTTACCAATGCAATCAAAGTAAGGGAATTTGCCGGGGAACAAGATCTTTTTGATGATATGTTCCAAGCAAGAAATTCATTCAAAGAAGTTTTGAATTCAGCTCAAGCTCAGCTATCTCCAGAGGAATTTCAAGAATTCAAGCTTTACAGAGAAAGAAGACTAATTCCTATTCCTTTGGATAATCTACGCTTAGAGCCCGCAAGGGAGCAAACTCCTAGTGTTAGTCTTAACAGCAGTTCAAGTAAAGGTAAATCTAAATCAAAATCTGACAGAGATTCTAAACATTCCAATAAGTCTAAAGAAAAGGAAGATAAAATGGAAGAATCCATTAAAGATTCTGCACAATCAAAAGAACTTACTCAACAACAAATTTTGACTTCTCAACAGACAAATCCTCCTCCAACCAATGTACAACAACAACCAGTCACCATTGAGTTAGACAAAGAATGGGAAACCTTTAACCAATTGATTAATGTAGAAGGATAGAATGTACAGACCCCTGTCCAGACAACCAAAGTTTTGAACACAGGAACAAGCAGCACAGTCACAGTGACAGAGCACATACCAATCACACCCTCCTCTGAAATTGTACTTAATGTGGAGGAAATTCCTCCTCTAGATGTATTCTACAGCCCAAAATATAAAGCAGTAGTGAAGAGACAGAGAAAAAAGAGAAAGTTAGAAAGTTTAATTGCTAGTGAAGCAAAACAACTAGATGTATTGTGGAAGGATCCTTCCACAGAGCCTTCTAAGAATCTTACTAAGTTATCTCAAATGACAGGGGCTTATGCGTCTGCAACAATTGACAAAGCATTTGAGATACAACTTTTGTTGAATGAAAAATAAGAACAGATAAAAGTTCTACAATAGAAATTGCAACAGGTGCAAGCCAATAAGGAAGCACAATTGAAACTTGAAGAGTTACAACAACAACTTAAAGAAATGCAAATAGGACATCAAAAAAGCTTGGATGATAAAGACAAACAAATACAGATTATCCAAGATCAGCATAAAGATGATCCTAAGCTTCCAGAATTCATTTCAGAAACTATCTCTTTGAACAATCAACTACTGCAACAAGAGGAAGTTTTCTGCCAAAAAATCTTGCAATGGAATTCTTTGTGCCAAGAGAGCGATAAAATCACAAATAATGTTGTAGATTTACGAAATGATTATGATTTGATTAATGAAAAGATCAATGATTATCTGGCATGGCAAAAGACAGAAGAAGGCAGAAAAGCTGGTGCACCCATCATTAATGAAAACCATAAAGAAATATTGTTCAATAACTGGGATGCACAAATCAGAAGGGCAGAAAAGGCAGCAGAGGAGGCGGCTACAGCGGAAAACACTCTCACTGATTGTGTAAATGACAATTTACACAAAGCTAATTTGATCCCAGAAACTGTTCCAGGATATCTCCCACAGGCAAATCAACTGCAAACAGAATGGGGGCAAAAGGCAGAAGAAAGAGCAAAATCCATCCAAGGGCTGACAAGATTGAATTGGGACTCATACTGGATGTACTTGGTAAAGCCACACAGTCAGCACAGTGCGCTCAATTGTATCATCAATGCCACAGAGAAGATTGCTCCTACGCTTGCCGACTCTGTCTTTTCAGGACAGTTGAATTCTGAAGTCGGTCAACCGCATCTTCTCAAAACTATGCTAGATGCCTACAAGCTTAAAGATCAAGTTAATAGATAGATAGATTTAGTTTTAATTTCACTGTATTTTAGCCTAGGAAAAGGACGGTCATTGAACCAAATCCTTAATTTTTGTAATAAACTATTTTTAGATTTAGTTAAGTAGTATTTAAACCCCTCTCATGCATTTAGAGAGGGGTCCTGGATCTTAATATTTTTGGACTTGGAGATTGCATTTCTGTACTCCATTGTCTTATATATTTTTTAAAAAGGATCACATCTGGTGATTTTCATGCGGAATTATCTTTGAAGTGTTGCATTTCTGTACCTTTGGAATTTGATTTTGCATCATAGTTACTGGATAGAGTATCAAATTGCATTTGAAAGTCCTCAAGATGAACAAGGTATTTCTATCTGTTCACTGTTGATTTCTTTTGTCTTATGATATTCATTTTAAAATTGCTATCATTTATATGTATATTTGTTTTCACAACGCTTCCTTTTATATATCATTTCTGAGTATAATTGAAACGTTATTTTTCATAGTTACATGTAAATGGTATACAATGATGAATGCAATATGTTAATATAACTCTATTTAATTTCTTAAACAGAGTTATCTTTATTTGTTTCTGCACATTTCAATTTAATTAATAATACATTTTCATGGTTATTGTTGAATTGGAACAATCTTAAGTTGTATTCACATATAGCTACCCGGGTTAATGTTAGAATTTCTTTATCGGTATTTAGCTTAAATTAGATAGTTTTATTTCAGTTAGTTTAGTCCCATTTCCACCCATCCAATCCAATCCATTTAGTTACAAGGAAACTGGTCCTTTAAATCCAGTCGGAGCCACCACACCAAACGGAAAAGGAGTTGTCTTAAGGTCCCGACCGGGTGGTTTTCCCCGATGTTTGAAGCAAAGATTTTCTAGGCTTAAACATTTTTGGCGCTAGAAGGAGGGCCTGAGCTATGAATGGCAAGTAAATCTTTATCCACAAGCCATTCTGAGAGCAAAACACCCTCATTAACTTCTTCCATTTCTTCTGAAATTCAAAATCCTAGAGAAGAAATTGCAGAAAATATTCAAACACCCACTACCAAAATCTCAAAACATTCAGACAAACAACATCCTGAGTCTCCTGAAGTTCAAGATCTAATTCATAAATTGAAAGGATTCTCATTATCATTTGAAGAGTCTGAAATATCTGAAGGTAGTGTAACTTCAAAATTTATTCCTTCGAAACCTCTTACTAGGTTGCAAAGTGAAAAACTTGGTATTCCTCCGAAAGAATTTCCTTTACCTAGTAAGGGAAAAACAAAAAGAATTCAATCGGAAACAGAAAGTGATACAAGTTCATCATCTCATATTCAATCACCTGTTTCCAAAACCACAACTCAACAAAGTGCAGTTGTTTCATCATCATCTCCACAAACATCTTCTCCTCAATTCTCATCAATCTCAACATCATCTATTCCAACCACTTCAATTCAAATACCACCAGTTTCTACTATTCCTCCAATAGTCGTCCCAATAATGGCACAGAGACCATGGTCTACTCCAGGAGCAGTCAACATGGCTGCACCTTTACATGATTTACCAGACAATCCTGGAAAATGGCTTCCAAAGTTTAGCCCAGATCTTAACATTCAAGCCGAAGAACATATCAATAACTTTATGCTGGCTATTAATTTGAATGGAGTCATACACGAAGATGTTGTAGTTAGATTATTCCCATATACTCTTCAGGGAGTAGCAGGATCATGGTATTTTTCATTACCATCAGGATCCATAACAAGTTGGGACATTTTTGCAGATCATTTTTTGACCAAATTTGGAGATGACCGATCAATTGCAACTTTACTCAATGATCTCTCAAATTTGAAGATAGAGCCCAAGGAACCTATAAAAGAATTCAATGCTAGATTCAACAAACTCTTGAACAAAATTCATACAGATTCACAACCCAGTGAACAAGTCAGAATTGAATGGTATATAACTGCCTTACCCTCAAACATAGCAATTTTCGTAGATAGAGCTGCAAAGCCTACATTAGCTGAGAATATGAAAGAAGCTATTTCAGTGGAAAAACGTATCACTTCTCTGGAAAAGAAAAATTCTATTGAAGAAAGGAAATCAAAGAAGGTCAGCTTCAAAGATGATTCAAAGAAAAAGGCCAAAGATCCATATGACATGGAAGGTTTACAGAAAGTTCTTAAAACCATGTCAAATGAAATGGTTGAAATTAAAAAACAAGTGGCTGAAACTTCTACCAAGAAACCATTCCGAAATTTCAGAAAAAACCAAGTTGAATCTAAACCTCCTAATATAATCTCTAATGCAGAATCAGAAGAAGAGGAAGAAGAAGAAGATACATCTATAGTATCAGATCAAGAAGACGAAAATGAAGAAATAGCTGAATTGAATGGAATGTGGGATTTTATTCTCCCTAATTCCGATAGTGAAGAAGCTATGCCTGTAAGTACTAGGAGTAAATCTACAGCAGAACCAGTGCAAACAGTTCCTAAAAAGAAAATTATAACTCCAAGTACCAAAGACAAACCCACTGTGAAGAAAACTTCTCCATCACCTACTCAAAATCAGCCATCTTCTTCTAATCCTCTCACATCAACAGCGAAAACTTTAGTAGTGTCAGATCCTATGGAATACAACATTGTCGAAGACATGAAAAAGATCAAAGCCAACATTTCCTTACATGAACTCAACAAACTAAAACACCAGCAAAAGTTGCTATTGAAAGAATTAAATGCTACACCAATTGCTCCTTTACCAAGCGGTGTAGTTGCAAAAGCAGCAAGAGGAACTGGTAAGCCACCAGATAAGGTAGATGCTACTGATACTGTGCTCATTGGGGAAAATTCAAATTCTCAAACTCCTCCTTTTCTTTTGACTTATGAGATGTACAATAAAAATCTGCACAATTGTTTGATTGATTCCGGAGCTTCCTCCAATATAATGCCTACTTCTGTCTGTGCTAAATTGAATATTGAACCACAGAAATCAGCAGTTCATATCGTTCAGTTGGATCGCTCTAAAGTCCAAGTGGTAGGAGAAATCAATTCAGTTACTATCAGATTAGCCTCAGATCCTAGGATTTTCCAAAGAATTGATATTCTGATTGCTGATATTCCTGAATTCTATGGATTAATCTTGAGCAGGGACTGGTCTGCGAAACTTAATGGTTATATCTCAACCGATTATTCACACATGTGGCTTCCCTACAAAGGGAAACCAAATCAAATCAAAATTGAACAAGAAAAACATATGATGCACACTGTCACTGAATTTGAACAACCTAATGAACCTGTAGCATTCAACAACAATATTCTCGGAGGTTATTCTGCTGAATCATTCCTTGGAAATTTCAAAGCTCCTCAATCACCTTTTTCTGTAAATACTTTTGTTTCTCAGATAGAAAATTTTTCACAATCTGATACTTCCAGAATTGTAAATATTTCTGATATAATTGTAGATAAGCCAATAGATAAGTCTTTATTTTGGTCATTGTATTTTGATGGATCAAAATCTAGTGATGGAGCTAGAGCTGGATGCATCTTAATTGATCCAAATGGGGAGAAAACCATGCTGTCATGTAGATTAGAATTTGAGTGTACTAACAATACCGCAGAATATGAAGCCTTGGTTCAAGGACTTTATAAAGCCATAGGGTTAGATGTTAAATACTTGAAAGTCTTTGGTGATTCCGAAATTGTCATTAAACAAGTTAGGAATACTATTCATTGCCTTTCAGGACATCTTAAACACTATCAAACCCTAGTACAAGATCTCACTACTCATTTTTTAGCATTCAATATTTCTCCTATTCCTAGGAATCAGAATACATTAGCTGATTTGTTAGCTAATGTTGCATCTAAACTCCTACCTGCTGAAGATTGCAGTCCTGATAGGTTTTCTGTAGAATTGATTTTTCGTCCATCTGTCCCAGATAATGTTACAAATTGGAGAGTATTCTATCATGATCAATATATTCTAAATCTCATGACTTCAGAGAAATCATATGATGAGCAAATTATTGACAAAGATGATCATGATTTACAAATTACTTCAAAAGGTAATGAAAACCCCATTCCAAAATCTGTTGTTAAATTAGAGGATTTATATGACATTAGAGACAGATTCAAGAAAGTCACTAATATGAAACTTCAAAGCTCTACTTTGAAGTTTGAATTAGTAAATCTTGGTTCTGATTCTAAACCTCAAAACGTTAACTTAGGACTCAATTTAACACCAGAGGAAAGGAATGCATTCATTAAACTGCTGAACAAATATACAAACGTTTTTGCTTGGAATTACAATGATCTAAAAACATATGATACTTCGATTATTCAACATATAATTCCAATGCTTCCTGATATTAAACCTGTTCAACAGAAGTTGAGAAAGATCCATCCAAATCTTGAAAGTCAAATCAAATCAGAACTTAATAAACTTTTGAAAGCCAAAATCATTTTTCCAGTCAGGCACTCTAATTGGGTTTCCAATATGGTACCTATAAGGAAGAAGAATGGTGATATAAGAATCTGTATTGATTTCAGAAATTTAAACAAGGCATGTTTAAAAGACAATTTCCCATTACCAACCATGGAACAGATACTTCAAAAGGTAGCTAGTTCTGAACTTATGTCTTTTCTCGATGGATTTTCGGGCTATAATCAAGTTTTAGTTCATCCAGATGACAGATTGAAAACAACTTTCAGAACAAAATGGGGAACTTATGCTTATCAGAAAATGCCTTTTGGTCTAATAAATGCAGGAGAAAATTTTCAAAGAGCCATGGACATAGCATTCAAAGGTCTGATCAATAAATCAGTTGTTGTTTATCTTAATGACATAACAGTATTTTCAAAAAAGAGAGCCAATCATCTACATGATTTAAAACAAATATTTGAAAGATGTAGAAGGTTTGGTATCTCCTTAAATCCAAAGAAATCTTTCTTTGCTTTAGATGAAGGAAAAATCTTAGGATTTTTTGTGTCAAAAGATGGTATATATATTGATCCAGATAGAGTGAAAGAAATTTCTGATATTTCTTTACCACATAACAAAAAATCCATGCAATCATTTCTTGGACAGATTAATTTTGTTAAAAGATTTATTCCCGATTTTTCTTTAATTGTTTTACCTATGCAAAATATGATCAAGAAGAATTCAATATTCAAATGGACGCATAAAGAAAAAGAAGCTTTTGATTCAATCAAACGAGCGATCATTAATGCACCAGCATTGAATACCCCGGATTTTTCTAAAGATTTTACTTTGTATACTCTAGCCACTGAAACATCCTATGCAGCCGTTTTAACACAACTCAATGATCAAGAAATCGAAGCACCAATTTCTTTCTTTAGCTCAAATCTGCAAGGAGCTGAGCTTAATTATTCCGATGTTGAAAAACAAGCCTTTGCCGTGTTTAAATCAATCAAACATTTTAGACCTTTTCTCTTGAAAACACATACAAAAATCATTGTCTCATTCTCTGCAGTGAGGCAATTATTAATTCAAAAAGAAGTAGGAGAAAAGAGAGCTAACTGGGTAACAGCCTTGCAAGAATATGATATTGATATTAAACCAGCTAAGATTGTTAGAGGACAAGGTTTTTGCAGACTATTGGCAGGAGCTCATAACATACCAGAAAATCAAGATTCAAATCAAGATATTCAAGTAAGTCAGATAAGTGTTACAGATTCTGAATCTCAGTATGCTGATCTTATCTATTACTTGAAAAATGGGTATGCTCCTTCTAATCTCAGTTATAAGAGTAAATGCGCTTTAAGGTTAAAGGCTATTAAATATGAGATCATTGATAATGTGTTATTTAGAAAAAATTATGATTCAATTTTATTAAGATGTTTGGAAAAGACTGAAGCTGAAAAAGTTTTGCAGGAATTGCATGATGGACCAGCAGGAGGTCATTTTGGAGGTGATACCACGGCTCACAAAATAATTCGTGCTGGTTATTACTGGCCTACCCTTTTTAAAGATACGCATGATTACGTAAGGAAGTGCCAAATTTGTCAAACTGCAAGTGGAAGACAAAGGAAACCAGCTTTTCCTTTGCAACCAGTAACTATCGAGCAACCATTCGAACAATGGGGGCTTGACATTATTGGTGAGATAGTACCTCATTCTTCCAAACAGCACAAGTACATCCTTACTGCAACTGATTACTTTACAAAGTGGGTAGAGGCAATCCCCTTGAAGGTAGCCAATTCTGATGCAATTATTGATTTCATAGATCAATTCATCATAACCAGGTTTGGTATACCTCAAGCTCTTGTCTTTGATAATGCATCTTACTTCTCTGGAAATAGTTTAATTGAATTTGCAGTCAAAAGAGGTTTTAAATTAAAATATTCAACAAATTATTATCCACAAGGTAATGGTTTGGCTGAATCCACTAATAAAAACCTTATCAAAATCATTAAAAGGACCGTTGATCAAAATCAAAAGAATTGGCACAAATCTTTAATATTTGCGTTATGGGCTGATCGTATCACTGAAAAAGCTTCAATAGGGACTTCACCTTTCAATCTGGTTTATGGAAAAGAAGCTGTGATACCATCAAACTTAACTCTTCCATCATTAGCCCTAGTGCAGTTTATTGAAGAAAATCCTTCTTCATCCATTCAATTGAGATATGATCAAATCCTTAAATTAGAAGAAGATAGGGATAAAGCAAAAATTACTCATGAAAAACATCAACAGCTTGTAAAATCTTCTTTTGATGCAAGTTCTACCGGCTCAAAAATTTTGTCAATTGGTGATCTCGTTTTGAAATGGGATAAAGCACATGAAGAAAAAGGTAAACATACCAAGTTTCAGAAAATGTGGCTTGGACCATTTCAGATCGTGGAGAAGATAAGCTCAAATACATTCATACTCCAAGATCTAACAGGTAAGAGAGAGTCTCTTCCTGTAAATGGGCTTATCTTGAAGAAATTATTTTCATAAGGAGGTAACCCCTTCTTAAACTGTATATATTTCTTTCTGCAAAGTTTTTGATTGTTTTTGTTTTTACAAATAAAGGTTGTTTATAAGTCTCTGATTGACTGTTTACTATTTGAGAAAATTTCTTCGGAAAAATATTATAAATATTTATTTTGTGTAAATAAGAATTTTTAAAGTAATGATCACAGTTTTTGAATAGTTTAAAATAAGATGTTAAACTTTGAAAGATTATTTCAATCATTTACATGATCTTTTGAAAACTTGAGAAGAATGTAAATCATTATAAGTTTATTAAGCAGAGAAAGGTTATCTATCAAAGTAAAGATTTTTTTCAAAGTTTTGGAACTCAAAAAAAAAAAAACTCTGAAAATTGTCATCCATTGATTCTTAAGGATAAAACTATTTCACCCCATCCATTTAAGTTGTGATTTTTTAGAATGTAATTCTAAGAAATTATATGAAAATTTTAAGAGATAAGAGGTCTCATCACGAGCCGACTTACCATGTTCATAAGGAGTAATATAACTGACATTACCAATACTGCATACCAAAACAGGGTAATGGCTTATAAATATAAGACAAGGGGTCTCATCACGAGCCAGCTTGTTCAGTTTAATTATAACTAGTGAATGGCATTGTTATTAACTGGCTGCCAAACTAGAACAATGGCTCTTAAAATAAAAATAAATAAAAGACAAAAACATGAGATAATAGGTCTTATGAATTTATCTTTTAAAAAGTCATAATTTTAGTTGGATGGGACAATGAATGGTTAATGGTTTAAAAGGTAACCCTGTCGAGACTATGAACGTTTGCTGGCAGCAGAGCCAATACATATGGCAATAGAGTATATTATAAAACCAAAACTTGGAGAGATCCACTTACTTCATTATTAACACCAATCAAAGCTTGATATAACCCAAAATGTTTTTATTTCTTAAGGAATTAGAAAGAAATTATGAAATGATTTTTATTTCTTTTTCATAGTTACATTTTATTTGAATTATCCTAAGATAATTTTCATTATCTTTAAAAACCTTTACTTACTAAAGATAGAATGTTCATTTTATTTTTTCAGAGATAACTGTTTCTTTCAGTGAATCGCCAATTGTTGTGACCAACAACAACCCCCCTTTTTATTTAATATTAGTAATAATACTAAATAAATGAGGACCCTTAGTTAAAAAATCCAAAAAATCAATTAGGATTTGTTTGCCTTTTCAAATAAAACTTTCTATCATAAACTTATAGAAATCCCTTAGAAAGAATATTTAGAAACACTTAATTTTATGATAGATTATAATAAAATTGATCTTTAAACAAGATAGCGCATCCATAACAAAATGATATATATAAAACGCATTGATCGTAGATCGCATAGCGCAGAAAACATAAATGATTAATGAATATATTTTGCGCTCTTGTCGATTTTGCGCTTTTGCGATTTTGTGCTTTTGCGATTTTGCGATATGCGATTATGCACTTTTGCGCTTTTGCGATATGCGCTTTTGCGCTATTGCGCAATTTCTGCTTCTGGGCTATTTTCATGACTGCGATGATTTCATTTTTCGATATTGCGACATTGCGATATTGTGATATTGCGCAGCAAATCGCAGATCGCAATGTCGCAGATTCATGTAGGCGCGCTATCCCAAGGCAATCTTCCCATATGTCAAATCCGTTATGCGCTTTAATGATTATATTAAATGATTGGATTGATTATTAATGTGAAATGAGATTGTGTTTAGATTGAAAGTCATTTCACAATTAAAATATCATATTTCATCCGCTTTCACATTTTAAACAGTCTCATCACCTTTCTTATATCATTACTCTCATTTATTCGTAAAACACAGGCACGAAGGAGCAAACGTCTATACAAAGCTTCCGCTAAACACTATGGGTTAGAAGGAGAAGAGCTCAAATTATGAAAACAAAGAAATGGCTTCGCTATATGCAGACACCGCCTGTAACAAGGATGCCGGTATATCTACTTGGGAAGGAATGTATAATCTGTTAGAAGAAGAAAACCCTGTGGTGATAAAAGTTGCAGCTACAGCAGGTTCAAAGAATACGTCTGAAGCAACCCTTAGAGACTTGGCTTGCTCATTTCTGCATAGAATAGCAGCAAGGCCAAGGATTCTCCCATATACAGACATGGTGAGATGGGTGTTGGATAGCACAGATATTTCAGACAGACAATTCAGAACTCCATCTAAAGAGATAATCGGGTCATTCACCATAGAAGATCTGAGATTAATGTATAAGTTGCCAGAACCTCAGGCGACTTTCAACAAACAATTTATGGAAGATTTTTCCAGAGAACATTCAAATTTGGCAGAATGCACAAAGGAGTGGACCAAAAGAAGTGAACCATTGAAGAAAAACAAACAAGGTATGTACAGCACGGGTTCACTTACCTCTCCTTATTGTTTTATTGCTGCCATGTTATGCAGGCTTTTTGGAAAGCCTGACATAAATATGATCTTACCCGAATGGCTTCCTTTGTTGAATGCGGCTGTTAATTCTACAATTGTAGATTGGGCCAAAATCCTATCTGATAATTTGACCACTGCTATTTTTCACTACCGGTCTAAACGAAATGTTTCTCAGCGGGTTTATCCGCCTTTTTATTTATCTGCTTATGTCATGGACGCCATCTTCTATGTCTCTAAATTCCCTGTGATGGGCTGGAAATGGACTATCCACGATCCTTTGCCCATTCATGTGTACCATAAAGAACTATGGGAGTCTAATTTTGTCCCCCATTTTTACCAAATTTGTCATGGAATAATGCTGCCATTGTACAGAACATTGTATAATAAGGATGCCCCAAGTTTATCCTCAGAAACATAGGTTGATATTCTCCCCGTCGTGAGATGGTTTGGAGAAGAATTTTTCACCTATATTAGGGTTTTTGGAAGTTATGCTTCTCCCCATGTGTTACCCCTATATGTTCCAGATAGACTTGTAGCTCGGGAAATTGCTTATCAGACCTGTGGCCAAGGAGGTATAACAAAAGATTTAAAAGAGAAGAAAAAGGGCATTTGGCCACAATTTCCCATAAAATGTGGAACATTTTCACTGTTGGATATTGGTCATGCATTTCAAGAGATAGGCAACGTTACATGCCTACAACTGTTCAAATTCTCAAGAAGGTTATTTGACCCAAATGATATTGTTAAGAATTTTACCAATGCAATCAAAGTAAGGGAATTTTCCGGGGAACAGGATCTTTTTGATGATATGTTCCAAGCAAGAAATTCATTCAAAGAATTTTTGAATTCAGCTCAAGCACAGCTATCTCCAGAGGAATTCCAGGAATTCAAGCTTTACAGAGAAAGGAGACTAATTCCTATTCCTTTGGATAATCTACGCTTAGAGCCCGCAAGGGAGCAAACTCCTAGTGTTAGTCTTCAACGACAGTTCAAGTACAGGTAAATCTAAATCAAAATCTGACAGAGATTCTGAACACTCCAATAAGTCTAAAGAAAAGGAAGATAAAATGGAAGAATCCATTAAAGATTATGCACAATCTAAAGAACTTACTCAACAAAAAATTTTGACTTCTCAACAGACAAATCCTCCTCCAACCAATGTACAACAACAGCCAGTCACCATTGAGTTAGATAAAGAATGGGAAACCTTTAATCAATTGATTAATGTAGAAGGACAGAATGTACAGACCCCTATCCAGACAACCAAAGTTTTGAACACAGGAACGAGCAGCACAGCCACAGTGACAGAGCACATACCAATCACACCCTCCTCTTAAATTGTACTTAATGTAGAGGACATCCCTCCTTTGGATGTATTCTACAGCCTAAAATACAAAGCAGTAGTGAAAAGACAGAGAAAAAAGAGAAAAATAGAAAGTGCAATTGCTACTGAAGCAGAACAAGTAGATGTTTTGTGGAAAGATCCTGCCACAGAGCCTACTCATAATCTCACTAAGTTATCTCAAATAACAGGAGCTTATGCTTCTGCAACAATTGATAAAGAAGTTGAGATACAACTTTTGTTGGATGAAAAAGAAGAACAGGTAAAAGCTCTGCAACAACAATTGCAACAGGTACAGGCCAATAAGGAAGCACAATTGAAACTTGAAGAGTTACAACAACAACTTCAAGAAATGAAAATAGGACATCAAAAAAGCCTGGCTGATAAAGACAAACAAATATAGATTCTCCAAGATCAGCATAAAGATGATCCTAAGCTTCCAGAATTCATTTCAGAAACTATCTCTTTGAACAATCAACTACTGCAACAAAAGGAAGTTTTCTGCCAAAAAATCTTGCAATGGAATTCTTTGTGCCAAGAGAGCGATAAAATCACAAATCATGTCGTAGATTTACGAAATGATTATGATTTGATTAATGAAAAGTTCAATGATTATCTGGCATGGCAAAAGACAGAAGAAGGCAGAAAAGCTGGAGCACCCATCGTTAATGAAAACCATAAAGAAATATTGTTCAATAACTGGGATGCACAAATCAGAAGGGCAGAAAAGGCAGCAGAGGAGGCGGCTACAGCAGCAAACACTCTCACTGATTGTGTAAATGAAAATTTACACAAAGCTAATTTGATCCCAGAAACTGTTCCAGGATATCTCCCACAGGTAAATCAACTGCAAACAGAATGGAGGCAAAAGGCAGAAGAAAGAGAAAAATCCATCCAAGGGCTGACAAGATTGAATTGGGACTCATACTGGATGTACTTGGTGAAGCCACATAGTCAGCACAGTGCGCTCAATTGTATCATCAATGCTACAGAGAAGATTGCTCCTACGCTTGCCGACTCTGTCTTTTCAGGACAGTTGAATTCCGAAGTCGGTCAACCGCATCTTCTCAAAACTATGCTAGATGCCTGCAAGCTTAAAGATCAAATTCATAGATAGATAGATTTAGTTTTAATTTCACTGTATTTTAGCCTAGGAAAAGGACGGTCATTGAACCGAATCCTTAATTTTTGTAATAAACTATTTTTAGATTTAGCTAAGTAGTATTTAAAACCCTCTCATGCATTTAGAGAGGGGTCCTGGATCTTAATATTTTTGGACTTGGAGATTGCATTTCTGTACTCCATTGTCTTATATATTTTTTTAAAAGGATCACATCTGGTGATTTTCATGCGGAATTATCTTTGAAGTGTTGCATTTCTGTACCTTGGAATTTGATTTTGCATCATAGTTACTGGATAGAGTATCAGATTGCATTTGAAAGTCCTCAAGATGAACAAGGTATTTCTATCTATTCACTGTTGATTTCTTTTGTCTTGTTTAATTTCTTAAACAGAGTTATCTTTATTTGTTTCTGCATATTTCAATTTAATTAATAATACATTTTCATGGTTATTGTTGAATTGGAACAATCTTAAGTTGTATTCACATATAATTACCTGGGTTAGTGTTAGAATTTCTTTATCAGTATTTAGCTTAAATTAGATAGTTTTATTTCAGTTAATTTAGTCCCATTTCCACCCATCCAATCCAATCCATTTAGTTACAAGGAAACTGGTCCTTTAAATCTAGTCGGAGCCACCATACCAAATGGAAAAGGAGCTATCTTAAGGTCCCGACCGGGTGGTTTTCCCCGATGTTTGAAGCTGAGATTTTCTAGGCTTCAACACAAGGCAAATAGAAATCCTACTCCAACATTATCTAGTTTCATCTCCTGCTTGCTTTTCAATTTCTTCTTCAGAAGGTCCACTTTCTTCTAGAACGATTCATATCGGCCATGAATTCTTTGAAAGCTCATTGAATTTCTCGACAGTAGCCAGTTCCTGGATATATTGCTTATTCTGCTCCAATAGTTGCTTGTATTAGGCACTACCATGCTTTTCTACAAACTATGAAGCCACAATTGCCTTCTTCTGCAGTTGAACAAACTTCGAAGCCATGTCCTCCGAAGGGAGAGGAGTGATCTGCTGATTCAAACAAAACCCAGTCATTTGCTGATACAATGCAATGTAGAGGAAGAGAGGGCTCCACCGTGCTCCTCGATTTGAAAAGTGCTTGAAATTTGAAAAATTTCCCACAAAATTGTTTGAGAAGCCTTTTAAATTTGAAAAGTGCGCCACCATTGTGGGAAAACGACTCTCCCAATAAGTAATAATGATTATATAATCTTAATATAAACTGTTAAGTATGATTTATATATAATATTAATATAATCTGTTAATTATGATTTATTATATAATCTTAATATAACATGTTAATTATGATTTATTGATTTAATAATTAATTATTATTTAATTTAATGTGTTAATTAAAATTTATTGATTCAATATTGGCGAACACAATTATTGATTTAATATTGATGAACACAAAATTTACAAGGATAGACATGTTGGTGAAGGAAAAGTAGTTTTCTACTAACCCAATGAGCATGGTGGTGTTAAAATTTACATTAAGGAATGGATTACAATGGGGTTGGAAAAGCTAAGAACTCAAAGAACCAAAAGACCATGGAGGACACAAAATTTAAAGAGCAAGTTGAACAAGCTTCCAGGAAGTAGAGATAACTAACCAATGGTAATTGAACTAGATGTGAGAAAATGAAGAAGGAAATGAGGAGTTGCAAAAAGAGATTAGCGAGGAAGGGAGTTGGCCAAAGAATGATTGTGAAACAAATGGTTGATGATAAAATATAGCTCAATAAGGAGGAGTAGTCAATGCACCTCAATGAGGTATGATGAACACTCTAGAGTGGGTTTACAAGAGGTATGCAATTACAAAGTGATAGGTTCGATGCAATGTAGAATTATATTATGGATGGGAAAGAATCAAATGAAATAATGGGAAACCATATCCTAAGGACAAAATATTTGTCCCCAATATTAGGGGAGGACGAGAACCTAGTAGTGGGCATGGCACTAGACAATAGATAAGTTGGCATTGTACCAAACCCACCCCTTACGCTTCTTAAATACAATTAGGTAACACTACACTAGCTTATTAATAATGGTTCAAGCCCACCTAGTAGTTAGCTTACTTATGGAGGAACAATAAGAATTAGAGGAAGTAGTCTTAAAAATAGGGCAAGTTTGAATATTAAGAGTAGCAAAATTGGGAGTTTTCGTTATTTAGAGAAAAAAAAAAGTTTCATGAGTTTTAGTGCCTATGTTGCTTTGAATTATAACCTAGGAGCTTGTAAGATAAATAATATTAGATTAATGTACTATTTAAAAAATTTAGTCATATGTAAATGCTTTGGAAAAAAAACATAATGATCCTCATACCTTGATATAAAGCAAAACCTAAAAATTTCATTCTTAAAATCTCTTGTGTAGTTACCTGATGTCATTCAAGTAGAATATCACAATTACTTATGTCAGTAATGGTGCGATCATCTTTTTTGTTCTCTTAAAAGAACTCTTTCTAGCCATGCACCCCATCAAGCATAAATCATCCTAACATATAAATTTGAAGTAATATAAATCATCCTATGTTTATCCTCAAAAGAATTATCACCCAAAGCCTTGGTGACAGTGTAAGGATCGTATCAAAGAGGTATGAGATTCTTATGTGAGTTTGTCAATTTCTCTTTATGCAAGTCCAACCATAATTTGTCATGAAATTGAGACTTATCTAGAACCCAATGGATTGTGTATCTAGTTGTACTTGGATCTGGCAACTTTCTACAAAATATCATTAACTTAGTTTTGAATTTGTTGGATACGTTCCTCAAAATTGGTTGCTTTTCTTACCTCATTCAAAGTATGGGAGGTATATTCATGTGTTATTCCATGAATATAGCTACATCAATTTGTTCCAATTGTTGGGACACTAAGCACACCTGAAATGGCTTTCGACTAATATAAATGTGAAGAGTTATGTTAAATTTATGTTGAAAATATGTAAGGCTTTCAACATGTGTATGTGGATGCTCACAATTGTATACTCTAAGGAAATCTATAATAATCCTATTGACTACTTTTTATTTATCAATATAGGGATGGAAGGGAATGGATTTGGTCAAGCTTGATTTCCATCATGGACCAAAGATTAAACCATAAAATATTGAGGAATCTAACAAAATGAACCAAATTATGCTTGAATAAGAGCTTATGATTGGGTTTTGTGACAACAATCTTCTTACAAGGTGCCAAAATTCCCATCCTAAGGAAGCGATCAACAACAACAAAAACACATTTGTTGCCATGATTGGTTGAGGGAAATCATGACATAAAATCCATGGGCAATAACTCCCAAGGAATATCTAGAGTATGAAAAGGCATACCATTGAGGTGGATGGCCATTTCCTTTGGAAAAATATAATTTTTCCACTGCTTACATCCTTCGGCAATAGAATGCAGCTCGTTGTCATAGGTTGGGTATCTATGAAACCCATCATTGAGTGTTTGGCTGTGATAGACCATCAAATGTCTTTGTCGTGTGGGAACTACATCGATGACATGAGAAATTGGCTCATAGGGTCCCTGTTGTGTAACCATTCATTGACGAAAGTTACTTCCTCGATGGGATAGAAGTGAAAACTTATAGTTGTAAAGGCAAGAATAATGGTGTGGGAGATAATATTGTTTCCATAGAGAAGAGAACCAAAAATAGGCTCATGAACACCATCAATATATACTGGAGATGTTTCGGTGAAATAAATAATGAATACAAAATTTGTGGTCAATAGGATAGGGATCACCAAGATGTTGAACCATCCAATGGAAATATGGTTTTTAGTGCTATTTATCTAGTCACATAAAAGACCCCATAAATTTTTTCTTTGGGATACTCCCAAGGTTCAATAAGTAATCCAAAGTGAGAGGATTCATTATTAAGGTGACAATGGAAATAACCCTGAGTTGACCCAAAGTGACACCTTGTCAGCCTTGCACAACTAGGGTTCCAGTTTGAGCATCATTAGTAAGCACAATTGCACAAGTGGCAACATTTCACATTTATAGCATTTGGCTGCAAATATTTATGCATGCCTTTCCATTGAGGGTAACTTTAACATTTCCCAAGGCACAAATCATATGATTGGAGGAATTTTTGATAACTTGTCACATTCCACTAGCTTCATGCATGAAGAGGAGCTCCCATCCTTTAAGAATATTTTGGAGGATTTCATGGCATAGTCAAGGGTCACATGTTTGAAAAGAAGAGAGTCATAGTCAAGGATATGAAAATTTGCATTTGTATCATGTGGTGTAAAGGATAAGGACATTGGTGAAGAGTACTCCATTCCCAGATTTCCAACATAAAAAGACTAGGGTAAGGGTTTACTTTTTCTTCCACACATTGAGAGGCATTGATGTATTTAAGGTGTGTTTTGTTGTTGAGTTCACATATTTGGAAGCACAATTTCAGAAGTGGAAACACCTCATATTTTTTGCACTTGGCTACAAATTTTTATGCATGTTTTCTATTGAGGGTATCTTTCACACTTCCCAAGGCAGAAATCAAATATTTTGAGGTATCTATGATGACTTGTCACATTTCACTATCTTCACACATGAAGAGGATATCCCATCATTTAAGAATATGTTGGAGGGTTTTCATGACAATCAAGGATCACATTTACAAAAGAAGAATGCGCAAGTCAAGAAGATGAAAATTGGAATTCATATCACATGTGCCATAAAGGAGAGGAACATAGGTGAAGAGTGCTCCATTTTGAAATATCTAGAACATATTGTTTATGTCCTCTTTCCAAAGAAAATATATATTGAGACAAAGTTCCCAAATCGTTGACAAAAGAGGACCATGTATTGGATTATATGGACTTTGGTTTCTCCTAATTAGTTGAACCATTATATAACCCATATCGTTAATTGCTAGGTGGACACTATCATACATGGCTATTTTTTGGAGTTTGTTGTAAAACATTGTCAATCCTTTTCAAAGGAAGAAAAAAATCAGTTCAAGAAGGGATCTTGTGCTAAATTAGTATGAAAAATCCATATTTGAATAAAAATGTTATTGGTAGAAGGAATATTTCTATTTATCCTTGTTGATATGGTCACATATTCCCACTTTGACAGGGCTGGCTAGCTAGAATAATAATGGTGAGTTTTGGTGGTTAAGATCTCTATGGTAATGGGAGCCTTAGAGAACAGGGTGGGGAATGAGTGATTTTGAGAAAAGAATCCAATGAAAATTTATGTTGCTTGAAATATATAAACATGATAAGTAAGACGAACAAACAATTACAAAAGGATATTGATCATGATGGAAGGAAACATTGAAGAAAGAATAAAATATTTACAAAATATTAAGAGATAGGGAGACTTAGGAAACTCATGGTTAAAGGAACTTGGTTAAGAGTGGGACAAGTTGAGCTTGGACATGAGTGGCCTAAGATGAGTGATAGGCAATTCTTAGTTGAACAAGGCACAATGTACTTGTAGTAGGTGCAATTGGTCGAGTTGTTGCAACTAAAGAAGGCTAATGTCACATAAACTGTAGTATCCAGGGACTTGACTGGGCTCCCAAGTCGTGAAAAAATGAAAGGATAGTTGTGAGGGCATGATTGCCAAGGTGTGCTAGGGAATTCTAACATGTGCCAGATAGTGCAAAGGCATGTCAAACATGTTAAGATGTGCCAAGTGCTAAGGCATGCCAAAATGTGCAAGGGTGTGATAATGTGTGCCAGGGAATATCAAGGAAACAAAAGGGAGAAACAAGTTAAACTACTAGGAAATGAACATATAATAGGGTTAATAATTTATCAATTTTTATTTTCCAAGAGGGGCATGTTAGGAACACCAACACTAGGTGCCAATAGGTGCCAAGTTTTAGTGCATTCTAAGTGCAAAATCTTCCTTTATTTCTTCTCATCTAATTTCCAATAATTTATCTCAAATAAATTTAATATTAAACCATGCAAAAGCATACCAAGGCACATCAACTCATGTGAGACATGCTAAGACTTTCCAAGATCCAACACATGCCAAGTTCCAATGTGTGTTAGGGAGTATTATGCATGCTATGAAGTGACAGGGCATGTCGAAGAGTGATAATGTGTGGTAGAGTGTCAATGCATCTTGATGAGTGTTAGGGAGTACTAGGACAAAATTTGGGAGAAATAAGTCAAAATGCATGGAAGTGAATGAATATGAGGGTGTGCCAGGGAGTGCCAGTCAGTGCTAATTATTGTGAGAAGGAGGGAGTGAAAAGGTATGCTAAGCACTAGTAAGGTATACTAGGGAATATTAGGGCATGTCAAGAAGTGCCAAACTGTGATAGGGAGTTCCAAAGTGTGCTAAGATGTGCCGAATAGTGCCAAGGGATTCAAAGGTATGCCAGGTGCTAAGAATGCTAGGATGTGCAGTGTTATAGGGTATGCAATATGTGTCAAGGAGTGCCACTGCAACAATAGTAATAACCAAGCTAAAATGCAAGGAAATGAACACATAAGAGGGTTAATAAGTCAGGACTTTATCTTTTTCAAAAGGGGTATGCTAGGCACACTAATAATAGGTTCCAATACATGCCACATGTCAATGTGTGCTAAGTGTTAATGTATTTTAATGCAAGCCAAGGTGTTACAGAGCATGCGAGGGAGACTATTATTGTGTGCTAGGGCATGCCAAAATGTGCTTGGAAATCCTAGTCATGGCAAGATGTTATAGCCACAAATATGTTCCATGATATGCGAGGTCCAAGGAATGTTAGTGTGTGCCAAAGCATGTTAAGGTGTGTTAGGTCTCTCTCATTAGGTGTGATAAGGAGGGAGTGACATGGTATGCTAGGAATCGCTAAGTCATGCTAGTGTGCCAGAGTAGCATGCAGCTAAGATGTGACAGGGTTTCTTCCAGAATGGATCTGGAAATTTAAGGATTTTCACGTGCTCGTTTTCTCTAATAATTTGTTTTATGGAGAGATTACCACCCCAAGTATATGAATTTCAATCTCTTTGGACTACACCCAATCTATCAGAGGCAAGCTATCAAGATGCAACTCTGTGGGGAAGTTTTGATGCGTTGTCTACTAATGGTTTCATTAGCTCTGACAAGATTGATGTTATGTTCTATGCTCAATTTCAAGGGCTAGGAACAAATTTTTCAACTTCAACTTCTTTATTTTTCTTAGAGTTTCATCGACTTGTCAAGCAATAGGCTAAGCGATATAATTCCTTCACAGTTTGGGTTGCTCAAAGGCCTCGGTATTTTAAATATCTCCATCAATAAGTTGAGAGGACACAGACACATCAAATATGGGGTCTAGACCAAAAAAATACTAATATAGGTTGTAGAGACTACTGTAAATGCAACATGCAACTTAGATTCAAGACATCAAAATCAAACAAGATCAATAAATTCACTTCCAAGGCATTAAAATATGGGGTTTTTACAAGCTAAACACAATCAGAAAATTGAAAAATATTCAACTTGGTCATTTCTCGAGGTTCATTTTATAAATACCCGGTGGGCAGACTATCGACGAAGGTGAGTAGCATCTTGAGCTTACTTCCCCCTCAGAGGCCAATTTGACGTCTCCATAGCTATGGCATCTAGCATGCATCTCCATAGGTATGGCGTCAACTAGCTACACCAAACGATATAAAGGAGTAGAGAATCCCTCTTCGAAATCCGGCAGAATTACCACCACACTGTTCCACTTGCTTCGGCTCCTGAAGGGTGGATTTTTTGCAGGAGCGAATAAAAAATTATCAAAAAATAAAAATAGAATCATTCACTTCAACTGCAGTTTAAACTTCTGTGTCAGCTATTTTTGGCTCGTGAACATCATGCAACTATTGCTTTCCTTAAATCCCTTGTTTTTTTTTCAGCGTGCCATACATGCACAAGATCCATCAAAATGTAACAAAAATGTAAATTTTGGACTCCTATAGTTTTAAGATAAATATATGTCCATTCTGGATTCTAACGATGATTTGTATTAAGAGGAAAACTTAAACCACATAGACACAAGGGAGCACTAGGTAAAATTAATGCATGGAAATGAACAAATAATAGTTTGTGATAGGAAGTGTAAGTGAGTTCCAGGTGTGCTAAGGAGGGAGTGAGGAGGTATGCTAGAGGTTAGGGAGACAAGCCAATATGTGCCAGGTTCTAAGGTGTGCTAATGCATGTCAGGGAGTGTTATGGAGTGCCAAGGAAATTCAAGGGAGCACTAGTTTCAAATGCATTGAAACGAATAAAAGTGTCTGACAGGGAGTATCAGTGAGTTCTAGGTGTGCTAAGGAGGGAGTGACAAGGTATGATAGGTAGTTCCAAGGAATGATAGAATTCCAGCACGATAGACAAGATGTGTTAGGTGTCATGGTGTGCCAATGTGTTCCAAGGACTGTTAGGGAGTTCCACGGAAACACAAGGGAGAACTAGCTCAAAATGCATGGAATGAATGGATAAGAGTGTGTGATAGGCACTACAAGAAAAAAGGACATTGGTGAGAGGCGAAAAATGTCACCATAAGCTCATTGGTGATGGTCAAAAGAGCCTTCGTCACCGAAAACTAAACGTCACCAAAGGTGGCATTGTCGAAGGTATAGGTGTTGTGGTGACATTCAAGGTTCGTCACCAATAATGATTTATAATGACAGATAGTGACCATCACCATTTCATATGAGCAATGGTGATGGAAAATAGCCTCCGTCACCAAAAAGTCGAACGTCACCAAAGGTGGCGTCGCCAAAAGTATGTGTTGTGGTGACATTCAAGGTCCATCATGAATATTGATTATAATGACGGATTTTGACCGTCACCATTTCAAATGAACAACAATGAGTTATTGTGATGGACGTTCCATGGCTGTCACTATTGGTGCATATATATGGCGACGTTCATTGACCGTCACCATTTCATATTTGGTGAGGGTCAAAAAAAGTCATGATAAGCTCATTGGTGACTTCAAGGTCTGTCACGAATAATGACTATAATGACAAACAGTGACCCTCGCCATTTCATATCAACAACAACAATTTATGGTGACGGACCTTTCATGGTCGTCACTATTGATGCGTATATATGGTGGCGTTCATTGACCCTCACCATTTCATATTTTGGTGAGGTTCGAAAAATGTCACCATAATCTCATTGGTGATGGTCAAAAGAGCTTCGTCACCAAAAATTGATCACCTCCATTCCATATGAATATCAGGGCACGATGGAATCAAACCACCAACCTCCTGCTTGTAAAGCAGGTGCTCTTCCATTGAGCTAGCACCCTTTAAAGAATTAGAATCCAGTGAAGAGATATACAAATCAGGACTGAAAAAGTGTGCAAATACTGTGATATGAATTTCCAAGTTAATCATCTGGAGTTTGAAATGGTGTATATCTACATAGAGAGAAAGTAAAAGAAAGGAAGGTAAATCATGAATTGCCAAGTTAATCATCTGAAGTCTGAAGTGGTGTATATCTGCATAGAGAGAAAGTAAAAGAAAGGAAGGTAAATCGGAGATTTACCTTCCTATTCTTAGTATTCAAAAGAAATTAATATATATATTTCAAGTGAATATGAAGTAAGAAGCAGTGTCTTGACTAAACCAAGGAAAATAGAAGTAGAAACCAAGTTCTCTAAATGTTGGAACATATCAGTGTAAGACGATGAAAATATAAAGGATCAGCATTGGAAGCAGTGGTGAGGTCTTGGAAGCATTCATAGGTCAAGGGTTTAAGTCCTAGTCATGGTACTTGTCATTTGAAGATCTATAAGAAGAATTTCTTGTGGGTTTTCCTCTCCAAGAGGGAGAGGTTTTTCCCTCACTCTAGGAGCCTAACTTTATGTCTTTTGTATTTTGATAATTTACTTGATGAAAGACTAAATAAGCTAAGCAAGAGAAGACATAAGTAACTCAAGTAAAATCACAAGTAATTATCAAGAAGAGAATTTGAATTAATCTCTAGCCCTACAAATTCTCAGCACATAGATCACCTTGTTGAAAGTTGAAACACCAAACCATCCATTACCAAAATACAAAAGACACAAAGTTAGGCTCCTAGAGTGAGGGCAAAACCTCTCCCATGAAAGACTAAACAAGCTAAGCAAGAGAAGACATAAGTAACTCAAGTAAACTCACAAGTAATTATCAAAAAGAGAATTTGAATTAATCTCCAGCCCTACAAATTCTCAAAACATAGATCACCTTGTTGAAAGTTGAAACACCAAACCATCCATTTTTGTTGTTTAAGGTTTTTCATGTGTAGCTATATTTTCCTTTTGAATGGGAGGGCATCAAAAAAGCATACTTTCCCTAGTATTATCTTGAGTATAGATAAGACCTTCTCCAACAATAAAGGCTAATATATGTATGATAGTTTCCCTGAGTTCTAAATCTACACCTTGCATAACATTTAGTCATGTCACTCGATTCTTTGCAAGATGGCACATAAGAGTAATGGGTAAGGAACCTTGCATAACATTTAGTCATGTCACTTGGTTCTTTGCAAGATGGCACATAAGAGTAATGGTTAAGGAAGATTTCATCGACTCACATAATAAGCTTGAAAATTGCCACAAATATCTTGGATTTCTTCCATAAAGAATTCAATCTCTAGAGCAGTTGATTGTCAATATTGGCGCAGCTACCTAAGTAGAACTACAAAAGTTTATATTTCACTATTATTAATTCAATTGCAACTGTTCTTTCTCTTGATAAGCTTCCAGTGTCTAATCCTGCGCTAATCATAGAAGATGTAGATACAAGCCCTTCCAAAGCACTGAACCCCCTAAACACCACACTACTCGGCCACAAGGAAGACACATCCCATGGAACCTATGGAATGCCTCCCTCTCCACCATCCTTTCTGATGACCAGTGTCCTACCTATCTTTTGTGAGTGTTAGTTTTTCAAACACTGCTGGAGACATATAGATGATCAATGTTCAGTTCTGCTTCAAGGAAAGGTTCATTGGTGTTTTACATCTTTTGGAGATTGTTAATCTCTAGTTCGTATTGCCCTCTTTGGGATATGGCAGTCCTTACAAAGTTTGGCATTATTCAATCTATGGAAGATTTATGTTTTTCACCATGAGGATAGCTCATTCTATGCTTATGTTCTATGGAGGGATAAGGTATACCATCAACGTTTGGCCAAAGAAACTACTGATAAAAAATGCCCAATGTTTAGATCCCATTGTTTATTTTTATAGGCTCTTATATTATGATAAGAGTTTATGATCTCCACTTTTTTCTCTACTGTTTTTGAATAATTTCTACAAATATAGGACATGTTTTCCAAAAAAATAAAAAGCATTACAAAGTCCATCCTTACCTGGTATTACCATCAATTTCATATAGCAGAACTAAAGAAAACTAAGATGGGGAAAAGGAGAAGACGTGAACACCAATGGCATATGATTCTAATTTTAGCATGGATAGGTCAGATTCATATCTAGATATGGATATTCAGCAGCTAAACTGCAGTTTTCTTCTGTATTTTTCAACAAATTAAACGTGATACAAACTTTGTACGAGTTTTTATCCCAGCACAATGTTAGGGAAGTGTAATGGAATAAGAAAGGTAAAGTTTCGAACCTGCATGCGTTCATACTAATAGGTGGAGATTAAAACCTGTAGACATTCTTACTGCATATTTTCCATTTTGGCATTGTCCATTATTCCAAACCCAACCTAGAATTCTGATAATAGTGACTAGTACAACTTGCTAGTATATACTACAGACCCATGTCAAATAATTGTGACAATACAAAACTTAAAAATATGCAAGTACAAGTTTTAAGGTCATTGGGATCTGCATCCTATCTTTGCATGATGGACATATTTTAATTAGTGTGCTCCAAGGAAGAGATAAAATATCCTTGAGATCTACACCCTATTGCTAGATTGCATGCACTCTTCTTAACTAGACTTCAGACTAGGTCAAAATTAGCAAACTACTTAAATGAATTTAAAACTAACACTTGCAAAGTGCATGCACCCTATTTTACATGGAAAACACATGAAAATTGTTGAGAATAGATTGTTAAGAAAAGAACAACAATCCAATCTATAATATTGATCACTCCCTCATAATTAAAGTGCCATACTATTGAATTTGGAAAAAGGAAGTGTGCCCCTCACTATCCTGTCAAAATTCTGCAACTAAAGCACTCATACCTCATTCATACATGTGCCGAGGAGTGCCACATGTGCAACCAGATTGTAAAAGACTATCCAAGGTACAATATTTTAATACTACCTCTTATTGAGGAAATTGTTCTCCACCCATCCAAGTCTCCCCATGAATATCTTGAAATTCCCTTGACCAAGGGCTTAGTCAAGATATTTTCAACCTGTCTGAATGTACTCTAGATCAATTTCTCCCTTCTAAAACATGTTTCCAACAAATGGCACCTGATTTTAATATGCTTGGAGAAATCATGGAATATTGGATTATCATAGAGTTCGACACAATTTTAGTTGTCACAATTGACCCAAGTGGGCTCCAACATCTCACATGTTAGTGCTGCAATCAACTTGTGAAGCCATATATGGCTTTACAACTAGTAGTGTTGATTGAAATGTACTCTGTCTCTTCTAAACTCAATTGCACTAAATGCTGCTTCTTAGTCAACCAGAAAATTGTTTCTAAACCCAAATTGAAGCAGCACCAGAAAGTACTCTTCCTATCACTTGCATCTCCTACACAATAAAAATCAATAAATCCATGCTGCATCAACTCACCATCTCTTGCATATTTCAAACCATACTATTTTGTACCCTTAAAATATCAAAGAACATGTTTTGAAACTACCCTATGAATATGCCTCAGATCAACTGTGAACTAGATCAAGGTGTTCCCTATGAAACATACATCAAGTTCGATGTTACATCAAGTATCTAATCAATTGTCTATACATCAAAGGATCTACCATGTCTGAGTTCAAGTCAGCATGCAACCTAGAATTGGCATCATTGGGGTGACCATGGATTTACAAACAATCATTTGGAATCTTTTCAAGGTCTCAAGCATGTACTTTCCATGCCAAAGGAAAACCTCACTTGTACTTGGCCACACCTCTAGACCCAAGAAAGAATACATGAAACCAATGAATTTCATATTAAAATATTCATTCCTAATGGGTATGTGTTATATTAAGACACTGGAAGCTCTACGAAATGAAAAATATCGATATTGTCAGCTTCCTCTACTCTTTCAATTGTTGCTTTTTCTTGCCTTCACAAAAAATTCAAAATTAGAAAATTTAGTATGAACACTTGTAAGGAAACCAAATATGAGTATATCGTAAAGGAAGCAGTGATATTTTCTGATTTAGCTTCACCCTTTACCAAGAATAATGCCAAAATGTTTGTTCCAAGATAAAGTGCAAATTATTACAAGGCTATCCACCATTTTCTTTTAGCCATAGATCCCCTTGTTGAAACACCAAACCATCCATTTTTGTTGTTTAAGGTTTTTCATGTGTAGCTATATTTTTCTTTTGAATGGGAGGGCATTGAAAAAACATACTTTCCCTAGTATTATCTTGAGTATAGATAAGACCACCTCCAACAATAAAGCCTAATAGATGTATACTAGTTTCCCTGAGTTCTAAATCTACACATTGCATAACATGTAGTCATGTCACTCAGTTCTTTGCAAGATGGCACATAAGAGTAATGGCATGCTCTGTTTCTTGTAATGCAACAAGAGAAGTCTAGGGTCTTTATGTTATGTTATTTTCCTACCAAGTGAATCGGTTGGAAGGTCAATGACATACAATGCACACAAGATATAATCTTTTTTGGAAAATAGAAATTAAAATTAAAATGGCAATGCATTGTCTAGAATTGAAACAAAAGTAGCATTTTCCCCAATATAATTCACCCTCGTTGTTACAACTGCTATCCCTAAACCCCATAACCCATCACACTGTCTATATTTATGCCACACAGAGAATGGACCCTCTCTATCTCTAAAGCCCGATGAAAGTTCATCTCGTAGGAAGTGACTAAATGTTGACAAGCTTGAAAAAATCCCAGCAAACTGCAATATATGAGCACCTCCTCTAACACATTCTAAAGATAAACATAAATTCAGGATTACAAGAGCTGAATCTCTCCAACTATCATGTTGAAGCTGACTAATTACACACTTTGTGGGAAAATGCTTTTGAAAAACAGGAATCCATGTATTAGATGCAAGGAAACCTTTTAAGAGCATATCAATTACAACTAAAGATATGTTTGCAACATTATTTTTTTCAACACAACTGCAAAGAACAGGAAAAAATCCCAAACTCATAGGAGAAACATCGGAAAGGACATCTCCCACATTCTTCCTATCTTTGATTCGCCATTTTCCTAGTACTTTTTATGTTGAGAATGAATAATATCTAATGATGTCATAAGCACTTCTAGGAGTCATCTAAGCATTGTTTCCAATCCATCTAGAATAAATGGCTTGATTAACATCAATGATCTTAGGCTTGTGATCACTATTATGATCTCCTTTGCATAAAGTGTCCAAGTTTGCATCTTATTTGTTATTGATACTATATAGCTGGACATCCATCTCACAAAAATTATCAAAATTTGGGCCTATTCAAAGAGAAAATTTAGCATGTAATTTGTTGGGTCACCAAGGGGGCCTAACACCTGTATTGATAATAGATAATTGAAAATATCTTCAACACACAACCCTGTTGATTCTTCTGACAAGGCTGCATTTAGGTTTATTGATCTCAACTGCGTCCCCTATCCAACAAGACACAATATGAGGTCCTATAAACAAAAGGATAAGCACCAAAACGGACTGAACCGAAACTGTTATACCATAAACAAGGAAATTAGGTAGAGTCTAGATACATAACAAGCACATAAATTGTTTTGGATAAGTATGATAGTTCTAAAGCATGAAAGAACTCACAACCTTTTTGTCGAATATTGACAAGGATAACACAGTCATCAACGCTTTTAAGGCATTCAACTAAAAATCTACAAGACAAGAGGCCTTGTTTAAACTTTACACAACTAAATATTTCTAGTGTCTTTTTTGCTGCAGCTGTGAACCCTTTGTCTTCAGAGTGAGACCACCACCCTATACCCAATTATATTTCAAGGGATTTGGTATCATAAATATACTTATCTTCACACAATGGATGAAGCTCATGCTATCTGAAGTCTTCATCAAGACTTGCTAATCTTGTTTCGTTACATTCATAGTGGTGTCAAACATTGCTGAACTTCAGATTCTTTTGTCTTTGCAATTCCAGCTGCAAGAGCACCTCTATCAATTTAGTGGTGTACTAAATCAGCCATTGAATCCTATAAGATAATGCTAGCAAAGAGCTCAGTATTCTAAGCCATTGAATCCTATAAGATAATTCTAGCAAAGAGCTCAATGTGCTTCTTGAACCTCTTAGACCTGTTATTGTGTGAAGGCAGTTGTTCTTTCCTGATAGGCGACTTATACAGTTTGACTGTGGTAAATTGCAGAAGTTAGTGATTTTACTCAGAAAGTTAAGAATTTAAGATCAATAGGGCACAAAGCACTGGAATTCACTCAAATGACGAAATAAATTAGAAAGACATTGATTTTGATGAGCTGAAGGGGCTTTTGTACCACCTTGAGATGAGTTGAATTATTGTACAAACCTAGATAGATCTATTTATATGCTAAATTTGATTCCAATATGAGAGCCCTCTTTCCAATCTCATTAATGGCCTAGATATCATCCAAGATGATCATGAATATGCTGGGTATGGTGTTGAATTGGAAGAGCCCCTCAATCATTTTATGACATCATCGTTTGAGGAGTCTGGTTAAGAGTCTATCCATTAATTTAGATAAACAGTGTAGCAAGACAATTCTTTGCATTCTAGTGACTGGTCCTTTGCACTTTATAGAAGATATTTTAGTCACCCTAAATTTCCATTTGTGAAATCAAGCTGTAAAATTTTCCATTGACAGGCCTTGCAAGACCAATTTAGCATCATCATAGAAATTCCTTGAAAATATTTCAAGGTTGTCCTAGTTAGCTTAGCAATGGAAAGAAGTCATTAAGCTTAGAAAAGTTTGCTTTTCCTTTTCTTTACAGTTGCTTTGATCATGCCATGGTTAAGTCCTTTGATATGACAACCTACAGGAAAGGAATTTAAATGATTATGAACATATTTATTTTATGGGTCCACAAGGAAGTTTACTAGCATGAACTCCTTAAGGGAACAATCCAATCAGCTACAAAAACAAGGTAAACAAACAAAAATCCTAAATCACATCCCTGATGCATCCCTTAGTCTGTATCGTAGCCATTTTGAGTTGACAATTCTCCATGATATATATTTGGTGGATCACTTGCAAGAATTTTGAGCCATCTCTTGCCAAATCTAGTAGTAGAACTAACAGAAAAACACTTTGATGGACCATTGTAGCTTACTGAAGATAGCCTTCCCACCTAGAACTCACTTCATTACAGCAGTTATACCTATAAAGAATAATTCATAAAGGAGGATGGTCTTTCTTTCTCACACTAGTACCACCAATACCTCTTATTTCATTCACCAAAAATATGTGAGCTCGGGATATCTGCACATCATGATCTCAATATCGTATCCTTATATCTACAACTTATAAACTACATGTAAAAGAAATCAATCCCAAGGGCACAACAACGATGTCAATTTTAGTCCAAATTTGTGCCCAGTTTTTTTTTCAGCAGCTTTGAAATACATTTCTCAATGATCATTTGGAAGAACACACTTATGTGTTTTCAGTTGAAAGCTAGTTCAACCTCAATTGTGAGCCACTGCTCATCAAGTGCCACATTTATCTCCTCAGCTCAGCAAATCCCCTTGACATACAATGACAAAAATTTACCAAGAAAACATCCTTTCTCAAAGACGAAATTGAATTAAAAAAGGGAGGGCATTGTCTGAAGAATAGAAGACATTAGTGCAACATAAGTAGGAAATTTCTTAGGTTGACTCACCTAAGATGTGGACTTAGATGCTTCCACTTGTTCCTGTACACCCTACAATGTTTGAGTAAGACATCTTAGCTTCCTGGCTACACTAGTAAGTAATTAGGTCTCTATCCCTTGACTAGAATCTTGCTGATCTGACTTTGATTTCTTTTTCAGTTTTAGAACACAATCTGGAAAAACATTTTTGCATGCATTAATCACTATAGGATGTTTCTATGGTTTTGAGGACCATTCATCTTCATCAAACTTCATATCCTTGCTCACCAATGTCTTAAGTTGCACTTTAATTTAGATCATGTAGGCCTTGGATATCTTACTCTGTCCAACAAAGACCGCCTTTATGTTCAAGGGTTCAAGATTAGTCCTTTTCTCATCATGAATACGAATATAAATTGGACAAAAAAAAGGAAACAAAAATGTAACACTTGTGGTCTCACCAACAAAATATTTCTTTGGTGTTTTGTCCTTCAATATCCTGTGAGGACATTGGTTCAAGATATAGACAATGTGTTGCAAGCTTTGGCTTAAAGACACATGGGTAAATCCATTTCCTGGATCATGGTTTTAGCTATCTCAATGATGGATTTGTTACTCTACAATCCCATTCTTAGCATCCTCATGATCCTTGTTTCCCTACAAAATGTATCAAATTCCTTGGACAAGGTTATAGTCCACTAGATCTATCTCTCCCCTAACTTCCAAGGTTGAATGTAGGAAACTCAAGATAGAGTAGCAACAAAATGGGCATGTGAAGCAATTTGGATTGGGAAAATACTTGCAGATATGCAAGTTCATTAGCATAAGCATAATACTTTTTGCGATAATGAGGGAGTTACCAAGATGGAAAAAATACCCGCCCTTGATATTAATCAATTGCATTGAGGTGCACATATTACAACACTCTATGTTGTTATTTTGTTTTTGGTCAAAATCAGGGGAAACACTTCCCCACTATAACATGGGGAAGAGCACTGTCAAAAACAGTGGACCATTGGCTAAGCTGTTGCATTTGAGGGTTTTCTATGCCCATATAAAATCCACTTGGACTAGAATTTTGTATTTTCCTGTTGGCCTCATCATGGGCCCATAGTAACACAATGAAGTGTGCTTGTCAGGATTTGAACCCAAGTCATCTTATGAACTCCCTCTTATTGGTAGACAATTTTTTCTTGCAGCTCTTTTTGATAGCCAAAAGCCCTATTAAGGGTGGTGTTGGCATGGGATAAATGTTAAATTTACACTTTGTCCTGCATATTTTCAAATTCAATAGCGAAAATGGGACAAGTTTGAAATTACTTCACCAACTAGTGCCCCACCACCTAGACCTGCTACTTACGTTGTATACTGCCTCAGTATCTTGAATCTTATTGACACTCACAACAATGTAGCCCTTAGCCACTTGTTAACAAACCTAGATACACAAACCAGTGCCACTTCTAAGGGTTTTGAATGTGCTCCTTTGGGCACAATTTTTTTTGTTCCTATTTCAAGTCCATCTGTAGTAGAAGTGGCTACAAGGAAACTTCCCATAACCATTCATCTCTTAGCAAAGACAGAGCTGGTAGATTAATTGGTGAAGGCTTACAAAAAGGTATTAGCTATTCATAAGAAGTTACCACCTGGTGGTATACTGGTATTTGTCACAAGACAAAAGGAGGTGGAATTTCTATGCAGACAGTTGAGGAAAGCCTTTTTGAAAAGAAGAAAAAGCAATGTTAAAATACAAGATATTTCTCAAAAAATCAAAGCCCACTGTAGACACAAATGATGTTGCAACTGAACCCAATCTTGAGGGCATTTCTCAAGCTGTGGATGGCACAGATGATAGTGGGAAACACAAAGATGGAACTGATAGGTTTAACTCATTTGATGATGAGGGGTTTGAAGTTCAATCAGAGGCAAACTCATCTTCGTCTGATACTGAATTTGATTCACATTCAGATAATGAAGAAGAAGAGTGTCTTGACAGTGGAAGAAATTGTAGTTGATAGTGTTGAAGCAATAAGTGAGGGAGTAGATATGAAATTGGGAAATATGTTTGATGTTTCAGAAACATCAATGTCTCTCCCATCCAATCAGCCTAATATGGAACTAGATAAGAAGCGCACTGTGGTAGTTGATACATCAAATGAAATAGCTGGTGATGGAGACATCCCTCATGCATGCATTGGTTGGTCACAGAGAATGCAAGTACCAAATGTTGATATGAAACATAAAGTCATGATTGAAGCAGTTGAAAATCGTATGCCTCAAACAGTTATTATTGATGAAACTGGAACAAAGCCTGAAGCAATGGCAGCCAGTACTATTTCTCAGCGTGAAATCCAATTGGTTAGAACTATGCATGGAATTAATATTGAAAATCTCATAAATAATCCTTCTTTAGAGATGCTTGTAGAGGGTGTGCAGAGTGTTACCCTTGGAGATGATGAGGCAAAGATAAGGGGAGTTTAGAAGGCTATACTTGAGAGAAAAGGACCATCTTCATTTACTTATGCTGTAGAGATGACATCAGGGACTGAATTTCATATTCATCACGGCTTAGAAGCAACTGTGAATGCCATATTAGCAGGTGCTCTATAAATTTTTTCATATCCATCCCAGGGGATAAATATGTTGTATGATTCAGTATGAAATGTCAATTCAAAAACAAAAATAATTAATCAAGTATCTATCTTGGCCTGTTCAAACTTCATATAAAATTTCCATGATATGTTGTGAATAGGAAAATATACATCATTTGAGGTCCGCGAGATGGTATGAAGGTAGTGACAGATGGAAGTCCTGCCACAAATAAACCAGGCATTGGAAGCCATTTTAGGAGCACTTTGACATGTTTAGAGTCTGATGGTGTTTTTTAGGTTGGTAATGAGAGTGGTGATGATGATATTTTTGGGTTGAAAGGTAGTTATGAGAAATTTCGGAAGGATGATGATTCACCACTTATTTTATATACTTATAAAAGATCATGGAGGCTGATCTGGAGCAAGTAGTGGAAGTAATGGGCCTAGAGAATGCAGTTAAATTCACAATGACATTGGAGCAGCTGATGCAATTCTTGCTTTACATTCTAAGCTCAAGGAGAATTCATGGATTCGAGGATTGGCTAAATATCAGTGTCTACCCATATTTTTGATGAAGACAAACATGATGGCAGAGATGGTAAGGGTCATGCGTACTATTCTTGGTTTGGAGACTCTTGGTGCAAGTTATTTTAGTTCATTCAAAAAGCTTAAGAATGATATCGAGATATCAGATGGAGCAGCCAAGAGAAGATCTTCCCGAGAAGAGACTGATGCTTTAGAAGAGGCCAGACTTGATATTGAATATATTGTGATCCCTGGAGGGTAGCCAGTTGAATTTCTTCCAAGATGTGCTGACATTATTGCTCGTCAAATAAAGCTAGTGGAGAGCTATCAATTAGTAACAGAGAAATCAAGGAGATAGTGAGAGTGGCAGCTGATGACTACCCATGTTTCAGGGATATGACATTGCAAAACATTGAATTAGCAAAAAAAAAAACAATGACATAGTAAGCCTCAGTAAAGATTGTATTGAGCAGATACATAGAGACAGTGAATATTCTCAAATGATTGAGCTGGTGGTTCAATGTTATAAATATGAAAACAAGTCTTTTCCCCACACTATATCAACAGTGACAGGTGTGTCTAAAAGAAATATAAACAATGAAATGGTTGAATGTTTTGTCAATTCAGAATCTATTATTACAAATGAGCAGAGATCTCTTGAAGTAGAGGAAGATAATCCCAAGATGAACCTGATGCAAGTAAGGCTATGCGTATTGGTGTTTCGACAGAGGATGGTCTGGTAGAAGGAGATTTAAGAGCTAAGAACTATAACACTATGGTAGTGGAGCTTCTGCCGATATTATGCTAAACCTCATGCATGTTCGACTTATGAAGGATAACCATTGGTTTAGATTGACAATTCAAGTTGATTTCGGACCCCATCGGTGTTTCGAATTTTAATGGAGGAGGGGGGGGGTTCGAAATGAGTACTTTTCAAACCCAGCCATTAACCACGTGGCAAGCGAAGGATATGTTCGCACCCCCCACCCCCCCACACCATCACAATATGGCTTACCATCTGTTGGGCTCTCCGAAATCTGGTTTCGTGTTTTCGTAAAACAAATGCTCAAATTCTATACTTGGAATGAATTTTTGTTGCTGGGAAAGGAAAGGAGGTTTGAACTATCATTACCCAAAAAGAGCGATATTTGCACGATAATGTACACTAATGGCACAACTGGTGAACCTAAAGGCATATTGATCACAAATGAAAACATTGTTTCTATGGTGACCGAAATTGCTTATTTTCTTAAATGTCAGAATGAAGATCTCACAGAGAAGGATGTTTATTTCTTGTTTCTTCCTCTAGCACATATATTTTATCGGGTGATAGGAATTTTTCATATCAAAAAGTTCTTCAATAGGCTTCTGGCGCGGGGATGTGAAGCTTTTGGTGGAGGATATTGCAGAACTAAAACCAATTCTCTTCTGTGGTGTCCCACGTGTTTTTTTATCACATATATTCAGGTTTAAACCAGAATATAATTGTTGGAGGATTTCTGAATAGAAAAGTGTTTGAATTTGCATACAATTACAAGCTTAATAATATGCGCAAAGGGTTGAAACATGAAAAAGCATCTCCAATTTTTTATCAAGTTGTCTTTAGCAAGATTAAACAAGGTCTGGGAGGACGTGTCCGTGTAATGTCATTAGGAGCAGCCCCACTTGCAAGACATGTGAAGAGTGTCTACGAGTAGTGACATGTTTCCATGTTGTACAGGACTATGGTTTGACAGAAACTTTTGCGGGAAGTTTTGTTTCCCTTCCAAATGTTATTTCAACAATCGGGACTGTTGGTCCACCTGTTTCGAATATTGATGTTTTCCTTGAGTCTGTCCCTGAAATGGGATATGATGCACTTTCAGAAGTTTAAGCTTTCACAAGGAGAATAAGTTGTAGTGGAAAACCTCAAGAATGTGTATGGCCAGTGTTCTGCTATTGATTCGATTCGGATTTTTTTGAGTTCATCATTCATCATGAAGAGGTATTAATTGCCTTTGTCCAAGAGGCAAAGCTTCCTGTGATTTTGAAATGCTTTAAGCTATTAGTTGAGCATGAAAATGCCATGAGGAAGGCTATAGAGGAGCGGAAAAGGCGTTCTGATTATAAACCCATACTTGAGCAGGATGGCCTTATATGGCAGCATTCTTTCTATTAGGGGAAAAATAGGGAGAAAACAAGAGAAGAATCATTAACTGAAGTAAGAGCTTACAAGCGGCAACAAATGTCATACCATGGAAAAAAGGTCAAGCGAACTCCAACACAGGTGTTACAAGATATAATTGAGGGCCACATGGAGGAAATTAAGATAGCAAGAGGAATTGGTTGTTTTGTAAAGGGTATATTTGAGATACCACAAAAGGCAACACAATCTCTTCCTTCAAACAGTGTGACTGAGCGTAAATAGAAATGTGAAGCCACCAATTCAGCCTTTCCTAACAGGGGTGAAGGATTCTTTGTGTCTAGCTATCAAAGGATGCAAAGTGTCATGCGACTAAAGTTTCTGTAGGAAGCAATGTTTCGTCTTCTCTGATAAATAGGATCGATGCTATGCTTCACAAGCTAGGAAAAGAAATTGATGATGTAGATGCAAAAATTGGTGACCGATAGAAAATATTGGACAGAGATATTCAAGGGTACACATGGTAGCTAGCGCCGCATTAGAACTAATGATCCAGCAAAGGCAGTCTGAATGGCAGAGCCAGATGTCATAGCCACCCAGCGTTGCCTCTTTGTGACCACCTTAGCCACTTTCACCATACCTTTTTGATTTATGAAGAGCTGCCAAAGTTAATGTTACAGTCGGTTTTGAAAGAGATATTTTTTGTTCAGGCCTTGCATGGCCATAGTTGTCAAATTCTAATTAAACTGTAGTTAATGAAGATTTCCGAAGTAGATTAGGGCAACCAGCATAGTTGTAGTTAAACACTGCTTGTATTTTCATTATCAAGGGTTGGACCTTGTTAGACTCTGTGTTGTAAAGATCATTGTGTTGGAGCACTGTAGTTTTTTTTGGGGCATCAATAATAAGAGACCATTCACAGGATTCTTGAGATATGTTAATGGTGATGTTTCTTCTGTGTTAATGTTTTTCTCTACCTTTCATGCTAAGCATCAATTTGTCTGATTGTGAAACAGAAAATTTAGATTAATATTTGCTAAGAGAGCACCTTAATTTTGTCTGTGTTTACTATCTTAATGTTTTCTTCTCAAGTATAGTTAAATAATTCTTAACTACTCTTTAGCTATTACTGAACTCATTGTTTTCTTCCATCTCATATTCACACTGCCAGTAAGATCCAGTCTACATAGTTAGCTTGCCCTATGAATGCCCTTGAAAATTTGATGCACAATTCAGCCTTTTATGATTCCATAGCCCAATGGATTAAGTTTCATAGCTCTATTTGTCCAACGACATAATCAATCAAAACAAATAGCCCTCATAAGTTCTATAACTAGCCTAATATCAACCTTTATAACCATCAAGCTAAATCATAAAAACAGAGAGAGTCCTCTCTGAGTCTAGGAAGGATAGGTTTTGGACTCCAAAGCGGTTTGATGTTATCCTCTGTCGTTTATTCTTGCCAATCTTATAAATTACAGGGCCACAACAGGTGGCACTAATGTTGCAGGCTAGCTAATCAAGATAGTCCTAGTCAAATTCTATGCCTATAGGGAATATAAGCTTGGTCTCCAACATCGAAATTGGTCCAACTTACCACTAGACCAAGCCCTATGTAGGCTAAATATTGATGGTGAGAAATCACCAGAGGGAGCCACTGATGTTGGAAGCTAGTCAATGGGGATAAACCTGGTCACTTTTGTGCCAAATAGGAATAAAACATTAGTCCCTAGCATGGTATATGTTCTTAAATTACACTAGAACAAGCCTAATCAACTCATATTTTTATTAGTAGGAATGATAGAGATGTGATTTTTAAGGATGGTCTGGCTTTAATATCTTCTCTAGGTTGTTATTTTATTTTTGGTCAAAAGCAGGGGAAACACTTCCCCACTATAACATGGGGAAGAGCACTTTCAAACACAGTGGAACATTGGCTAAGTTGCCGCATTTGAGGGGTTTCTATGCCCATATAAAATCCACTTGGACTTGAATTTTGTATTTTCCTCTTGGCCTCATCATGGGCCCTTAGTAACACAATGGAGTGCACTTTTCAGGGTTTGAACCCAAGTCATCATATGCACTCCCCCTTATTGGTAGATCATTTTTTCTTGCAGCTCATGTTGATGGCCAGAAGCCCTCTTAAGGGTGCCACTAACATTGCAGGCTAGCCAATCAAGATAGTCCTAGTAAACTTCTATGCCTATAGGGAATAGAAGCTTGGTCTCTAACATCGAAATTGGTCCAACTTACCACTAAACCAAGCCCTATGTAGGCTAAATGTTGACGGTGAGAAATCACCAAAGGGAACCACTCATTTTGGAATCTAGCAATGGGGATAAACCTGGTCACTTTTGTGCCAAATAAGAATAAAAAAATAGTCCCTAGCATGGTATATGTTCTTATTGCACTAGTACAAGCCTAATCGACTCGTATTTTTATTAGTAGGAATGATAGAGACGTAATTTTTAAGGAGAGTCTGGCTTTAATCTCTTGAAGAATGTTCTTGTTGATTTCCCTCTATGTGTCAGATTTTCTAAACTGGCTCCTTAAATTTTGATGACTAGAAACACTAAAGGATATATGTAATTCCTGGGAATATTTTTAAAGTTTTAAGTGAGAATGTTAGCAGCTAGCTATAATTTCTTGTTCTGTATCAATAGTGAACTGAAGGAATTTGGACGCTGGGAAATTGCACTTCACCTGTTGATTTTGGAAATGCACCACTTAGGTACACAAGATGTTATGGATTCTGTAACTTTTTTGTAAACTTCCAAAGTAAGAAGTTGGACTAAGCTAAGCAAGAATCAATATGATAAGAGGAAGGAAAATTCAACTGGGTTTTGGCATATGTAGAAATGGAGAAATCCTGTCTGGAATATGAGCGGTGTATCATTTTGTATTTGTCACAAGAAGGAAAATTCAACTGGGTTCTAGCACATGTAGAAATGAAGAAATCCTGTCTGGAATATGAGCAGTGTATCTTGTTTTGTTTTAATGATTAACCTCCATATTATCATCTAGAGGATCAATGGAAGAAGGAAGGAGTCAAAGAATAGATGCAAGGTAACAAGGTTGTTTTGGATATTTATGTAATAAAGAACGGAAAATGGGCACTTAAAAGGAAGCCTTGTGCTCTCAAGGAAATGAACTGTTAAGAGCAGATAAACAATCTAGGTTGGAAAGAGCAAATAAACAATAAGGACATGGTTAAATCTTTGCTCCATCAATCATACTGCAATAGCTAAAAGTCTAAGGATGGTTGGAAAAAATTCTCATTGTAGCATCTTCTTGGCATTGAGAAGCAAGGACTGTAAGAAGGTTCTTGTACAATAATTTCTTATAATTTGCGAATGCCATTGCCGAAACTGCATTTGACTTTCATGTGTGTCAGGGAAGAGTTCAGAAATTTGCTTCCTTATGCAGTTATAGAGAAAAATGCTAAGGCTTGCTAAAATCAGCAATATGCCCACTGCACAGTGGGAAACTAGATAGAGACAATTACTATTTAACTTTCAAGAACTTATTCTTGACTAGCTGAAAAGTATTGGATTTTTTTTCTCATGACCTTGAGTACAAAGTCTCATAATCAACTAGATGAAAAATCAAGTCTATCTTTCAAATGTTTGAACCAGGACTATATAACTGATATTACAGCAATAAAAGAAATAATTCTAGTATATAGAAAGGTAGCACAGTAGAAACATACTTGAATTTTTGGGGTGCTTCAAACAATCTCGTCCTGAAGATAGGATTCCAGGTTGTTTGCAGTTTTTAATTGGCGAAGTTGGCTCTAATTTTGGAACTTTGTCGGCTCTTCTACAGGTATCATTTTGCACCAATTCTTTGCCAGGTATTTTTCTTGGACTCACTAAAGGAGTTTCATTTTATGCATCCTTTGTATGATTAAACCTTCAATATAACATTGGTTTTCCATACAAACTTTCTTAGAGAGAAACTGGCAACTCAGAGCAGGTTACAAGACCTCCTTGTATAATGGACAGAGGTGACCCCAGAATGTGGCAACAGTTTTCCACTTTGGCCGTTGTAAAAAAAAACAAAGAGCTTCTCTCTGTAACTTCTAAGGCCTACTTGGATGGCCTATTCTGGCCAAAACAGCAAAAAAGTACCTCTACGTTGTTATCTTGTGAAGGATAACGTTTCCCTCCATTAGTAACTTTTTCTATAGTCCCTGCTTCTTGATCCATTAGTTTTGAATTATCCATACACTAAAGAACATTAAAGATTTTATTCTATTGCGCAAAGATGATCTGAAAGGGAAAACCTGTTAAAGCATAGTATTTCAATTGACGTATCAAATTCTCAGTTGCATACAAACAGAAACTGCTTGTTCCATACAAATAGAAACCACTTGAAGATATCTATGAACCACCTGAACATCAAAAATGTTCAGTCTCGTAACTCTTAAGTAAATCTGTAAAGAATGTGACATTAGCCTTCTTGGCTTAGTGAAAGCCCTAATGTTCTATCCTATTTGATAGTCTTAAAAATCTCACAAAAACCTGTAAAGATTTTGGCATTCTGTACGCCCAGCCTCTAAAAGCCCTAACTTTCTATCTTCCTCTGTGTAATTTGAATAGAATGCCGTCAAATACCAAAATAATCAATGTCCATTCTCCCAAGACTTTGAAATGTGCAGAACAGAAAGAGAAATCATTCAATCAAACTACTCAAAATGTATCAGAATCCCCATCCTTTAACTCAATGAATTTATTCGCAAACTTTGTCGTTTTTTTAAACATTTTTTTTAGCACAACCTCCTCTAGTGCATTTATAGAGAGCCTTAGCTTATGAATTATTGCCTATAAGCCAAAATAGAGTTAAAATTTTCCATTGAAAGCTTAGAATAATTGAACTAAGAGAACCAAAGAACCATTGTAGATACTTTAATCAACTTTTTTTTTCTCTAATTCTGCTGCTTAAAACAGTGTTTTGAGCAAGACCTATTTCGACAAATTTAGTTCAGAGAATATAGTGGCTTATTTAATGAATTTTCTCCAAGACAGAGCATACAGGATTCGTGACAGCCACAAAAAAAAATTATGGGATTTTGCAATTTAAGCATTCTCTTGCAGAAAAATACCTTTTCTGAACTTGGTGAAGAAACGCAAATGATCTGTTGGAAGTCGTGCATAAATGATATATTGGAAGCCATGCATGAAGGGATCTGGGGGCTCGGGGATTTATTCCAGAGCGATTGCAAACCAGGATTGTACAAAAGTGAGCTCCTGAGCTCGTTTCAGTGCGTGAGCTCGTTTCAGGGCATGAAGAGGGATAATGCAATAACGACGGCAAAATACAAAGAGGAATTAAATGTAAAGGCGCCATATATTTGTATTTGAGTCAAATGATTTCAAAGAATTTGGAATAGTTTAATATTTTTTTAATTTGGAAAAATAAATGGAACAAGAGGGCAAAGGAATGAAACTAACTGATTGGGTGGGATAATTATAATGGCTTGTCTCATTTCTTTGAGTCACATTGAATCAATATATAAATCAATTATAAATTAAGTAATTATTCATTATTAAAGTGGGGTTTTATATAAATTATTTATTTATTAATATTAATTTGTAGTTTTTAATAATATATTTGTATTAAAGAAAATTATTTAAATTAATGTTGTATCAAGATTTTTGTTAATTTTTCTATATTATATTCTAATTTATTTTAATTTTTTTTTAAATATGTATTCACCTTCATGTATGGAGGTTATTTATTTGCATATTTAAAGTTTTTTTGTAGTTTTTTTCTTAAAAAAATGACTATTGTGATTGTGATGGTGAGAAGGTATTCTATAAATAGCGTTAAGGATTATTTAGAATAAATAGGAGATTCTTTCTCATTATCTAAGACTAATCTTTGAGAGAATGGATATAAATTCCCTAATTATCACATAAACAATAGGTTAATCTTGCATTTATTGCTTTCTCTCCATGGAGGTTCTCTAAACAAAGGGAATACCTCCTCTTATGTGAATTTGATTGTCTCCACCTCTTAAAGAATTTTCAAACATTAATAATTAAATCTTCATTACTTTAAAGATGTAGTCCTGTCGAATATACCAAAAACATAGTAGGATTCTTTCATTGTGGACAAAATCAAGTACATGTCTGAGGGAAGTATTCCTCTATGGATGGTTAACAAGTTCATCAATAACTACAAGCAAATGCTTTAATCTATATATTTAATGATCTTTAGTCATCATCTAAAGAGTTCAAGAATCAAATAAATTCCAACCTAAGTTCTAAGTATATGGTAAGCTTGTACTTAGAGGTTCTATTATTGTAAAAATTGACAACTATGGAAGTTGTGGCAAGGTATTGGAGGAGGGGCTGTCATTTTGGGGCAGAGCTAACCTCTTTTTAAATGATAGTTTCCAAAATTGAATCCATCTTCAATGAGTGTACGTTGTCTAGCTTTAAGTTTGGTTTCCCTTTCATCCTAGAGATCAGAGAAATACATGCAATGTATTATGACTTTCTTAGTCGTTTAAGTTAGTCATTTTTAGTTCGGTCACTTAAAATTTCTCAAATTTAGTATTAATTTACCAGGTGAACTTTTACAACTTGTAATTGTAAGATCATTAGATGAGGTGATCCTCTAACTCAATGTTGTGTATATGGAAAAGCTAGAAGATGTTATTGAGAAGAGCAATATCATGATGTCATTGGTTTCAACTAGACACTAATGTAAACCCACTTTGAAACCACCATGGGGGATCTGAAGGGCAACATCTAGTGCTCTTGTGTGTATGAGGGTTCAAAATTAAGGCCCCCTCTTATTTGCATGAAGTGTTCCTAGTACAAATCCATGTTAGAGTCAAGGCCATGAAAAGATGAAGTCCAAGTATTAAATTTATTGTTTATAAATAACCTCTTTAACAAATTGACACAAACATATAATGATGTCATTTACATTGGAGGTGTATGTCACCTGAATTGTGTTACAACTTTAATCGCTCCCCCACAAAAAGGTGTCATGCTCCCTTGTGATGGTGCATCAACCCTAATGGAGAACAATCTCGTGATGTAAAAGGAATTTAAACATGATGTAACTTTAATAGTGCCCTACATTCACCCCTTGGCTCACCACTCATGGAAAATGTGAGGCTATTTCAAGAATTGATGTGGATAATATCATTTTATTTTCTCTTATGTATAATATTATACATTGACACAATTGTGGTTTTTTAGCAAACAAAATATTTCTATCAAGGGTTAGCTCCTTGTTCATTAGGGTTGAATAGGTTGTGTCATTATGAGTGATTTATTCATTGTCAACTCCTTATGTGGGAGAACACTACAAGCTCCATGTCAACATGAAGAGTAGATATTGTGAGCAATTCTTATCGAGGTTTTTCAAATTATCCAGTTGTTCTACATTTGGTATACATGTTATAAGCGCATTACCCACAAACACACACCCTCGAGACCAATACCCAGTTCTCTAAAAATCAAATGGTACCAATATTCTTAGTTAGAGGTGAAGGATTTTCCTAAGAGGTTATTTTGTTGGTTTGAGGTGTTGTGTTTTGCCTTAGATACTAAGTGGTTAAGGGCTTCAAGATTTAATATTTAAGGGCCAAGGGCTTGGGGGGAAAGGGATTTAGGGGTTAAGGGCTTAATAATTAAGGGATTTAGGTGTTAGGGGCTAAGGGGTTAGGTTTTAAGGTGTTTCAGGGTTATGGATTAAGGTTTTAGGGTCACGGGTTAAGAGAATAAGGGGTTAGTGCTTACGGGGTTCATGGATTCTAGGTTATGAGTTAATAGCTTAAGGTTTATGTGTCAAGGGTTCGGTGGCTTATGAGGTATGAGTGTAGGGGTTAAGGGAGTATGGCTTCAGGGTTAAGGGATAGGGAATTTAATGGTTATGGGTTAATGATTTATTGGTTGTGACAATGGGGCCCCTAATGCCCTTATCACCACTATGAGGGGTTCCCCTTTCATTTTATCTTGTTACCTTCCCTCTAGGCCCCCTAGCCCCTATGACATTAGGTCTTAATCCCCCTTCTCATTCTCTAATGCCTAGATTATAGATCTTAGTAAACCATGCTTGGACATCCCACTTCTACCCATCCATGCTACATGTGTGTCCCCCAGTCCTGTTCAATACACCACAAAATAATCCTCCCACCTTTTTGGTCATATCATTCAACTTATCCTAACAATATGGGTGAAATTGGTGTTTATGTTGTAAAGTGAACAGAGAAAAAATATTACTTGTTTTTTCTATTGAGAAGATGTAGAAATTAATTGTCATGATTGGAATGTGCATGCATCAATCTATATTGGCTTGTTTTTCGAGCTTAGACATGAATAATCATTTGGTCATACTCCATCCTATCGATGGAGTCTGATACCACAAAGGTATCGATGGGAAATTTGAGAGATTCTTTTGAAAGCTTGTATGTTGTGGTATTTATCTCTTTCAGAATGTGTTTGAAAGATAGCCAGTCCAAAGAGTTGGGGGAATCCATGATATCTTGTAGGATGGGGTGTAGGTAGATGTTTTCTATCATGAATTATTGACCCAATTGATCATGATTTTTGAATTCCCCATGATCTATAGGTATTTGACTCTTTTGATGGATGGAATTTCCAGAAGGGCACAAAGAGCAGTGGAATCAACTCAGTTGTTGGAGCCTTAACTTTGGGTATGTCTTACTTTCTCGCTATAATACTGGGAGAGGAAGAGTACCACACCCACTTTGCAGCTAGGTGGGATAACTTGTGCAACACCATCAAATAAATTACAAGGGCATCCAAGAGGGAGTGGTGGAATTACCAAAATCCATTATTTTGTGGTTTAGGATGAATCTTGTCTTCCAAACACTATTTTTTATCAATTTAATTGTGATCTTTGTTAGAATTTCTTGTCAAAAAAATGTGGTTTTGTTCCAATCCCACAAGATATTGCTGATTAGAATGCATGGGACACCTTTAGAATAATCTTCCATGATGTTGAGTAGCTAAGTTTTGAAATTTTCTTCTAATATTAGATAGGACAACGAGGCTATCATGTTCAATTTTGCAAGGGTGGTGGTGATGACCTACACTGTGTTGGGACAAGAGATAAATAAGTGTGAGGAAATAGCATCATATGACTTTCATAAAGGATAGATGTTGGGGTGATTCGTAAACTATCATGGATATTTCTTGTGAACAAAATGTGTCGTTGTTCCAATCCCACCAGATATTGTTGATTAGAATGCATGGGAAACCTTTTTAATAAATCTTCCATGATGTTGTGTAACTAAGTTTTGAAATTTTCAACCAAGCTTAGATAGGACCATAAGCCTATCATGTTCAATTTTGCAAGGGTGGTACTGGTGATGACCTGCACTGTGTTGGGAGAAGAGATAAATAAGTGTGAAGAAATATCATCATATGACTTGCATAAAGGATAGATGTTGGGGTGATTCATAGACTATCATGGATATTTTTCGTGAACAAAATGTGTTGTTGTTCCAATCCCACCAGATATTGCTGATTAGAATGCATGGGAAACTTTTTTAAAAAATCTTCCATGATGTTGTGTAACTAAGTTTTGAAATTTTCTTCCAAGCTTAGATAGGACCACGAGCCTATCATGTTCAAATTTTCAAGGGTGGTGGTGATGGCCTGCACCATGTCGGGACAAGAGATAAATAAGGGGTGATTCGTAAAATATCATGGATATTTCTCGTGAACAAAATGTGTTGTTGTTCCAATCCCATTAGATATTGTTGATTATAATGGATGGGAAACCTTTATAATAATATTCCATCATGTTGTGTAACTAAGTTTTGAAATTTTCTTCCAAGCTTAGATAGGACCACGAGCCTATCATGTTCAATTTTGCAAGGGTGGTGGTGATGACCTGCACTGTGTTTGGACAACTAGAGCTAAACAAGTGTGAAGAAATATCATCATATGACTTGCATAAAAGATAGATGTTGGGGTAATTCATAAACTATCATGGATATTCCACTAGACAGTTCATCATAACAGACCAGATAAAACTATATTTAAAAATGAATGAATAAGAGTTTGTGACAGGAAGTGTTAGTGATTTTTGGATGTGGTAAGGAGGGAGTGACCAATAACCCAAGATTCTCCCCCAACTTGTCAAACTTCCCCTTTTTTAGGAGCTTTGTCAAACTATTAACCATATGCAACTTTTTCAGAATGTGGTCAAACAATACCAACTCCCTAGTGAACTTGGAATCTTAGGAAATTGTATTGAATATCAATGTGTTTGAAATGGTCATGACACATTGGATTTTCATAGAGCTTGATGTAACTTTGATTCTCACAAGCGACAATATTAGGCTTCAACAACTAATTGGTTGACTCTACAATCAAGTTGCAAATCTAGATAGCTTCATAATAAGTATATGAAACTTCCATATACTTTGCTTCAGTGGAACTGAGTGCAATTGTTGCTTGCTTCTTGTTGATTTGATGAAAATGATTCATAAAATGATAATAGTGATGTTTAAAATGAGCCTTATGATGGTCTAATTATACACATTGATTGTTCACGAGGTGTAGGGGTATGTTTATAACATCACTGCCCTTGAAATCTTTGTCATGAAAGCAAAGTAATTAGAATTTTCTTTAGTTAAGCACATTTTTGTGGTGGAATGAAGTTTATCAGATATCTATTTATACTTTGTAGAGGTTTGACTTTGTTTGTCCTTTGAGTGTTGGTGAGGTTTCTTTGTATTTTTTGCATCATAGTCTAGAGTCTTTTGACCTGATTGTTTAACATGAAAACTTTATGCTTATTGGCAATATATTTGAAATACCTGCATGATCAAGAAACTGTTATGGTTAATTAAATTACTAATTAGGTACTACGGAAAGAGGATGATGCTGAGAGGGCTTGCCTAGGTGAATCTAGGAGCAACCTGGAGGTGGTTAGGCAAAGCTCTTCTAAGTTACAAATATGAAGAGAAAAAATTGGTGATATATATGTGGTTGCTCAACCTGGGTTGTATAGAAAATATTGGCAGAGAGTGTTTACCTTTCTGTGTCTTCATGAAAGTAGGTTGTCTGGTCACAGAATAAGATCACTACATGTAGGTGATGGTTCTATAGTAAGTTCTCAGCCTTATCTTTAGAATGGCTAACAGATAGGATCAAGTTTGAATATAAGATATAATTTGATGAATTTGGAGATTTAGAGTTAAAGAAAAAATTGTGGTGATGTTTGGATGGGTGCTAATTTGTAGGGTTTTCCATTTTTATAATTTTCTTTGTTGTGCTTTCTACCATGCTACCTAGTTGCTTTCCTGTTTCCCTAGCATTTTAACTTTCTCGATGTTTATCTCTCTATTGTTTCTTGCCCCATTTGAAATGTCATCCTTATTTGGTAGGTGTTTTCTTCAATATAGTGTGAATATTTTTCCATCACACAGCTTCTGTGGCGTTTGTCTACGCAAATAGCTTGTAAGGCCCATTCATCAGGGTATTTGATGAAATAAAATGATAATCGATGATCACCAACTAATGGTACCTGCGAAGATTTACTCTGACAATTCTATAGTTTTCCTGTGCCAACAATTATACAACATTTTAACATCGTGACCTAGTCTCCTCTGTTCTCTTAGCTCATGTTATAAGCACTTATTGCTGTTGTCAAAGCTTTTACTCTATAGTCCCATTGAGTTATTTCAGTTATTTGTGGACATTGATCTATTTTCATTTCATTTCTTCAATTTTTCTGACTGTTATGCATTACCTTTGGCCAATGCCTTATTTCTTACCTATGCTTTTTCTGCATAAGCATTCCAGCTAGCCAGAGCAGCAGGGGTAGCAGGAGCCACTCAGTCCAGCCAAAGCCCACCAGGGGTAGTGCAGAGGCAGCAGGAGCCATGCAGGGCTGACGCAGGCCCAATCAGGGCAGCACAGGGGCAGTGTAAGCCCTTCAGGTGTGACGTAGGCCCTTACTGAGCAATGCAGTGGCAGAAACAGGCCAGTCAGGATGACATAGAGGGATTTAGAGCAGCGTATTACTGCCATTTTTATTTCTCTGTTCGGTGAACCAGTTTTGGTGCCCAAGATTGTTGTACTTAGATTATGCATAATAATGAAAACCCTCCAGAGCTAGTTGCACTGGTTTTCCCACATTGGGTTTTTTCTAGGGAGAGTTGTCTAGAAAATCTGTGTGTCACTTTTTCTATGGGCATGTTATTCAATATTTGATCTGTATATGCAGGTTGCTAGTTATATTTACTATTTACTTCGCTAATTTATTGAATATTTTAGAAATTAACTTGTAACTTAATTCAAGTAGGAGAAGTAAATCGAGATACTACAGTAGGGTTTCTTAGATTAAGAAATTTTCACATTCCCTAGGTCTAGCCCCATTAGGTCACCTAGGGCAACAATTTCCTAGGAATCTAGCTAGAGAAAAACTTCTATATCCTAGAGACAGTTACGTTGTTGGGTGCCCTCACTCTCCTCAGAACTTGGGCCAATTCTGATGGTGGAATCTCCGGATACCTCAAGCCCTAGCTCTAGGATCAAGTTTTTCCTAGGTGTTCCGAAGGATAGAACCTAGTAGGATCAATGTTACCTATCGAAGTAAAAACTCTTGTTTGATCCTTTCCCTCACCTTGTCTAGGATAAGAACATCATTGGTTGCTAAATTCCATCCCCAAACCTAGGCTGGGTCCACTTGGCCAAGTGTGGTCCCATTTGGTGTCAAAGGCCTTTCATCAAGGACCATTTGGGAATCCAAGTTCCCAAAAGATTTTGGGGATTGAGAACTTCCTTCATAAGTCTTTTTCTTCTCCCCCAACCCTTAAATCCCCCTCCTCTCTCCCTAGAAGATAAATTCCCTTGCTTAAAAGGAAAGCAAGTCCCACTCTTTATTTTATCTTAGGGTAATGGTCTCAAGGGTCACTTAACACCTATTGATTGACCTATACTCTACAAGTGACTTCCTAAACTACTGGGACTCCACCCATTGGTGAAATTTCGTGAAGAGCAAGGAGCCTTAGCTGTGGTGACAATGGGCTAAGCCTCCATCATTTCCCTTGTCCTGGAAGTTGCCCTCTTAGGAACCCCTTTTAGGTCCACTACTAGTTTGAGTGGTAACAAGTTGTTCACAATTCCATTTGTGAACAACACTTTGGTATGCCCACTTTTGCCATACTACAGCTCCAAGATGAGAAGTCCATGGCTATGGAGGCTGCCCTTCTTCTCTCTGAATCAATCCTCTACAATATAGTGAACTAGGGCTAGTTGGTTGGCTCACTTGACTGTTACTTTAGTCCTTCAAAGTCTGAACATCCTTAGGCCCTATACACCTACCCTTCTACCAATTTTGTTGTCCTTCACCAGAACAAGAGTCAGGGCTCTTCTTTGACAATAACCTAACAACCCTCCAACTGTACTTGGACTACCATCAATCTGCCCAACCACAGTCAATTACTTTTACTAATCTAGGGCCCACAATATTGTCTTCATCTAGGGCTCTTCAAATCTACCACCTAACAATGGTTTGAGTCCTCTCAAGATCACTTTTCTTGTGTATCGACAATTTGATCTAATTTTTTTTCTAATCTATGAACAAATATGAACTACTCCTCTTATCATACTTCTAACAATCTATAGATGACTAAAATAGGGTCACAAATCAGCCACTAACAGTCCATTTACTAAGTTTTCATAGGTTTCTTCAGATCTTTGTCTCAAACTCTATGGAAAGTCCACCAAAATCAACTCCTCTGCATGTCAATCCATTCTTCATATGGCACATTTCTTCTGCATGCTCAATCTTCTGCTCAGATTCCACCCTCCTTTGGATCTGTTGTCTCCACACATACTGAATCTGCAAACCATCTTCCAGATCTACGGTCTTTATTGTAGAAATAAACCTCACTCTAAGGGTCACAACCTGTCTTCTTCTATGCAAAATTTTCACAGTCTTAAGGGCATACCTTATGAACTAAATATGCTAGGAAACTGTCCTAACTAGGGCATTATACTTATGTACTTCTAATTGTTGTAGAACAAACCCTATTCACAATAGAAAAAACACAACTTTTGTCTCCATAAGAGACTCGACCTAGCTCATATGGATCCATAGAGTCTGGGCATTTCTTTGGCTGAATCTTGACATGAACTTCAGATCTCAATGTCGACCCTCAAACTAGGGCTAACTCAATCAATATTACACATGCGTCGACTTCTGTTATGGCTCTAAATTATAGTGCAAGCCCTCCTCCATTTATGTTGGTCTTTATCATAGACCTTGCAACCTACTAACCACCACAAGGTAAGATGGTATCAACCCTCTCTTCTATTTCATGTAGAAAATCTAACCAATGAGATTCAATCTGATCTTGTAATGTTCTAGAACAAGATACTGAATCCTTCCTACAATTTGTGGAAACAAAACACGATCGTACAATCACATATAAGTAAGAGAAACAAGTTATCAAACGCATAACACAAGATGTATCTGGGGAAGCAACTTCTCAAAACCCTCTATCTCTATTTTGTATTAAGTCAAGGAATCATGAAACAATACAATGCTTAATCTCTCTTGAGATTCTCTAGCACTCTGCCAATTGTCTCTTGCTGATCTACGCAAAATCAGTCTAATACTTAGCCAATTATCAGCCTTCCTTCAACCTGCCTTGCTCACGCAATTCCTATGGAATTATCTCCATATTAATTAGGAAAATCAACCTTCCTTGATTGTGCAATCCATCATGGCATCCCAATGACTTTATAATTGCACATGGGAAATTTTCTATAAATACAACTGATAGTTATGTTCCTTTGAACTGTGTTACAATAAGGATGAAGGGTATTTTTATTATTTAAAAATAAGATAAAACCCTAAACAACCAAAACCCTAACCCGAAGAGATGTAACACCAAGAGTTTATGGGCCCCATTGGGGTTAGTTGGGCAGCCAACTTCCCGGGGTCGTAACTTGGTCATATTATCTTCGTTTGACGCACATGATACCTCGTTAGAAAGATCTCTCCGAGCACTACAACTGCTAATGCAATTTCTATGAAATCATGAAACCTTTCATGCCCAAAAAACGTCATTTGGGGCCTCAAAATGACTTTGGAAGTTCAGGACCCAAAAAATTGACAAAAATAGTAAATTGTGCTATAATTAAGGAAACTGAAAAAATAAAAGAGACAATGGTGAGGGCCCAAGTGGAATAGGCGGGTGGCCACCAATATCCACCTCAAACACCTTAAATTGAATTTCTTGAGTTAACTCAATAATCATGACTTAGTTAACTGACACAAGTTTTTATGAGACGAAATTACAATTTATTGTCAAATTTATTTAAGGTAAAAATAAATTAGACGCCTCACATTCTTTATTCCTGGTACATCAAAATTCCTCACCAGTGTGGGTGCATTTTTTGTTGTCCTTTCTAGTTTCCAATTTCACTGTTTCTTGTTGCAAATTTCAACACTCCCTCTCAACAAGAAAGGAATTCAATCTATCCCCATCCGGTACCTTTGGAATGTTCTGCATGCTACACTTCTCTAGTGTTGTTTGCACCTGCAAATCCTGAAATTAAATAGCCTCCGGAAAAATGAATCAGTATAATGCATCTATCATCCAAGTCTTCTGGCTGCTGCTAGCTACTGCACCTGTCTGGTACTGGATTCTCTGCGCTGCTGCTGACATCTACATTCGTGCCCTTTGAAATGTTGCTAACTCTGATTTGTGCTCCAGTATTTTACATCTATCACTCTGATTTCTATCTTGTTGACATCTGACTACATCAATCTAACTAATCCTTCCTACTACTGTTGTACTGTGGGCTCCTCGTAGCCAGGTTCGATCCATGAGACATGCCATCTCAATGGACCTTGCCCAAATTTTTTTCTTGGGATTATGTATACACATCACCCCACAATACACCTCGAAGTATGGTTGCTCCCTCGTCCCATCTGGCTCAAAATTTCCCCCTCGTGAAGGTCTCTGCTTGAGTCGACGCTTCCACTCGGTCTCCTCTTTGCTTCTCATGAGGATGCATGTTGAGAGGTAATTTATGCTCCCTCTAAACCACCAAGTCTATAACTTCTGCCTTTCTCCTAAAAGATTTGCATGCATCTGGTACCTCAAGTACATATAGGTTCTTAACTCACACATAGTGTAATTGTTCCGACGTTACAAAAAGTTTCTAAAAAAGAGTTGATTTTAAATCGATGATATCTCCCTCATTCAAGCTCTGATTCAACCGATTTTTTTTTTTTCCATTTGGGTAGAGTTTCGCAAGGAATCCAAATATTATATTTGTTTTTGAAAATTTTACACCAATATATTCAGATATTCTCTGCAAACTCACAGCCCAAAAAATTCCTGTTTTGATACCATGTAGAAAATCTAACCAACGAGATTCAATCTGATCTTGTAATCTACTAAAACAAGATATTGAATCCTTCCTACAATTTGTGGAAACAAAACACGATCGCACAATCACATATAAGTAAGAGAAATAAATTATCAATCGCACAACAACATGATGTATTTGGGGAAAGAAACTGTTCAAAACCCCTCTATCTCTATTGTGTATTCAGTCAAGGAATCATGAAACAATACATTAATGCTTAATCTCTCATGAGATTCTCTAGCAATCTATCAATTGTCTCCCATTGATCTAGGCAAACTCAGTCTAGTACTTAGCCAATTCTCATCCTTACTTCAGCCTGCCTTGCTCATGTAATTCCTAGGGAATTAACTCCTTATTAATTAGGAAAATCAGTCTTCCTTGATTGCGAAATCCATCATGGAATCCCAATGACTTTATAATTGCACATGGGAAATTTTCTCTGAATACAACTGATAGGTATGTTCCCTTTAACCTCTGTCTCAGCTGGGTATTCCTCGAAACTAACATGCATGCAACTATTAATAGTGAATTTTCAGTCATATGATTGATCACTCATTGTGAATTAAATCTAATTTAATTCACTGAACCTCTCACTAGCTCATCACTCAGTTAGAACTAGTTAAACTAATTTTAACTCATTTAATTGAGTTAATTACACTTGCACCCCACTAATGCATCAACTTCAACTGGACCCCAAAAATATTAGAATCCCTCTAGATGCCTCATCTTAGACCCTCAAGTACTTGAATTTATTGAGCTAACTTGGTCATCATGACTTAATTATCTGACACAAGTTGTTATGAGATGAAATTACAATTTATTTTCTAATTTATTTAAGGGAAAAATAAATTAGATGCCCCACATTCCTCACTCCTGGTGCATCAAAATTCCTCACCAGTATGGGTGCATTTTTTTGGTCCTTTCTGGTTTCCAATCTCACTGTTTCTTGTTGTAAATTTCAACATTTTAGAATTTGATGTGGCCTTCACACAAAGACACCATTGAAATCACATGCCCAGATTCTCATGAGAAACCTCTCTTAAGCTCGATCTGCCAGAAGAGAACCAACAATATGCCATCCTACTTCCTAGCACAAACCGACCATTAAGGTATGAAACATTCTTTTGAACCCTCACATGATGATCTTGCTCTTGGAGGATGATCATGACCTCCATTTAGCAACCCTTACTTGGCCCTCGTACTCGACCTACTTTAGGACTACATCTCTCTTCACCCCCTTGATGTACCAGATAGTGGGAATACATGTCAAACATGCTAAGATGTGCCAAGTGATAAGCCATGCCAAGATGTGCAAGGGTGTGTCAATGAGTGTCAGGGACTGTCAAGAAAACAAAAGGGAGAAAAAAGTTAAACTACAAGGAAATGAACACGTAAGAGGTTTAATAAGTCATCAATTTACCTTTTCCAAGAGGGGCATGCTAGGCACACCAACACCAAGGGGAAATAGGTGCCAAGTGCAAAGTCTTAGTGCATTCTAAGTGCCAAGTATTCCTTTGTTTCTTCTCATCTACTTTCTAACAATTGATCATCACAAATAAATTTAATATTAAACCATGCCAAATCATACCAAGGCATCTCAACGTATTCCAATCATGCTAAGACTTTCCAAGTGCCAACACATGCCAAGTGCCAATATGTGTCAGGGAATGTTGAAGAGGGATAAGGTGTGCAAGAGAGTGATAATGCATGTTGATGATTATTAAGGATTAATAGGAAAAAACATTAAGAGAGCACTGGGTAAAAATTCATGGAAGTTAATGAATACGAGGAACTTGTGCCAGAGACTAGTGTAAATGAGTGTTAGTTTTCATGCCAAGGAGGGAGTGACAAGGTATGCTAAGCATTGGTAAGACATGCTAGGGAATATCAAGGCATGTCAAGAATTCCCAAAGTGTGCTTGGGAGTTCTAGGGTGTGCTAATTATATCATGTGAAAATTAATAGTGCCAAGATATGTCAATACATGCTAGGTGCTAAGGATGTGGCACAAGGTGTCAGGGTATGTCAATATGTGTCAAGGAAACAAAAGGAAGAACCAATAAGAGGGTTAATAAGTCAAGACTTTATATTTTTGAAAAGGCGAATGCTAGGCACACTAATAATAGGTCCCAATACATGCCAAGTGGCATTGTGTGCCAAGTGCTAATGTATGTCAATGCATTCAACCAAGGTGTTCCAGGGCATGTCAGGGACTATATGCAGCATGCCAACACATGCTAGGAGAGTTCCACGTTGTGCTAGCGCATCCCACCATGTGCTTGGGCGTCGGTGTCATCACAAGATGTTCTAGGTACAATGATGTTCCAAGACATGTGGGGTGCTAAGAAATGTTAGTGTGTTCCAAAGCATTAATTTAAGGTGTGCCCAGATTGTTGAGGATTTTTAGGTCTTTCTCATTAATATAATTGTCAAAGCTTGATTATGTATTAAATAATATATTTCCTACACACAATAGTGGAACTTTATCTAAAGGCAATTTGCTAGATAATAAACTTAATATATATGAATCATGTGTTGACTCATAGGAAATCTCTATTCGACTAGTCATTACTTGAGGGAAATGATACACACTAATTTTCTAAAAAAATTGATTGACCCTAACCACTATGGCCTTGGACATATTATAAAAAATACTCCACAATAATGGTATTAAAACGTTATCTTTTGACAAAAAAAATAATAACAGGCACATAGTGTCATCAAAAACTCATTGGAATGATCAATGATGACGGGCATTTTTTGACCGTCACCAAAAGTAAAAAAAAGAGCATTGGTGAGGGTCATTAAAAGTTTGTCACTAGGAGTGTCACCAAAGAGAGAATTAGTGATGGGCCTTTAACGACCCTCACCAAAATTGTCATTGAAAATGTCTTTGGTGACGGACCATAAAGGACCATCACTATATACACTTACAGTGATGATATTTTAATGATCAATGATGACGGACATTTTTTGACTGTCACCAAAAGTAACAAAAAGAGCATTAGTGAGGGTCATTAAAAGTTCGTCACTAGAAGTGTTAGCAAATAGAGAATTAGTAATGGGCCTTTAACGACCCTCATCAAAAGTGTCATTGAAAATGTCTTTGCTGACGGACCATAAAGGACCATCACTATATACACTTGTAACAGTGACGGTTTTTTAAGGACCATCACCATATGTGACATTGGTGACAGACCTTAAAGGTCCATCACAAGCATGACCCTTACCAATGTGTTTTTTTCTTGTAGTGAGGTAGTGTCAATGGGTTCCAATTCTTCTAAGGAGGGAGTGACAAGGTTATATGTTAGGTAGTGCCAAGGCATGCTAGAGTGTTAGGGAATGTTAGGGAGTGCTAGGGTGTGGTAGGGAGTGAAAAACATGCCAATAAATGTAGGGGATGCTAACACATGCCACATAGTGCTAAGGGAGTGTTAAACATGCTATGTGTTATGGCATGTCAAGATGTAAACTATGTTGCTTAGTTGTTTTATGGCCACGGTTGGATGTGAGCCTTGAATTGGTAACTTGTTAAGTGGGATGAGTTGAGATTGGAAATGAGTATCCTAATATGAGTTATAGGAAGTTCTTAGGTGAACAAGGCATAGTATAGTTGTAGTAGTTGTAACTTGGTAAAGCTATTATAGTCAAGTAAGGACTTGGTTGGATTCCCAAGTCTAAAAAAAGGTAAGGGTAGTTGTGATGGCATGATAGCTAAGGAGTGACAAGGCATGCCAAGGAATTAAAAGGTGTGCTAACACATGGTAGACAATGTCAATGCATGTTGAGGAGTGTTATGGAGTCCCAGGGGAACACAATGGAGAATTTGGTCAATTTTTTTGGCAATGAAGGAATAAGATTGTGTGCCAAGGAGTGTTAGTGAATTCTAGGTGTCCCAAGGATGAAGTGTTTTAGGAGAATTTCAGAATAAGAATTGTAGGAGGGAAGCCTATGGTGGTGATAAGATGTGGAAAAAGTAATTTCACAGAAAGAGAGACTTTGGGTTGGGCACAACATTGTTTTTCTAATGACTTGGTTGGGTTCCCAAGTTGCAAAAAAAGTAAGTCTATCTATGAGGGTATGTCAGCTAGGGAGTGCCAAGGTGTTCAGGGAATGTAAGGTTCCCAAGTAAGGCTAGTTGTGAGGGCATGAGTGCCAAGGCGTGATTGGGAATGCTATCATGTGACATATAGTGTGAAGGAATGTAAAACATGCTAATATGTTCCAAGTGTTAAGAAATTCCAAGATGTGTAAGGGTGTGACAATGCGTGTCAGCTACGGTCAAGGAAACAAACAGAGAAACAAGTTAAACTACAAGGATATGAACACATAAGAGAGTTAATAAGTCATCAATTTACCTTTTTCATGAGGGGTATTCTAGGCACACCAATACTAGGTGTGAATAGGTGCCAAGTGGTAAGTGTCAGTGCATTCTACATCGCAAATATTCCTCTATTGCTTCTCATCTACTTTCCAATAATTTATCTCAAATAACTTTAATATTAAACCATAACAAAGCATATCAAGTCATATCAATGCATGTCAGACATGCTAAGAATTTTCCAAGTGCTAACATGTTCCAATTGCCAATTTGTGTCAGGGAGTGTTATGCATGATATCAAGTGACAAGGCATATCAAAAAGTGCTAAGTAGAGAGTGCCAAAGCATGTTGAGGAGTGTTAGGGAGTACTAGGACAACACAAGGGAGCACTAGGTCAAAATGAATGGAAGTGAATGAATATGAGGGTGTGCCAGGGAGTGGCAATGAGTGCTAGTTGTCATGCCAAGGAGGGAGTGAGAAGGTATTCTAAACATCAACATGCCATATTAACCACTCACTTCTTACCATTCCTGCACCATAACAAAAAACCCTAAAAATTCCATTCTTCAAATCTTGTGTAGTTTCCTAATATCATTCAAGTAGAATCTCAAAATTACTTATGTCAGTAATGATGCGATCCATTTTTTATTCTCTTAAAAGAACTTTTTCTGGACATGCACACCATCAAACATAAATCGTCGAGTGAAAATGAATGGAAATGAATGAATAAGAGGGTTTTTTGAGGGTGTCAGCGAGTGTTAGGCATGCCAAGGGGGGAGTGATAAGGAATGTTAGGGAATGCTATGGAATTTCAAGAAATTCCAAGGTGTGTAAACATGTGCTAGATAGTGCCAAGGCATGCCATGTGTGAAGGCATGACGAGATGTGCCAGGTGTTAGGGTATGCGAATGCATGTTAAGGAGTTTCAGGCGACAAAAGGGAACACCAAGTTAAAATGTAAATAAATGAACATATATGAGGGTTAATAATTCAGGACCTTACCTTTTCAAGAGGGGAATGCTAGGCATACCAACATTAGTGCCAATTCATGCCAACATCCAAGTTTTAGCATGTCTTAAGTGACAAATCATCCTCTATTACTTCTCTTTTACTTATGAATAATTGATATCAAATAAATTTTATCTTAAACCATGCCAAGGAATTCCAAGGAATCCAAACACATGGCAAAAATTTTCAAGTGCCACTAAGTGCCAAGAGCCAATATGTGCCAGGGAGTTATAGGGCATGCTATGGAGTTCCATTTTGCTAAGGGGGGACTGAGAATATATGCTATATATTTACAAGGAATGCTAGAGTGTTATGGAAGCATACCAAGATGTGCCAAGTGCTAATGTGTGTTGAGTGTTAGTGAGTTCCAGGGAAAAAAAAGGGAGAACTATGTAAAAATCCATGGAAATTAATGAATAAGAGTGTGTGACAGGGAGTGTTATTGAGTTCCAGGTATGTTAAGGAGGGAGTGACATGGTATGCTAGTTAATGTTAAATCATGCTAGTGTGCCAGAGTGGCATGTGGTCAAGATGTTCCAGGTGCCAAGGTGTGCCAACACATTCTAGGAAGTGTTAGGGAGTTGTAGGGACACACGAGGGAGCATTAGGTAAAAATAATGCATGCAAATGAACAATTAAGAGATTGTGACAGAAAGTGTCAGTGAGTTCGAAGTGTGCTAATGAGGGAGTGAAAAGGTATGCTAGGCAGTGCTAAGGTATGCAAAAGGTTAGGGAAATATGCCAAGATGTACCAAGTGCTAGGGTGTGCCAATGCATGCCAGGGGAGTGTTTTCGAGTGCTAGGGAAAAATAAGGGAGCAATAGTTTCAAATGCATGGAAATGATTGAATAAGAGTGTGTGACAGGGATTGTTAGCAAATTATAGGTGTGCTAAGGAGGGAGTGAAAATGTATGTTAGGTAGTGCCAAGGAATGTTAGAGTGCTAGGGTGACATGGCAAGATATTCCAAGTTACAGGGTGTGCCAATGTGTGTCAGGAAGTGTTAGGGAGTTCCACAGAAACATAAGGGGGAACTAGTTCAAAATGCATGGAAATGAACGAATATAGAGTCTGTGATAGGGAGTGTCAGCGAGTTCCAACTGTGCTAAGGAGGGAATGAAAATGTTATATGTTAGGTAATGCCAAGGAATGCTAGAGTTATAGGGAATGTTAGGGAATGGTAGGGTGTGTTAGGGAATTCCAAAGAATGTTAAGGAATGCAAGGGATGCTAGCATGTGCCACACAGTTCCAAGGAATTTTTAGACGTTTAAGGTGTTATGGCATGTCAAGATGTAAACTATGTTGCTCAGTTGTTTTATGGCTATGATTGGACGTGAGTCTTGACTTGGTAACTTGTTAAATGGGATACGTTAATATTGGACATGAGTAGCCTAAGATTATTTATAAGCCATTATTAGGTGAACAAGGCATTGTCTAAGTGTAGTAAATGAAACTTGGTCAAGTTGTTGTAGTCGAGGCACGATTTGGTTGGGTTCCCAAGTCTAAAAAAAAATAAGGGTAGTTATGAGGACATGACAGTTAAGGAGTGCCAGGGCGTACCAATGAATTAAAAGGTATGCTAACACATTCTAGTTAGTATTAATGCATGACGAGAAGTGTTTGGGAGTGTCAGGGCATCACAAGGGAGAACTATTAAAAAGTGCATGGAAGTGAATGAATAAGAGTGTTTTTCAGGGAGTGTCAGTGAATTTGTTGTGAAACCAACTCCAAAAATAGAAGAAAAGAGATATCAATGCCTTAGAAATAAGCCACTTCGAGGGGGAAACCTCCAATACATTACATAAATTAACAATTCTTGGATGATACAAATGACAAAACCTCCTTTCTATATATAGGAGTCCATGGGGCCACAATGTAGTCCTAGTGGGGCCACAATGTAATCCTAGCTGACCTAACAATAGTAATTTAAGGGCACAATAATAACAATATGGGGCTTACAGGGGTACAAAAATAACAATAAGGGGGTTACACTAACAACAATAACAGACTATACTAGTAATATAGGGACCTACCATGCTCCTCTCCTTCAAAAAAGTGTTGTCCTCAATGCTAGAGTAGCTCCGAGTGCTTTTGTATGAAATTCTCATCCTCCCATGTAGAATCATCAGTGGGTAAGTTCTTCCATTTGATGAGGTACTCTGAAATTGACCAATTTCGTAGTTGTCAAGTTCTTGTTTCCGTGACTTCTTCAGGTTCCAATATGGTTCTTCCTTCATCATCAAGTTCTAGAAATATTGTTTGAACTGGAATTTTGTCCCCTATAACCTTTTTTAAGCATGAAACATGGAAAATTGGATGCATGCAGGAAGAAGCAGGAAGCTCCAATTTTTATGCCATATTACCAGTCTTTTGCAAAACCTTGTAAGGACCATAGTACTTTGGTGATAATTTATTATCCTTCTTAGCTTGCTTGAGGAAAATTTGTTTGTATGGTTGTAGCCGTAAAAATACCCAATCTCCCACATCAAAACTTCTCTCACTGCAATGTTGATTTGCCTATTGTTTCATTCGATTTTGTGCCAAATTTAGGTTATCCTTTAAGAGTTGGAGAACTTCTTGTTGATGCTTGATGTGATCCTCCACTGCTTGAACCCTAGAATTTTCCCTTAAATAAGATGTGATGGATGGTGGATGATATCCATAAAGTGCCATAAATGGGGTCATTTTTGCTGCAGTATGGAAGGAAGTGTTATACCACCATTCAGCCAGAGGTAACCACTTGACCCATTGTGCTTTCTTATCAGATACAAAACAACGAAGATATCCTTCCAAACATTTATTCACTATCTATGTTTGACCATCGGATTGAGGATGATAAGATGAGCTATGAGCTAGTTGAGTACCCAAACAAGAAAATAATTCCGTCCAAAAATTTCCTGTAAAAATGGGATCTCTGTCACTTACAATAATATTCGGGTTTCCATGTAGCTTTTGAATTGTTTCCATAAATGCAGTAGCAACTGTACTTGCTTTAAATGGATGAGATAATGCACAAAAGTGTGCATACTTGGTAAGTCTATCAACTACCACTATGATGACACTCCTTCCTTCGGACTTAGGTAAACCTGTGATAAAATCCATTGAAATCTCCTCCCAACGTTGACTTGGAATGGATAAAGGTTGTAGAAGTCCTGGGGTCTTAATTGTTTCCACTTTATTCTGCTGGCAAAACAAACATTCCGCCACAAACTTTCGAATATCAGATTTAAGGCCATCCCAAAAAAATTCTTTCTTCACCCTGTGGTAAGTTTTTAAAAATCCTGAGTGTCCTCCTAAAGGAGAAGTGTGCAATTCCAGAAGAATCTTTTGTTTTAGTTGGGAATTCTTACAAAGATATAAGCGATCTTTGTACCATAAGGAATCATTTTTTCAACTAAATGTATTAGATGTACTAGGATCTTGCTGCAACTTTTGAATGAGTGTCCATACATCTTTGTCCTTCTTCCATTCATCTCTTGCTTCGGTTATCCAATCTGGTTGGATAATAGAAATGGCACAAAGCAATGCTTCCACCTCTTCATCCTTTATTGAGAGTGCATCTGCAACAACATTAAGCTTTCCTTTTTTGTAGATTATTTCAAAGTCATAACCCAACATCTTTGTGACCCATTTTTGCTTCTCTTCTAAAGATAGTCTTTGTTCCAAAAAGTGTTTAAGACTATCATGATCAGTTTTTACCTTGAAGTGTCTTCCCATTAGGTAAGGTCTCCATTTATTTAGTGCATGTAGTATTGCCAACATTTCCTTCTCATAAATAGCCTTTTGTAAATACTTTCCTTTGATTAAACAAATTTCAAAAGCAATGGGTCTTCCTTCTTGCATTAAAACAACACCAATTCCATTTCCTGAGGCATCACATTCCACAATAAAGGTTTTTGTGAATTCTGGTGTAGCTAAGACTGGTACTAGGCACATTTCCTCTTTAAGATGTTCAAAGGCCTTAGTTGCTTCAAGAGTCCATGAAAATTCTTCTTTCTTCAATAATGTTGTTAGAGGTGCTGCTATTCTCCCATAATTCTTAACAAACTTGCGATAATACCCTGTTAACTCGAGAAATCCACTCAATTGCTTTATGGTTGTGGGGACTATTACACAACAATTTTTCATCGTCCCTACCATTCCCCATATTGCACATTGGAGGGCTCATACCATGACCTGTGAGCAGAGACAAGACTTGAAAATAATTTCATGGCATTCCCTTGAACATGTACTTTCATTCTTCTGAAGAAAACTCCTTATTAAAAACCCTAAAAATAGCCCTTTTTGCATTGGCGTGGGTACACAGTTCAGCCCTTGCGCCAAGGGGGTTGGCGCTCTGTCTCAGAGCCACACCCGCGCCAGCCTTAATAAGGACTATTTTTTAAAAATAAATGGCGGAAGATTGACCCCAACCAATTCCTAAACTAGTCTCTAATTTGAGTTGGGAGGTTGGCTCTGAATCTCCATGTAGAGGAAGTAGTTTTCCACCTCTCATGGAAGCTTCCTTGAGGATAGGGCCAATCCCATGATTGTAGGGATCCCAACTCCCCTTTTTCCATCTATATAAGCTTGCCATTTTCCTTTGAAAGTTAATCTCCAAAAATCTCCAAGAGCCTTCAGAGCCAAAAGAATGCTGCAAGAGTCCTCATAGTGTCAAATCCATAGCAAGGAGATTCTTGATCAAAGAGAGAGGCTTGTCCCCATTCCTGACAAGCTTTACCGAGACATGTTCTGCTGATGACCCGCCGAAGGAGAATTCAGCATCAGAGTCAGGTTGTATTCTCTTTTGAATGAATTAATGATAAGCGACTATTGGCTATGGTTCCACCCATTTTGTTCATTATGATCATGAGTTGTGTCCTCTCTGACTGACACATAGTTGTATATATTGGATTTTACGCTTGTGTTTGTTGTGTTTCTTGTGTGTGCAGGTGTTCGATCGCGACGAGCATGAGGATTGTGATCTGCCGGAGCAAAGGAACGGGAGCGCTACCCTCTCTACAAAAAATAGCATTGGATTCGAGGTAAGTCTTCTTCGCAAGTTGGTTTATTGCAATTAGGGACATGCACTATAGCGTGTTGTGATTGTTGCTAGACTCGATCTGGGCTAGTAGGGATCGCCTCTGTCCACAGAGGGGATTTACCTCTCCAAAAAATTGGCGACACCACTGGGGAATGTCTAGCTTGTTGTTTGCTTTATAAACTACAGACGGAGCCTAAAGTTAGCCAAATAGCCTTTGAAACGCTCTTTCTCTGCATGAGCGAAGTAGATCAATGCTACTTCAGTCAATCTCCAGTCTAGTTTATGAATTGAACACTTGGAGTATTGTCTTGTCTTTTTGATCCATCCTTGGCTTCTCTCGCTTGATCAGCTCTTTTGGGCTGGCTCTTGCTTTGTGTTTGGCTTTGGTTTAGCTTTACCATCACTGGTCTGCTTCTTGGATTGCTCTTTTTTCATTTTGCCTTAGTAAACTCGGTTGGCACACTTTTCAATGTTACAGTCGCACCCACTGGCATATGTTGTCAGTGTATTACTCATGCCAATTCTGTTCTGGCACTGGTTTCAGCCTTACAGTCGCGCCAATCCTGTAAGGTATTAGGGTTTACTCTGTTTTGAGCCTTCTGAGACTGATCTGGGTGTTTGGTCTTGTTTTTACAACTGCTTGAGTGTTCTGGAGCCTTGTTTGACTGACTGTGACCTTCATCCTTTGGTTGTTTGCCCATTTCCATCGATTTTACATTCTAGCCCTAGGGCATCTAGGTGCTATTGTGTGTCAAGCCTCCCTTGGGAGTTTTTGGTGTTTATCTGTCCAGTCAACCTTGTGATTGCTTCTTTGCATTCGTTTGGTGGTTGTCTATCATTTCATTGCATTGTTGAGTGATTGGTTTCTTCTTCACTTGAATTCCATTTTATCTTGCTTTGGGCCTAGATTACATTGGTTCATTTGAGTCTTTGGGATTCTCTTGGTTTTGAGGGATTGTTTTGTCATTTGAGATCTGATTACGTGTTTGCATTGAGTGAAATTTGCTTGTTTTTACTCCATTTCTATCATTTCTCAAATTTCTCTTTCCATTAGTTTTCATTTCGTTTAGTGCACTTTGATCTTAAACATTGAAAACACAAAAAAAAAATCTATTTTGCTTGTGATTAGTTAGTGTGAATTAAATCTTTTCTTTGTTATTAGTGATTAGTAACTTTGAAAGAAAAGCTTTTAGTTTCCATTAGCTGCATTAGATACATTTCTGGTTGTTTTCTGATCATTTTGTTCTTGTGTGAAAAGCTCTTAACTCTCTCATAATTAGCTTTCATCAAATGAAATGATATACTATGGCATGTAGTGTGCATTTAGGAGATTTTGAGACATTGCACTCGCTAGGGACTGAAAACTTAAACATAATTGAAGATAAACATTAAAATTTATTCAATTTACACTAAGGCAGCATTAAAACATTAACGAGATATTTAGAGGTCTAGGCTAGAGACGTGTTCCAGTGTCTTTAAACCTAGTAGCTGTCGTTCGCCTCTTGGCTTTAGACAGCACTAGTATGGACTTGTGCTCCCCTACCATCGCGTATATAAAGGGAGACCCCACTAGGTTGCCATCCTTTACCCATAGGAAGCCGAGTCTGCCACCCTATACCCGTGATACACCGGACACATCATTCAGGGAGATTTCCTGCACGTACGTTAAGTCCTTGGTTGATTTCTCTTTCATTTTGAAACCAAGGTGTATATTGCAGTTCACAGTTATTTGGTACACCCTTTGCCTAGTATTCTTGAGCAGTCATTTTGATCTTATCTGACTCCTTAAATTTTAAAATATCACCAAGCACTTATCCTTTCACGCTTGCTTCAAAACTGAAAGAGATAGAGTCATCTTTCATCCATTTCTCGACTCTTAAAACATGAAACGGTGAAGTTTCTAAGTTTCAATGTTGTAAAATAAATCACCCGCAATCACACGCCCTGTTAGATTTTGCTTGTTGGCCATTTGATTGTGTGCCTTGGTTTTTAGCCCGTGTGCGGTTTTGAGTTTTTGATGGCAACTTTTCCAGAGTTCACCAACCAAGGAATCCCCTCCAATGGGAATCCTGGTCATTTTCCTCCTTTTGGAAATGTTGGTGCTCCTTATATGGCAACGTTCCTTCCTAGGTTAATTGTTGGGTTGCCCGTTTGGTTGTTCTCAACCTTTGTGGTTCCGAATGTCTCACCTACTATTCAACCAATTCCTCCACCTGAACAACATCATGTTGATTCCAAGGTGGACCTCTCCACTTCTTCTCCTATTTCTGCATCTTCATATTCTACTTCGCTTGGTGAAAGTCTGGATTCGAGTAACCAGGTGGCTAAGAAGAAGAAGAAGAAGACAAAGAAGAAGAAGTCTGATAAGAGAGAGGCTAAAAGTGCAGCTACTACTTCTGAAACATATCCTCTTGATAAACCTTCCAACCCTCCACGGAAAGTCAAGTTCCCTTGCATGTTGTGCATGGGAGACCATCTTCTTTGAGACTACCTTGGCATTCCCAAGGTGCTTGAAGCATGGTCCAACGGTCGCCCACCATTGCCTTTGGCTTCTGGGAGTCAAGTTGGGGGCACATCTTCAACTGGCGTTGGTAAAGCTCCTAAGAAGCAGGGTAAGATTACCAATCCCTGTAAGTTGTGTGAAGGGCACCATGACATTCACCTTTGTCCTTATATGGATAAAGCTAAGCAATTTTTGGACAGCTCGGCTATTTCTGCGCCATGCCTTCCAGCTGGGTATAATCGGCTTTCTTTGAGACCTCCGCCAGTTGATCCTACGATTGGTCAGGAATCATCCTTGGTCAATCCCACTCCCTTGGAAATTCAAATTCAAAAATCCATTCCTGACCAACCATTGGTCGTGGGATCAGTTGACCTGGCTCCATCTACAGTGCACCAGGTCTTTTCCATAGAGAGTGGGTTTCACACCCCCCATGTCCTTCTGGTTTCTTCAGATTCTTCAGACTTGGAGAATGAGTCTCCTGTCCCTATACCTCAAGAAGTTGCTCCTCCGCCTCCCATGATGGAGGTTCCAGAGGATACCCCTCCTACCTTCGATATGGAGGTCGTGGAGAATGCTCCTTCTTCCGTAAGACCAGGGAAAGACTTTCTTGGTTCGATGGTAGCCCCTCTGAGTAGTTTAGTTGCTTCCTTTGATTGGAATTGATTTGCAAGATACTGCCTTTCATATTATGTGCCTTTCGAGACCACAGTACAGGATTTTGGTCTGGTCGTACCCAACACCATTATAGACAAAGGTGCATCTGTTAGTGTTCTATCCTCAACTACTTGGCAAGCATTTGGTTCACCTCCGCTTGTGCCTGTTACGTAGAATCTGTTGGCATTTAACAAAAGAACAAGTTAACCTTTAGGGATCCTTCCAAGGTTACCAGTTACTTTGGGAGGTAAAACCATCCATATGGACGTGATGGTTGTTCCAGGCCCCTTGGATTTCAATCTACTCTTGGGGCGCGATTACACCTATGCCATGGGAGCGCTTGTCTCCTCCCTTTTTCGTGTGGTCTGTTTTCCACATGAAGGGCAGATCGTGACCATTGATCGGCTTTCGTTCTTTGGTCTTGATATGGCAGCTGGTCCACCATCATCCCTTCCTGGTTTTTATCCACCCGTTGTATCTGCCCCACTGTAGGTCAAATATGTGGCTACCTACCCCGTGCCTGTACTCAGTGATAGTGCCGTTGTGCATCAGGTGCTGGGGGCATTGGGTCCTGACTTCCAAGAAATTTTCCTTCCATCGGACGAGCAACTCTTGGAAGAGTTGACTTCTTGTTCATTATGATGAGGTCAAGATGGAGCACAGTTCGTTGTCTTGTGTCAAGCTCCTTAAAAAATGAAACAAGTTTGTCGGAGCAGAGTTCCTTGTCTTGTGTCCAGCTCCTTAAAAAATGAAACAAGGTTTTCGAAGCAGAGTTCCTTGTCTTGTGTCAAGATCCTTAAAAAATGAAACAAGGTTGTCGGAGCACAGTTCGTTTTCTTATGTCAAGCTCCTTAAAAAATGAAACAAGCTGGTCGATAGAGCACAGTTCGTTTCCGGTCGTCGGAGAAAATTTCCTTGTCTTGTGTCAAGCTCCTTAAACCATGAAACAAGGTGTCCTGAGGATAGTTCTTTTAATGTGTCAACCTCATTAAAATAATGAAACATGTTCCCATTCAATTCGAGTCTTTGATAAGATCTCGTAAAATCCCAGTCGAGTCTTTATCTTGATCTCGTATTTGAACCTTCACTCCATCTGCCTTTCATGTGGACTGAACCTTGGGGGGCATGTACCTTGAATTGAATCACCATGCTGGGGGCATGCTTACTTTTTCAAGCATAGTTTGTTTCCGTTTCAAGCTTGTGTAAAAATGAAACCGGTTTCAAGCATAGTTTATCTTTTTTTCAAGCTTGTGTTAAAATGAAACCAACTTCAAGCAGAGTTTCTTGATTTCAAGCTTGTGTAAAAATGAAACCTTTCCCATTTTAACTCTTGTGATTGCCATTTTATCAGCCTGTTTTGCCAGATGAGCCTTGGTTTTCTCACTCCATCATCACTATCTGCTTGGCCGATCATATGACTTCACTTGGTTGTTTCACCCAATCCTGAGGAACTGCTGCGATGAGTGGTCTTGTTAGCTAGCCTCTTAACCTTTACTTGTTCTGAGTAGTTCCACCATTACCGGAAGCAGTAGCTACCCTTTATACCACTCGTTCCTCCAGGAGGAGTCATCTTTAAGCTCTTTTCTAACTCTCTAAACATGAAAATATTTCCGAGTCGCTTGTCGTTTTGATCTCGTTAAATTAGTTACGAAACGACATCTACCCAGTATATGTTTACCCGTTTTTCAGGCTGGGATAGATTACTTAAGAAAAAGGAATACCCTATCCTATCGCGACTAGGAGGCTTTCTCAGATATAGTTTTCTACCTTTTTGGATCTGAGGAACTATTCACAAAAAGGGACCGTTGGAGTTTACTTTTCTTCTGTCTTTTCAAACTCTCTAAACATGAAAAGACGTCAAGTTCTTCCTTTGTTAGACTCATTAAATATTGATGACATCGGATTCAGTCGTAATGACGTTATTCGAGTTTCTCCTTCCTAGGGCTCGTTAAATGTACTAGGATGGATTTTTCTGAAGGATGGACTTATATGACAAGCATATGGTATCCTCTTCAAGCTTGTGTAAAAATAAAGAGGTACTCACCGAAATGGTGGGGAAAAATGGAACCAGAATCATTGTCGTGTTGGCAGTATGTCACTCTTGAACATGGCACTTGTCTGCATTCATGTCGGGTTGGGGACATCTCATCTCATTTTCCACTTGCCTCCCTGGGTTTGGGTAATCCCTTTTGACCTCTCATATGCTCTTTGCCTCATTGCCATGACCTCTGATCTTTTGATGTCAAATACTGCCAAACTCACTGTCGTGCCGCCATATGTTCAAGAGAAGTTGACCTCTGCAAAATTCCAACCTTCCTCTGATTCCCGTCTAATCCTGATTCACGAAGACATTATGTTCCTCTGTCTCACGTCGATGATGTGGGAAGCACTATGGCCCACCTTGGATCAAGATCACTTCCTTTTGACTTCAGCTCATTATCTAGGAAGCTGATCTAGAGACTCCCTTCTGGTACCTTGGAGCCTGCATGCCTTAATGGTAGGTTCTTCGCGTTCGATGTGAGGTTTTCATCATTGGCCTCCGATCAAGTGATTCTACGGGTGTTCGACGCCAGCTCATTGATTCACATGCTGTAGATTGTACCTATAGTACCTTGAGGGCCATTGTCATTATTGGTGTTTCCTCTCGCGTCTGTTAACAAATTTCATCATCGGCTGTTAATCAGACGATTTCCTTGCATGTTCGACTTCAGCTCACATATTCACATGCTCGAACTTGTACTCTGTTCGGGTCAAGATGGAGTGCAAGACCCTGGATCTCTGACTGTTATAATCCAGGCTGCGATTTTGTGGATTATTATGATTAGTTACATGACTCACTGATTGGATGGCTGCGACCATACCTGAGTATTTCTATTTATCGATCCTTACTGGATGGCTGCGTCCATGCCTTGGATATGGATTATTGTATACTTTTTTATGGATGGCTACGCCCATGCCACATATATATCATGTATCTGAGATATCAGTTGTATTTCTCTACGCAGGTTTTCCAATGGCGGTGTTTTCAGTTGGACACGTTCTCGTAAAGCATTTCACCCCTCTCTCTCTCTCGGGCCTCATGCTTTAGGGGGCATCTGTTACACAGCAATTTGTCAACGTCCCTTCCATTCCCCATACCGCACATTGAAGGGCTCATAATGTGACCTGTGAGCAAAGACAAGACTTGAAAATACTTTCATGGCATTCCCCTGAACATGTACTTTCATTCTCCTGAAGACAACTCCTTGTGAAAAACCCTAAAAATATCCCTTTTTGCATTGGCGCGGGTACACAGTTCAGCCCTCGTGCGAAGGGGGCAAATCCTCCAAAGAGGGCACACCAATTGGCGCTCTGTCTCAGAGCCGCACCCGCACCAGCCTTAATAAGGACTGCTTTTTAAAAATAAATGGCAGAAGATTGACCCCAACCAATTCCTAAACTGGTATCTAATTTGAGTTGGGAGGTTGGCTCTGAATCTCCATGTAGAGGAAGTAGTTTTCCACCTCTCATGGAAGCTTCCTTGAGGATAGGGCCAATCCCATGATTTTAGGAATCCAAACTCCCCTTCCTCCATCTATATAAGCTTGCCATTTTCCTTTGCAAGTTAATCTCCAAAAATATCCAAGAGCCTTCAGAGCCAAAAGAATGCTGCAAGAGTCCTCATAGTGTCAAATCCATAGTAAGGATATTTTTTATCAAAGAGAGAGGCTTGTCCCCATTCCTGACAAGATTTACTAAGACATGTTCTGCTGACGACCCGCCGAAGGAGAATTCAGCGTAAGAGTCAGGTTGTATTCTCTTTTGAATGAATTAATGATAAGCGACTATTGGTTATGGTCCCACTCATTTTGTTCATTATGATCGTGATTTGTGTCCTCTATGACTGACACATAGTTTTATATATTGGATTTTACGCTTGTGTTTGTTGTGTTTCTTGCGTGTGCAGGTGTTCGATCGCGACAAGCATGAGGATTGTGATTTGTCGGAGCAAAGGAACGGGAGCGCTACCCTCTCTACAAACAATAGCATTGGATTCGAGGTAAGCCTTCTTCGCAAGTTGGTTTATTGAAATTAGGGACCTGCACTATAGCGTGTTGTGATTGTTGCTAGACCCGATCTAGGCTAGTAGGGATTGCCTTTGTCCGTAGAGGGGATTTACCTCTCCAACAGGGACTTTCCATTCCTTAATCGCTTTAATTTTGTTGGGGTCTACCTTAACACCCTCGTGAGATAGAATATGACCCAGATATTCCACCTCTTGTACTCCAAATAAACATTTGGATTTTTTTTCATATAATTGTTTCTCCTCCAATAGTGTGAGCACCCTTTCAACATGTAATTCATCCAATAATTCATCAATCACAGAAATGGGAAATTTATCTTTAATAGTGAGCTTATTGAGCTCCCTATAGTCCAGAAACATGCACCATGATCCATATTTCTTGTGCACCAATACTACTGGAGCAGAGAAAGAACTTTGACTAGGTTTAATTATACCAGCCTCCAACATTTTTGCAATCATAAGTTCAATTTCGCTCTTTTGGACATAAGGATATCTGTAAGGCTTGATGTTTGGAAGAATACTTCCTGGAATCAAATGAATAGAATGATCATGATCACGAATAGGTTGGAGTCCTTTGGGAGTATCAAACACCTTGGAATGATTGTCCAAGATTTTTTGGAGATCTGTAGAAATAGATGATTTTGATGTTGGAACTTCTAGTGAGCATAATTGTGCAATTACACCTCGATGTTCTTTCCTCAGAAGCTTTGTCATGACATTAGAGCTTATTATCTTTACTGGATTCCTTGCGATACCCCGTAATTTGATTTCCTTTCATTCCAAAAGTAATTTCAAGAAAATTTCTTGAAAATTAAAAGCTACCGTCCCCAAAGATTGTAACCATTGTACTCCTAGTACAACATCAGCACCTCCCATTGGGATGGAAAGTATTGGACTATTCAATACATATTCCCCCATGGCTAGCTTGATATTATGGAATTTTCCAGAGAAATTTATAGTTCCTCCATTTGCAACCATCACTTGACATTCTGGTGCTAGGTATAGGGAACAATTCAATTCCTTGGCTACCTAACAATGAATAAAATTATGGGTACTACCCAAATCAATCAACACTATTACCTTTTTCTTCTTGATATGGCCTTCTATCTTGAGAGTTCGAGGAGTGGTAATTCCTTCCAATGCATTACATGATATGGTCAGACTCATTTCTTCTTCTTCTAGGGTTTCTTCTTGGTATATATCCTCTAGTTTTGAAGTTTCTTCTTCATTTTCTTCCTCCTCTTCACAATCTATGTAAAAAAATTTCTTCTTAGCACATTTATGACCTTTAGTTTATTTTCTATCACAACTGTAGCAAAGCCCTTTTTCTCCTTTTTCTTCCAATTTTTGTGGTTTCAACCTTGTAGGTTGTGGAAGTATAGGAGTTGCAACACTTCCATCTTTATAGATGTGAGTGGTAGGCTTCCTTGTTGCCATAATTTTACATTCAATTTTTCTTGTGAACCTGAATGTCTTCTCTAATGAATTAGGTTCCCAAACGTGAACTTCATGTTTGATGTTATCTTTTAAAGTCACTATGAAGACATCAATCCTGTGTTCCTCTAGAATATCAGTTATCCTTATATTCAATTTTTGGAAGTCCTCAATGTGCTCTAGCACTGAACGCTTTTGTTTGAGATTTATCAATTGGCTAAAGAAGGTGTTGCTCTTTGTATCGTCATAATGTGCTATCATTTCCTCTGAAACATTGACCAAGTGACAATTTTTTTATGGGAGCAAAGCCATCGATACCATACAAATGTATTTTGTTCTATACGTAAAGTTTCAATACGTACCTTTTGTGTGTTTTGCACATTATTGAGATCAAAATATTGATCCATCTGTAGTATCCATGTTACAAGATCCTTGCCATCAAACTTCCTCATATCCATATTTGGAATATGGTGGTTCTTCAATCCAAAATTAGAGTTTATGAAATCACGATTAACATTTATTTTGTTCTCATCATGAGTTTCCTCTACTCTCTTTTCGCCATTAGGAATCATTTCTTGTATCAACTTTGTCAAACCTTCCATGTCTACTTTTTGATCATTCTTCATGTTTTCCATGTTGTCTTTCATTTTTTCATCGATCTTAGCTTCCATTTCATCCATCTTAGCTTCCACACCATCCATCTTAGCTTCCACACCTTTCTTCAAACCATACATCTTTGCTTCCACGCCTTTCTTCAAAACTTCCATTTCATTTTTTTCTGCTCTTTGCAAGAGCGAAATTTGGTGCACTTGCTTTTCTAATTTTGATAGATCATGTTGCAATTATTCATCTTCATGAGTCATAGTAGAGTATTCTAAGGGCTTCATGGGTGTTTAATTCTTTTTAGGAGAAATTTCAAAACCAAATACTGAAATATGTGCTCAATAGGCCCTTGGAATCACTTCAAACTGATTTTCTTTACACAAGACTTATGCAATTTTGGAAAAAAATACACACCTTTTTATTTCTTTTGAGGAGTTAGATATTGAAACTAAATTATCTCTGTGATTTCAGATCTTCAATATATAAATTCAGCCCTACGGTAGTGCTCTGAATCCTCTTTCGAATGACATAGGTTTGACCTAATTTGGATTCTTCAAGGAAAAGTTATGTCCAATCTCCCACAATGACCTAATTATGGATTGGTTAAGTAGAGAAAACTTGTACGACTTACCACGTGTAACTGTTTCCTCCTTTGGCTCTGAAATTGATAGAAAATAAACTACAGTCTCTGTAATTGCGGCCACTTTTTACAGAATTCCAATCTGATGCTCATAGAGAGAGTTATAAAGATTTTCCCACGATCACCTCTTTGAGATGAAATTCGAGAGCCTGAAAAATCCCTAACTTCCACAGACCATATCTCCGAAAATATTGCGAAAAAATATCTGAAATTTTGTGACACTATTTACCAGGATTTCAGCTTCGTGCTCTTAAACTTTTAGCTTCTTAACCTTGGTATAAAAAAATTTATAGCAAAAATGCCACGATGACCTGTTTGGAGCAGCGAAACCCTAGAATCCAAAGCTCTGATACCAAATTTTGTGAAACCAACTCCAAAAATAGAAGAAAATAGATATCAATGCCATAGAAATAAGCCACTTCGAGGGGGAAACCTCCAATACATTACATAAATGAACAATTATTGGATGATACAAATGACAAAACCTCCTTTCTATATATAGGAGTCTATGGGGCCATAATGTAATCCTAGTGGGGCCACAATGTAATCCTAGCTGACCTAACAATAATAATTTAAGGGCACAATAATAACAATATGAGGGTTATAGGGGTACAAAAATAATAATAAGGGGGTTACACTAAAAACAACAATGGGACTATACTAGTAATATAGGGACCTAATAGAATTCTATGTGTGCCATGGACGAAGTGTGTTAGGCGAATTTCATAATAGGACTTGAAGGAGGCAAGCTTATGATTGCGATAAAGGGATGGAAGACACAGTTTTAGAAAAAGGGAGACTTTTTGCTAGCCACAACACTATTTTTTCAATGACTTGGTTGGGTTCCCAAGTCATAAAAAAATTAAGGTTATCTATGAGGGCATGACAACTAGGGAGTGCCAAGGTATGCAAGAAATCCGAGGAAGTGCTAACACATGATATAAAGTTCCAACGCATTTTAGGCATTCCAAAATGTGCTATGTTCTAGGGTTTGGCACCAATGCATGCTAGGGAGTGCCAAGGAAACAAAATGTAGGACTAGTTTCAATTACATGGAAATGAATGAATAAGAGTCTGTGATAGGGAATGTTAGCAATTTCTAGGTGTGTTAAGGAGGGAGTGACAATGTATGTTAGGAAATTCCAAGTCACGATAGAGTGCTCGGAAATCATGTCAAGATGTTCCAAGTTCCAGGGGGTGCCAATGTGTGCCAAGGCGTGTTAGGGAGTGCTAGAGAAACACAAGGGAGCACTATGTCATAATGCATGGAAATGAATGAATGAGTGTGTGACAGGGAGTTTCAATGAGTTCCAAGTGTGATAAGGAGGAGTGACAAGGAATTCTTAGAAGTTCTAAGGAATGGTAGAGTGATAGGGCGTCATGTAGCTAAGATGTGCCAACACATGCAAGGAAGTGCTAACTAGGAGTGCTAGGGAGACACAAGGGAGTGCTACATCAAAATGCATGGAAAGGAAAAAATAAGAGTTTGTGATTGGAAGTGTTAGTGACTACCAAGTGTGATAAGGAGGGAGTGACAAGGTATGCTAGGCAGTGATAAGGCATGCTAGAAGTAGGTGCAATTGATCAACTTGTAGTAGGTTCAACTCATCAAGTTGTTACAGCTGAAGCAGACCAATGTCACATGAAGTGCAGTAGCTAAGGACTTTATTGGGTTCCAAAGTCATGAAAAAATGTAAGGATAGTTGTGAGGGCATGAGTGCCAAGGCATGCTAGGGAATGTTAACATGTGCCAGATAGTTTGAAGGAATTTCAAATATGCTAATATGTGTCAAGTGCTAAGGCATGCCAAGATGTGCAAGGGTGTGACAATACATGCCAGGGACTATCAAGGAAAAAAAAAAGAGAAACAAGTTAAACCACAAGGAAATGAACACATCATAGGGTTAATAAGTCATCAATTTACATTTTCTAGGAGGCGAATGCTATGCACACCAACACTAGGTGGAAATAAGTGTCAAGTGCCAACTTTTAGTGCATTATGAGTGCCAAATCATCCTCTATTACTTCTCTTATACTTTCCAATAATTGATCTCAAATAAATTTAATATTAAACCATGCCAAAGCATACTGAGGCATCTTAATGAATGCTAGACATGCTAATGATCATGGCCTCTTTAGGACTACATCTCTCTTCTCCCCCTTGATCAAATGAGCTCCTTCTCACTTGATGTTATTTCCTTCATCCTAAGGACTCTTTAAATAGTTTTTCCTAGACCTCTTAGGAACCCTCTAGAACTTACAACTTTTATCCACATGGACCTTAGGAAATATTAATTTTCTTTTAGATTTTAAAGCCCATCTTGGGTCCAAAATCCCAATGCTTGGATTCTTTTCCCACAAAGCCTTTTGTTACCAAAATCACACAAACACATCTCACTAGGCTTGTGGAGTAACTCCCTAGCTACATAATTCAACAACATAGTCTAGTTGTAGTAACTGTAACTTGGTAAAGCTCTTGTAGTCAAGTGAGGGCTTGGTTGGGTTCCCAAGATGAAAATATGTAAGGGTAGTTGTGAGGGCATGATAGGTAGGGAGGTTCAAGGCATGCAAACGAATGAAAAAGGCATGTTAACACATGTCGGACAATGTCAATGCATGCTGAACTAGAGTGTTAGTGATTTTCGGGGCATATCAAGGGATAACTAGGTCAAAATGCATGGAAAGGAATGAATACAAGTGTGTGCCAAGGAGTGTCAGTGAATTCAAGTATGCTAAGGATGAAGTGTGTTAGGAGAAATTTAGAATAGGATTTGCAGGAGGAAAGCTTACGATTGTTATACATGGCTCGACATAGCCGTTTTAGACAAAGTGAGTTCACTTTGTGCTAGGACAACACTGTTTTTCCCTTAGTTATTTTTTTTATATGAGATGTGGTATACTTTGGCTACATGATCATGTTTTAAAATATTATAGATAACTGAAATTGTACATTGTTGTCTATAAATTTTGGGGCACTCAGCTTGTGTCAGCTTATATCTTGTGTGCCTTGTGCATCTTCAGGTTCTTTCAAACTCTCAATTAATGTTCTACTATTTATATGAAATGCACATACATGTGAAATATTGTCTATGTAAGCTATGTCGCTTAGTTGTTTTATGGCCATAGCTAGATCATATGATCCTTGTCTTGGTAACTAGTTAAGTGGGACAAGTTTAGCTTGGACATGAGTGGCATAAGATGAGTTATAGGCAGCTCTTAGGTGAAAAAAGCACAATCTACTTGCAGTAGGTGCAGTTGGTCAACTTGTTGCGGCTGAAGCAAGCCAATGTTGTCATATGAACTGTAGTATCCAAGGACTTGATTGGGTTCTCAAGTAGTGAAAAAATGTAAAGGATAGTTGTGAGGACATGAGTGCCAAGGCATGCTACTGAAAGCTAAGATGTGCCAGGTAGTGTGAAGGCATGTCAAACAATCTAATATGTGCCAAGTGATAAGACATGCCAAGATGTGCAAGGGTGTGTCAATGCGTACCAGGGACTGTCAAGGAAACAAAAGGGAGAAAAAAGTTAAACTACAAGGAAATGAACACATAAGAGGGTTAATAAGTGATCAATTTACCTTTTCTAAGAGGGGCATGCTAGGCACACAAAAACTAGGCACCAATAGGTGCCAAGTGAAAATTCTTAGTGCATTCTAAGTGCCAAGTCTTCTTGTGTTTATTCTCATCTACTTTCCAACAATTGATCTCAAATAAATTTAATATTAAACCATGCCAAATCATACCAAGGAATCTCAACGTATTCCATACATGCTAAGACTTTCCAAGTGCAAACACGTGCCAAGTACCAATATGTGTCAGGGAGTGTTATGAATTCTAGTGGAAGGGTATTGAAGAGTGATAAGGTGTGCTAGAGAGTGCTAATGCATGTCGAGGAGTGTTAAGGAGTAATAGGACAAAAAATTAAGGGGGAACTAGGTCAAAATTCATGGAGGTTAATGAATATGAGGAATGCGTGCCAGGGACTAGTGTTACTGGGTGCTAGTTGTCATGCCAAGGAGGGCGTGACAAGGTATGCTAAATATTGGTAAGGCATGTTAGGGAATATCAAGGCATCTCAAGAAGTGCCAAAGTGTGCTAGGGATTTCAAGGGTGTGCTAATTATATGTGGTAAGATATGCCAATACATGCTAGGTGCTAAGGATATGCAGGGTTCCAAGGTATGTCAATATGTGTCTGGAAGTGTCAAGGAAACAAAAGGAAGAACCAAGCCAAAATGCAAGGAAATGAACACATAAAACGGTTAAAAAGTCGAGACTTTATCTTTTTGAAAAGGGGCATGCTAGGCACGCTAATAATAGGTCCCAATACATGGCAAGTGGAATTGTATGCCAAGTGCTAATATATGTCAATGCATGCAGCCAAGGTGTTCCATGGCATGCTAGGGACTACATGGATGCCAACGGATGCTAGGAGAGTTCTATTTTGTGCTAGCACATGCCACCATGTGCTTGGGCATCAGTGTCATGACAATATGTTCTAGGTACAAAGATGTTCCAAGATATGAAAATTGATAAGAAATGTTAGTGTGTGCCAAAGCATTAAGTTAAGGTGTGCCCAGATTATTGAAGAATGTTAGGTATTTCTCATAAATAGAATTGACAGAGTTTGATTAAGTATTAAATATTATATTTCCTACACACACTAGTGTAACTTTATATAAAGGGAATTTGCTAGATATTAATCATGTGTTGACTCATAGGAAAAATCTATTCGACAATTCATTACTTGAGTGAAATGATACACACTAATTACTTCTTAACAAATTGAATGACTCTAACCACTATGGTTTTGGACATATGATAAAAAATACTCCACAAGAATGGTCTTAATCACTATCTTTTGACAAAAAATATAGTAGCGTGCACATAGCGTCATCAAAAAATCATTGGAATGATCAATGATGATGAAAATTTTTTGACTGTCACCAAAAGTAACAAAAGGAGCATTGGTGAGGGTCATTAAAAGTTCGTCACTAGAAGTGTCACCAAAGATAGAATTAGTGATGGGCCTTTAATGACCCTCACCTAAAGTGTCATTGAAAATGGATTTGGTGACAAACCTTAAGGGACCATCACTATATACACTCACAACAATGCCTTTTTAAGGACCGTCACCATATGTGGCATTGGTGACGGACCTTAAAGGTCTGTCACAAGCATGACCCTCACCAATGTCCTTTATTCTTGTAGTGAGGTACCTTACTATATACAAAACAAATCATGAAAGAATATAGAAAAAGAGAGAGGCACACTAAACTGCAATGCCTCATCGTGCTTGAAGGCCAGCCCATTGAATCAGGAAGATACCCCAAGTTAACTTGGTTCTACACCACCATTCCTCATAGTTCTCAATGAAACTCATGTCATGGAACATCAAAGGGATCAACAGCCCCTCCAAGCACCATCTAATCAAGAAAAAATTTTCCCAAGAAAATCCCACCATCTTCCTTATGCAAGAAACCAAATGTTCTAACACCACCTTGAACACCATTTTATCAAGATTATGGAATGGTTTCATTACCACTGCTATAGATGCTCTTGGTGCCTCAGTGGGCCTAGTTATTTCCTAGAACCCTCTACAAATCACTCTGACTAGCCTTCATGCCTCTCACAGTTTCATTCAGGCCTCTTTCCATCTCTTAGGAACCAACATTCATGTCCATCTCAGTAATGTTTATTTCCCCCAAAAAATAGCTCAAAAAATTGAACTCCTTGACTCCATTGAGAAAATTAACTCTTATCAAACCCACCCTCTCTGGGTTTTAGGCAGAGATTTTAACATGGTCACCAGCTTGGATGAAAAAAGAGAAGGGCACTCCAGGATTGAAGCAAATAGCCACAGATTTAAGGAGTTTATTCAGATCAACCAGCTCATCGATCTCCAAACTTCAAATGCAACACACACTTGAAAAATTTGTTGAGGAGGATCCCACCAAATAGCCTCACGCCTTGAAAGATTCCTTATTTCAGGAAACTCCATCCTTATAGGTGGTGATATAGCCTCCACAATTCTACCCTCTTTGGGGTCTGATCATTGGCATATACAATTGCAATGGTCCCTCCTTGGCGCAGCTGGAAACAAGCCTTTCTACTTTAAACAGTTTTTGTTAACACATCATGGCTTCAAGTATTTGATTACCAATTGGTGTCACAGCATCGCCCCGCTGATGGGCTCCAAAATGATTTAATTCCAGTAGAAACTCAATTCACTCAAATTCCAGCTCAAGCAATGGAATCAGTCATCCTTTGGTAGAATCTTCAAAAATAAACTACAGTTGCAAGCTCAGATGGCTTGTATCCAAAAAAATATCATTCTGGAAGATCGCACAGATGCTCTCGTAGACTAGGAGATATATCTAATGGGAAAATTGGAAGATTGCAGGCAACAGGAGGAAATTCTATGGAAAAAAAAATCTTGAATTCGATGGCTCAAAGACAGGGAAAAAAATACAAAATTCTTCCATAGCTCAACCATCCAATGCCAAATGCACAATCACATCTCGATAATCAAGAATGAACATGGGGACTATCTCGAAGCACACAATGATATTGAACAAGAATTGCTGGACTACTTCAAGGACACTTTCAAAGAACCAGACATAGATCACCAGCTTGCCATCAACAGAATCACCAAACATATTCCAAGGATCATCACGGAGGATCACAATCAAATATGGATATGACCCACCACACTGCAATAGGTTTAAAAATCTATGTCGTAGCTCAAAGATGGGAAAGCTCCAAGTCCAAATGGTTTCACCTCCAAATTATTTCACTACTTTTGGGATGTGATGGAGCAAGAGGTCTGGGATCTGGTTTGTTAAAAAGACGCATGGTAAACAAGCAAGTAAACATGGAAGGAGAAAGATAAGCATGAGTTGCTTTACTATTAATCATATATGTGCTTTTATAGTACATTAGGTGACCCTTGGTTTCCCATTCCAAGTGGTCTCTTGGACTCCATTTGTCCATTCGCCTTCCACACATACACGTTGAGGATTACGTGTCCAACATTCCCCCCCTTAATTCGAAGGGGTATGTGTGAGTCTAACAAGAGGGTTGTAATACAATTCTACGAAGTATGCATGACAACACTTAGGCTGAATCATCTCTCTGAAATGTTGGCAAGTGGTTTAAGGATGACCACTAACACTGGAACGCTTATTGCAGTTCCCGAAACTCTTCCAAATCTGGCAAGAAGCTGAGGGCTTCTGGTAGAGGAAGTGTCCCTCATATTTGAAGAGGGAGATCTTCAACCTAGAGGAATGGAGGTCTACAACCTGTGATGGTTTAAGGATGCCCACCAACACTAGAATGCTTAATTCATTTCCTGGAACTCTTCCAAATCTAGCAAGAAGCAGAAGTCTTATGCTAGAGGAAGCGTTCTAAAAGAGGAAGAGTATCAATCTCACATAGATGGTTTAAGGCTGTCCTCCAAAAAAGGGCATGCTCATGGGCATCCATGTCTCTGGCTACAACTCTAAATATGGAATGACAAATTGTGGCTCAGGCTCACTTGAACTACTATGTCTTTGGCTACAACTCTGAATCTAGAATGACAATTTGTGGCTCAGGCTCACTTGATGTGGCTTTGAAGCTTGTAGATGACCACCATTTCCTCCCCTATCAAGTATAAGGTGAGATGATGGCGAAAAATCAACTGCAAGACTGTTCAATATTCGAGAACAAGTTCTGACATGCTACTTAAACATATTCTTGGCTATTGATGCCCATTGTGAAGAAGCGATCCATCCAAGATGAATCTTTGTTCTTGCAAGAGGCTTGTTTCTGAAGGATATGTGTGAATAATGGGTGCGCCAACCACAGTGCTTGCATGGGTGAAGATCGAAACAATGATCTTTCATATGGCAAACTCGATCACAGTGTTGGCATTTTAAAATCTATTGTTGTTTCTATGGAAGCAAAGCATGATCTGGAACAACTGCAGGTGAACTGTCATAAAGTAATCCACCATTCTAAAATTTTATGGGTTTAAAGAAGTCTGGAATAAGAAAGGACAATTCCTTGTCATATCCAAGACCTGTTCTGTACTTGTTGTGGACAAGATATTCCCAAGGTCTGATGATGGGCTTGGGAGATGAAGTGTGAACATCTACATCTGTATACAAATCTTCTTTTGAACTAGGCACTGAATGTGAATTATTCACAACATTATTGACTTGATGATTATGGGAGTCTCTTTCAATGTTCTGAAAATAAATAGGTTCAGAATGAGGACTCCACTACTGTAATTCTTCTTTCTAGAGGTAAGATTCAAGCTACAAAAATTCAATCTTCTCATGTGCATTTTGCAGAAAAATATAATATCAAACATAGTATCCTTGCTACTTTTTACCATCCCATCCACACTTGAATTTTTTAGAGTATTCAAAAAATATAATATGCCATTAAGTATATCCATTGTCTCAGCAAAAATAAAGGCTCTATTGGAAGCTATAAAAGGCTCAATAAATGAAAAGTATTGGTTTTTTTTTATATTAAAAATACACCAGTGCTTCTTTAATATTGCAAACTTTTCTCTAAGACACATATTTCAAATTTTGGGGTCACTGGTCCATCGATTTATTTTTCTCCACTCACTGCATCACTCATCAATCATTGCAATAAACACCAGACTTACGCTCCTCGTTTCTAGGGATCCTTTTCAAAGCTTTAACACTATGAACAAAACCTTAATTACTCTCTTCCTTTTGGCATGGAGACTCTATCTTAGCAACAACTAATTGAATCAACATTTGTAAGTATCTTATAATTGGGTATATCAACAATGTAATGATGTAGTGTCGATACGAAAACAAAGACCACAAACATGCACATAAGGCTTCCCAAAACTGACAGTTTATTCCAATAGTTAAGCTAGCTATTGGGTCTTCAATTGATGCACATAGAGGAAATGTTATCATTAAAAAATGGGGTACCACATCTTAAATATTTAATCATTTGCAACTATAAACTTCATTTCTTTTTCTGGGAATCAAATCGAATATGATAGAATTTACTGTGAACCCATCTCTATTTCAGATTTAGTTTAAAACCTCTTCCTTTATGCCAGTTCTCTTGGTTTCGTTGAACAATAAAATGGTATGAAGTAGATAGCACGTAACCTTCAACCAAGTAATACGTGTCCCCGATAATGGTACGCTGCTCAATTTCCTTATTCACTGGCCCTACGTCGAAGTCACACAAAATTCTCGGATATTGTTGCCTGGAGAGAGTGGTAAGAAACCTCAGATCAAAAACCCCTCTTCATGTGACCAGTTCTTCACCTTTACTCTTGTTGCGAGTTAGATGCGAAAGGTTGAGGAGTGGGGGTTGTCACTGCTCCGTCTCCATGCAGGTAGCTCCAACCACACCAGCTCTAGCTCAATGCACCAGCTCTCTGCTCCATCTTGGACACATATTCCAATTCACTCATCATTTCAACCTCAATTTACTTAAAATGCCAATGGAATTTCTCGTTATATACTAGTGGCTTTTTAGTTTCATTGTTGTCAAAATACCACGAGGAGGAGCACTCAGAGGTTCAAGGGGTGAGTGCAGGACCAACTACCTGTTCAACAAAGGAGACTGAAACAAACTATATAACTGTTGACCAAAAAATAAAGTGGTTGGAACTCAGGATTGTGTTTGATGCCAAGAGATTGTTTGGGTGGAGATTCAACAACCTGCCTGTGCCAAAAAACTACAAATAAACCTCAATATGGAAATGGAAAAATGCACAGTGAGTAATAAAACACATAAAATATGACAAGAAGATAGGGAAAAACTAATATGAAAGAGGCTACAAAACCTCTCAGGTTGTGAAATTTAATTTGTTACAATGAAAATGGTTTTACCAAAGGCAGGTAATGGCAAAGGTGTAGAGAAATAATGCAGAGAAGCATTATATGTTATGGTGGATTTGACTAGTAAATGAGCTAGGGACCAAATATAGACCCACGGGAGAGAGGAGTTACAAAGTAGAAAATGCGAAAATGGGGCTAGCAAAATCCTATGTTTCATAATGAAGAAGAAGAAGGCCACTCATCATGGCTCTGATACCATGTTAAAAACACGCATGGTACACAAACAAGTAAACAGAGAAGGAGAAATATACGTGTGAGTTGCTTTACTATTAACCATATATGTGCTTTTATAGTACATTAGGCGACCCTTGGTTTCCCATTCCAAGTGGTCTCTTGGACTCCATTTTTCCATTCGCCTTCCACACCTACCCGTTGAGGATTAGGTGTCCAACATGGTTGAATAATCTAGAAGCATTCACTGGGTTATACTAGCCCTCAATTCCACCTTCCTCACCTTTATTCTGAAAGAGAAACAAGTTGGTACTTCGGGTAAGTACCGCCCCATCACCCTTTGCAATGTCATTTACAAGCTCATATCAAAAGTGATAGCCAACAGACTCAAACCTCTACTCCCTCTGCTCATATCACCTGAGAAAACATGATATGTGAAAGGAAGACAAATACTGGATGGTATCATCCTAACACATGAAGTCATACACTCTCTGAAAATGCAGAAAAAGCTAGGTATGCTTCTCAAAATAAATCTCTCAAAAGAATTTGATAAAATCAGTTGGACTTATCTCTGACATATTATTTTTGCCTTCGGATTCAATCCCACCTATATCAGATGGATCATGAGGATGCTCTTCTCCCCTTTTTCCTCCATTCTTATCAATGGTTTACCCTCTCCCACCTACTCTCCCCCATGAGGTATCCATTAGGGTGAACCTCTCTCCTCTTTCTTGTTTGTCCTCATGGTGGAAGGATTGGGTCGTTTAATCTGTCATGCCATCAATTCCCAATCCCTATGAGGAATCTCCATTTGAAATAACCCCTCACTCTCCCATCAACAATTTATGGAAGAAAACATGATTTTAGGTCGTCCTTCTATCCAGGAAGCCAACTCCTTTAAATCTCTACTCGATTGTTTCTTTGAAGCTTCCGGAACTACTATCAATGTCGAAAAATCACAGCTCTTTTTCTTTAATACCCCTTCTGTCACTCAACGAAACATTGCGCATATCCTTGGTTTCTCCATTGCCTCTCTCCCCTTGAAATACCTCATAGCCCCACTCATTGACTCGGCCATCAAGAATAATTCTTGGAAGGATCTCTTAGACAAGCTAGAAGCATGACTATCTTCTTGGACCCATCGGGCTCTCAACATTTTCAGTCATCTTGTGTTGATCAATTATGTCCTCCAATCCATGTTGCTTTACCTCTTATGAGTGTGAGCTACTCCAAAATGGATTCTAAAATCCATCTGTAATCTTCAGTGCACCTTTCTATGGGGTAGCAACAGAGACCCCAGGAAATGGGCCTTAGTTAAATGGTCTGAGGTCTTCTCACCCAAACACTTGGGAGGATTGGGTTTGAGGGACCCGGAGAAAAGAAATATCGTCATGGGAGCTCGCATTTGGTGGAAATGGGTATCCAATCCTCATTCACCCTAAGCATATCTCTGGGAAGCTAAATATGCAGAACGTTGGCCACAAGAGGATCTTATACACTACAATTTAGAAATCACAGGCTCCTAAATCTAGAATGATGCCAATCAACATAAGTTCGTCATCGAATCTCATAGCTTTTGGGAAAGTCATTCAGGATCCCAGGCTCATCTTTGGGAATACTCATGGCAGCAACAACCTAAAATTGCAACACTTTTTCAAAAACCCTGGTGGAAATCTACTCTTCAAGACAAGGAGAAAATTCAAATCATGCATTTCTAGACATCGTTGAACACTCAAGGATTTCGCCAATTGTTTCCCACCGTTAAATGGCAAGAAAATTGACACGAGGAAACCCATGATGATATTTGGCCGGAAATTACAAAAAGGAAAATTCTATATTCAAATGGATCATATATCCTCAGGTGGGGTCATACTCCCCAAGGAGTCTTCCCGACTAAGGAGGCCTATCAATTTCTCCATCCAAATGATCCAAATAAAGTTGATAAAATTTTGTCACTAATATGGAACTCGAGGATATGGGCCAAATTATCTACCTTCCTCTCACTTCTCAGTAAACAGTGTATCTTAACTTGGGACAATCTACTAAAAATAGGGTTCATTGGCCCTTCACGGTGCTCCATATGTCAAATTCAGGAGGAAACCATAGATCATCTGTTGGATACATTCCCCTTTGCTATCACTCTTTGGGATAGAGTCACCATTCTCTATTGTAGGACCAATAGAAGGCAAGGTGATCTCACCAAAACCACCCATCATTGGCAGAAAGCCCCATTCACCAGCAATCTCCTCAACTCTCTCTGGCTGCTCATCCGTAGGCTACTTCTCTAGACAATATGGAAGGAGAGGAATAAATGAATCTTCAAAGATCCGACAATGCCTCAAGAGATTATTTGGAACAAATTATGCAACAACATAAAGGAGACCTTAGCCTTGCGTCAATGGAGGGACTCAAATCCCCCATATCTGCCTTTAGAATGCCACATATGGATCAACTGGAACCTCTCTATCCCTTGCAACTCTACAGTTTCTCCTTCGTCCAATCCATCTTTGGAATCTCCTAGATATTGGGGTAATCCTCCTAAGGATCTCTACAAACTCAACTTTGACGGAGCCTTAAAAGGAAATCCAGGTGAAGCTAGCTTTGGAGGAATCTTTCGTGACTCTAAAGGCACTCCCCTACTAATCTTCTTTGGATCCATTGGTTGGGATAGAAACAACTCCTTTGAACTAGAAGGACTCATCCAAGGCCTCAAAATTGCTCAATATAATTATCTATTACCCTGGAGGTTGAAGGGGAGTCTCATATCATCACCAATGTAGCCCAATGTCTTCTTCATAGCTTGTCCTCATCCAAAATATCAAAGAGTTGGCAGCTAGAATCTAGACTAGAAAACTTGCAACAATGGCTTCAAATCCACAAATTCATTACCTTCATGCATGTGCGTAGATCAACTAATGAAGTAGTGTATCTCTTAGACAATGGAGGTGTGTATCAATAATCTACTCTTATCTCCAGAAGATTCCACTCCATTTTCAATTAATCTCTTCGTACTACTTGCACTCATTTGGTCCTCAAAGATCTTCAACCCTCGGATGCAAGTGATAGACAAGTTCAAAGAAGGTTGCCACCTGGTCTCTCAATGCAGGGACACCTAGACCCTCCATACGGTTGTACCTGCCTCTTGCATGAAGACCTTAAATTCGAAGTTCATGGTATAACGTCGGCACATATGGCATTCACTCCTCCCCCTCAACCTTTTCTCCTGCAACTTGCAACTTGGCCATTTATGGCTGATTTCTCTTATCATCCTCATTTGCAATTTTAATTTTCATTCTCTGCATCCCTCCTCTATCATTCCTCTAACCGTTGCTCTGTTCCTTGCCTGCCTCCCTCTAATATTTCTTCTCTAGCCTTGTAGACCATCCACCCTATCGATTCAATGCCAAGAAGACACTAGATGCGGTGTCGTCGAGGAGATGGCAGATGCACTCCCTCTTGCCCTCTAGTTCCTGCAATGTCTACGCATTCTTTATCCATCTCATTTGTTGTGGAAGAACCCAAGGTTCTCAAACCCCAATTTCTCTCAGCCCAGCTCTCGGTTCACCTCCTCGAGGAGTAGCATTACCTCTCCAAGTCTGGAAGTAGAAAATGACCACGCAAATCAACATTATCGTGCTCCTCCTCCCCTCTACCATGAAAATCTGTTGACCTCTCTGTCAAAAACTTAGCGGAAGACTCAGACAGTGGTGGGAGTAGCCCATCGAAGGACACCTAACAAATAGATGCAGAAGAAAACAATGTCATTTGCTTAGCTTTGGCCAAGCAGACCGATATGGTCTCCACTTCGATGTCGGAGCTGGCCCCACAACTCTCAAATAAGGATATGGAGACCATGTCCGACTATAGATGTCTCATAATTGATGTGAATCCTTAGCAGGAGAACCATGGCACCCATAATTGGTAGTTGCAGCTCCTTGTCGCTCCTCTTTTTCAGTTTATATATGATCCTTTAGAGTTTTAATGTCTATCTTTATCTCTTCCTGCGAATTTTGTTACTCATGTGTATGCTAATGACTGGTTTCCCCTTAAAGGGCAACCCATTTTTTGAATTCCTGAACTCGTTAAGGACAACCCATATTTTGACTCTTTGAACTATCTCCATCCAACAACAGTTGGCTAATTAATCCAACAACCCCTGTCCTGAAGTATGATTGTAATTTTGTACATTATAATAGAAATTAGCATAACTGAGAAATAAATAAATAATAAAAGAAGAAGAAGAAGATTTTTGGGTTTCTACAATAAATAATAATAATGAATATAGAAAAAAATTAATGTTGACCCCAAACAAAAATTAAAATAAACAATACAATTATCTAATGGGTTTAGATAAAAAAACTACTACACTTATCTCATACATTTAATAGTTATTTTATCATATATGTCGAATTTGGATGGATTATAAATTTACCTTCAACATAAATTTTTACCACATTAAAATTCCAAATTAGGTAAAATTTTAAACATCTTTACTCTTTACTAAAGCCACTACCATTTCTTAAATCAAAGTACAAAGGTTAATTCAACACACATAATCCAAAATCTTGTTGTAAAATATTTTAATATTTTTTTTAATTATTATTTGTAAAATGAATCTTTAAAAGAAAAACCACATCCTATGGATATATTAAAATCTCTATACACATAAATATTTCCAATTCAATGTTGTAATATTCTAAAATATTCATTTGATGTAGTTTTATTATAGATTATGTTATCATGCCAAGTAAAAAACATTATTTAATCTAATATTAATATTGAAATATTAGTATTCATATTAATATTATTATTAAATCAAATTTTAATATTAATATATAATAACATTAATATTGTTCAACTTAATTCCGATATGGTGTATCCCAATTGGTAATATCCTTGTTCGGAAGTCATGATAAAAATGACAGGATCAAATTTAGTAAAGCAATACTACTTAGCTGTACACTGAGAGACTACACTGGGAGGCACTGCATCCTCAGGTTGCTCTATATTCTCATTACAATACAATCAATATATAGTTTACATGCTTATATGGAAGTTAGAACCAATACCTAAGAAATTGAAACAAAATCCTAATCTAAGGTTCTTGTGAACCAACTCTTTCTCATTAAGTTTTTCCATTATCGTCAACACTCCAAATTAATGGATAAAGGGTTCACAAATATTCCTAACATTTCATAAACATTTAAAACTTAACTCTACGAAGAGGCTTAGTATAAATGTCGACAACATTATCACAAGAATATCTTTTGACTGAACTTTCTCCCTAACAAAGTGAAACTATGTATCAATGTGCTTAGTGTTTTTATGAAACACCGGCTTATTTGAAAGTTTGATGGAGCTTTGATTATCACATCTAATGGAGTTTTCCTCATGGGTTAGATTAAAAAAAAAATGTATTATTCAAATTAATAAATTTTAATTAATACAATATTAAATTTAATGTAATATTAAACTTAATATATTATAATGATATATATCAACTCTAGATATATATGTAAGGGAAGAACAAATACATAGAGTGATAGAGGTGGACAGATCGAAGGAGAGACATAGAGAGAAGAAGAAATACATGGAGAGAAAATAGTGGAGAGAGGGAGGGAGTGACAAGGAAGAGATGGAGAGAAAAATTTTATGCTTGTGGTGAGATAGAGATATAAAAAAGGAGAGATGGAGAGAAAGAGGGGAGAGAGAGAGAGAGAGAGAGAGAGAGAGAGTTGAGGGGGAGAGATAGAGGAAGGTGGGAGAGAAGGGAGAGATAAGAAGGAAGAGAGTGAGGACGTGAGAGAAAGAATGAGAGAGGAATATAAGAAGAAACACACATAGAGAGAAAGGTGGAGAGAGTGAGATGGAGTGATAACAGAGATAGAGAGAGAGATAGAGGGAGATATGAGAGGAGTAGGGAAGAGAGATATAATGGGGGAGAGAGGGAGAGAAATGGAAGAGAGAGAGTGACAGAGAGGAAGAGGGAGGGAGAGATTGATAGATATGGAGAAAGAGTGTATATGTTTTGGGGGTGATATAGAAAGAAAAGAGAGACAAAGGGAGATAGAGATATAGATGGAAGTAAAGAGAGGGAAGAAGAGAGTGATAGTGAGAGGGAGAGATAGATAAATATATAGAGAGAGAGAGAGTTCATGTGTGTTTAGAGGGTGAGGTAGAGAGACAAAGAAAGAGATATGGAGGGAGATATATATGGAGGGGGGAGAGAGGGAAGAACATTTATTGCAAAATATGCATTGATTTTAGTGTAGATCATGATTTCTAATCCTATTTGTTTTCTTGCACTGAAGGAGATAACCTAAATTAGAGGGGATAAGAGGAATGGAGAGAGATATAATAAGAGGAGCCACAGATGGAGAGAAGGCTAAGAGAGAGAGAGAGGGAGACACTAATATGGAGTGGGAGAGAGGAAGAGAGAGAAAAGCAGAGAGGGAGAGAGAGAGAGAGAGAGAGAGAGAGAGAGAGTTGAGGGGGAGAGATAGAGGAAGGTGGGAGAGAAGGGAGAGATAAGAAGGAAGAGAGTGAGGACGTGAGAGAAAGAATGAGAGAGGAATATAAGAAGAAACACACATAGAGAGAAAGGTGGAGAGAGTGAGATGGAGTGATAACAGAGATAGATAGAGAGATAGAGGGAGATATGAGAGGAGTAGGGAAGAGAGATATAAGGGGGGAGAGAGGGAGACAAATGGAAGAGAGAGAGTGATGGAGAGGAAGAGGGAGGGAGAGATTGATAGATATGGAGAAAGAGTGTATATGTTTTGGGGGTGATATCGAAAGAAAAGAGAGACAAAGGGAGATAGAGATATAGATGGAAGTAAAGAGAGGGAAGAAGAGAGAGATAGTGAGAGGGAGAGATACATGTGTGTTTGGAGGGTGAGGTAGAGAGACAAAGAAAGAGAGATGGAGGGAGATATATATGGAGGGGGGAGAGAGGGAAGAACATTTATTGCAAAAGATGCATTGATTTTAGTGTAGATCGTGATTTCTAATCCTATTTGTTTCCTTGCACTGAAGGAGATAACCTAAATTAGAGGGGAGAAGAGGAATGGAGAGAGATATAATGAGAGGAGTCATAGATGGAGAGAAGGCTAAGAGAGAGAGAGAGGGAGACACTAATATGGAGTGGGAGAGAGGAAGAGAGAGAAAAGCAGAGAAGGAGGGAGAAAGTGATAGGGAGGGAGAGAGAGAGAGAGAGAGAGAGAGAGAGAGAGAGAGAAATGGATATAGAGGGAGGAGGAGAGAGGGAGGAAGCGATAGGAGGAGAGAGGGAGGGAGAGAGAGGATATGAGAGGGAGGAGAAAATATATGGAGCTGGAATGGGAGAGAGGGAGGGAAGAAGAGAGAGAGAGAGAGAGAGAGTGACAAGAGAGAGATGTAGAGAGTGAGTGTATGTTTGGGGGTGAGATAAAGAGACAAAGAAGGATAGATAGAGGGAGATATATATATGGATGGAGGGGGGAGAGAGGGAAGAATATTTCTTACACTAGATGCATTCATTTTAACATACATGGTGATTTATAATAGTATTTTATTGCTTGCACTAGATGCATTGATTTCAGTGTAGATGTTGATTTTTAATGATATTTGATTTCTTGCACTAGATGCACTAATTTCAGAGTAGATGTTGATTTTTAATGATATTTGATTTCTTGCACTCTATGCATTGGTTTTAGTGTAGACGTTGATTTCTAATCCTATTTGATTGCTTGCACTAGATGCATTGATTTCAATCTAGATGTTTTCTAATTCTATATGATTTCTTGCACTAGATGCATTGATTTCAGTGTAGATGGTTATTTATAATTATATTTGATTTATTTCACTAGATGCATTGATTTCATTATAGATCGTGATTTATAATCCTATTGGATTGTTTCCCCTAGATGCACTGATTTCAATGCATATGTTAATTTTGGAGTTATCTTTAAGTGTGACGTTTTGGAGTTTCCGGTAGATTTTTTTTCAGAATTCGACAGAAAAATTGTAGTGAAATATTGATTTGTGTTGTTTAAATTGGTTTTCTAACTACATATACGAATTCAAAACCCTCAAAAACCCCTAGGGCACTTTAGTTGTGCAGTTTTAACCCATCAAACTTGTGATTTCAATGAATCCTTTCTGAATTCAAGACAAATTAGATCAGATGCGAGATTTTTTCAAAAAGTCACACTTAAAGGCAACTCGGTTGATTTATATTGATATTTTATTTCTTGCACTAGCTGCATTTATTTCAATGTAAATTTTATTTCTAATCCTATTTGATTGTTTGTACTAGATGCATTGATTTTAGTACAGATGTTTTGTAATTCTAATTGATTGCTTGCAGTACATACATTGATTTCAGTGTAGATGTTGATTTATTGCACTAGATGTATTGATTTCAATGTAGTTGTTGATTTTTTATTATATTCTATTCCTTGAACGAGATGCATTAATTTCCATGTAGATGTTGATTTCTAATCCTATTTGATTGCTTGCATTAGATGCATTGATTTCAATGTAGATGTTTTTTTATAATCATATTTGATAGCTTGCATTAGATGCATTGACTTCAGTGTAGATTTTGATTTTTTATTTGATCTGAATTGATGTATGATGGTACATTAATTTTAAAGTGATTGAATTAATAGTGTGATTGATTTTAGTGTAAACACAAAAATATTATTGGCAATATGCATTGATTTTTGTGTTATATTAATTCAACATATTAATATTGAAGAGAAAGAGATAAAAGGTAAGATGTTTAATACAATAGATCGAGTTAGATATATGAACGGTTTACAATTTCAACTGCACTTTTCATATAATCAATATGAAAATATGGCAAAACCAATAGGAGTGACAATAAGAATAGTAGAAAAAAACACTTGAGATTGATAAAGACAAGAAACATAGACTAAACTAAATGGTCATTTTAGGCAAAGAAAACATAATGTAAATTTCAAAGTATGAAGTTTATCTGAAACATATACATGATAATGATCATCTAAAAATAAGACATTGTTACCCTTAGCTGGAACTAGCCTAGATCCATCTAACTCTAGATCTATCATGCACTGAGAGAGATCTAATCCCTCGAGGTGCAAACCTTTCCAGAAATTCTACACTCCAAAAAAAAAGCTTACACCTCAAGAGATTTGATCCTTCTCCGCCCAAGATAGATCCAAAATTAAATGGATCTAGATTGATTTCATGATACATCTCACATTAACATAATTAAAAAAATGTTTATAAATATTAATTAAGTTATAACTTTATTTTAAATTATTATTATGCATTATAAAAAGATTAATATATGAATTATATATATATAAAAGATACTTCACAATAAATATTCATTTTTTACTTTATCATGTAAATAGGATATATTATTATATACAAGCCAAAAAAAATTGAAAATTTAATTTTAATTAAACAAATTAAAATTTATAAAATATTTATAATATTTCATTTTACATTTATTAATTATTTTGTTTTTAATATTTTTAATATTATTTATTTAATTTTCGTGTCCTACATTCCTATATTTCATCTAAGATTTTAATATATAGCTCAATCATGATTAATTTTGTAGTAAATATCGTTCCCTCATTTAATATTGTTGATATTATTTATTTAATTTTTTCCTTTTATATTTTAATTTTTAATCCAAAATTCAAAATCAATAAAATTGATACAAATAATTTTTTTATTGAAAAATATATTAGAAAGTAATATGCCCTCATATTCAACAATTTGAGCTGATAATCATTAATGGATTTATGGATTTATACTTCACAAATGTGAATGGAATTTGTGATTAGATTAATAGTTTGCAATTTTAAAATTATAGTCTATGAATGGTTATTGGGTTTTCTCAATTTTAGACCAAGTATCAAAAGAGTTATTGCAAATTCAAGCTTATGCAAATAAATAGTAATCAATGACTTAACTCGAGTGTTCGAAAAAAAAAAAAAGTAAACTCAAAACTTTTCTCAATTGAAAAGTTAAATGTATGTTTACTTGTTTACTTTTAAAATTAGAATAAGTTTTGTTTTTTTATATTACTATTCTAGATGAAAGCTAATTGAAAATTGAATTTTGAGTATTTTTAAGAATGTATATATTAAAAAATGATGCTTGTGTATACGTAAGAAGGCTGATATTGAAAATTATTATGAATACAAAAATTAAGTTATGAACCTTTTTTTTAATTTAAATATTATTATTTTGAATTTAGTAAATTTTATACAAAATAGAAAGAAAATCCTAAAATGGATATGAAGATAATAATTTTTGAAAATAAAAAAATATATGCTACATTAAAATAAACATAGATATGATAATTAGCCCAATCATATTGATATTAATGAGCTATTTTTCTAAATACTACTCAATTTTGTCTAAAATAGAAAAAAAATCTAAAAAAAGACTATATTATAATCTATAATAATATTTTAGTAAAATATTACAACAATAAATGTTAATAGTAAATTTTTCCTATAATAGTCCACACATCATAAAGATAAACAACTTAGATTAATGTCAAAATTTTCCTGGCCATCTAAATAGCTCCACTTTAAACATAACCATAAAGGTTTTTTAAAAATCAACAAAACCACATATATTATCATTATAAAAGTTTGATTAAGCCATTTTAGTAAAAAGTTATGAGATTTGACTGTAGTCTTCTAACATTTGAACAAACTTCATAGAAATTATTTAATTCATAGAACATGACAGATGAGTTAAAAGTTTAAAAACTCTTATGAATAAATTTTTTGAATACACGTTATTCACCTTGAGCTAAATTTGTACTTTATTTCATGATCAATATTGATTTTTCACATGGAATGTAAAGAAACAACTTAAATGTTTTTGAAATCCCAATATATCATGCATTAAAATAAATCAAAATTTTGTGAAATGTTAGTATTTCCAAGGATTTGATCTATCTTATTAAATGATATTCATCTAAAACATTTCAAGGATTTGTTGCTAAGTACAAAGGGATGTTTAATTCTTTTTATGTTTAACACAGAGATGAAATATGTCACATTAAGAATGATTGATAATCTATTATAACTCTATGTCTATTACGTACTAAGATAGATCAAAATTTAAAGAAATATTTGCATTTAGTGATTTAATTCATCATCATTAGTATAAAATTTTTAGTGAAAAGAAGAACTTAATAAATCAAGATAGTGACTTTAAAATTACATATTAAATTGATCATTTAACCTATAATAATCATTATCACTAATAATGTTAATAGATTAAATGAAAATAAAAATTATAAATTATAAATAAATAAAAATAAAAATGATAAAGAAATGAAAATATAATAATAATGATCTATATTTCATTCCCACAAACTAAATTAAACTCAATAATTCCATAATTATGAATCAGAGTGATATCTCACTCTCACACATATAACAAATTAAAATAAATTATATAAATTCATCTTTCACAAGTAGCAATATCATCGATTTATCTCTTATAATTTATAAATTTGAGAGAAACATAATTATCACATCTATATAAATTTAAAAGGCCACTAAACACCCACAGTGTGTAGTTCAATTGGAAATGGCCTTCTTCAAAAGTCATTGTAAAGGAAGACATTCAATGTTCAATTTATTTATTAAAAAAATTAACATATGAGTTAAATATATACACATTTAAATAAGGTTACAAGATTAGAATCACTCACCTTATCATGTAAATAAATTTATTACCAGATACCAACAAAAAAGAAATTAAGAAATTAATTTTAAATAAAACAAATTAAAATTTACAAAATCTTTATAATATTTCATTCCACTTATTAATTACTTTATTATTTAATAATGTAGATAATATTTATTAGATATTTTTCTTTTATTTTCCAATTTATAACCTAAATTTTTAATATATGACCCCACTTTTAGTAATGTTAAATAGTGTTATATGATTTAAAATTGTTGATATTATTTACTTCATTTTCTTGTTTTATATTTCAATTTATAATCCTAAATTCAAATTATCAAGTTCAATATTTTTTAAAATTAAGACAAACATTTTTCTTCTAAAAAGAAATATTAGAGAGATAATCTACTCTTGTATTCAAATATCTGAATTGATTATCATTCATGGATTTAAACATCACAAATGTGAATGAATGAAGAAGTACTACTTTCAATTCTAAAATTGTTTTTGAGAATTTTTGTGTTTTTCAATTTTAGAACAAAATTCAACATATGTTAGATCTAAGACTTTTATGATCCATAATGTAGATAAAATATCTTTCGGATAAATCACATCATTAGGATTAGGTCGATGTTTTGAAGCAACTAATGTGGTTCATCCTCAGGACAAACTAATCGATCTTGATGAATAAATAGAGGAAATGCATCATTGCCCGGAAATAGCCGCTAAGAACTAGCTGTTAAAAACTAGCCATTAAAAAGTTAGTTAAGAATTCAAATTAAATTTTTTAAAATGGGGGTGTTAATTTTTTATTAAAAAGCGGGTTAGTTAAGATTTCAAATTAAATAATAACAAAATTAATTAAATTTATTTAAAAATGGGTTAAGAAATGTTTATTAATAATTAAATATAATAGGGAAGGTTAAACATTTTAATAAAATAAAAATGGAAGTAAATAAAGTAAGTAAATAAATAAAATAAATATATTAATTAAAATATAAATAAATTTATTAAATAAATTTTTTTATTAAAAAAGGGGTTAAGAAATTATTTTATTGATGATGATGATGATGGTTAACGTCCACTGAGACCAATCTTTGGTCTATCGAACATAAAGAAATGAATTATTTAGTTTGATTTAAGATTTTATTCCTATGCTCAAAAAGTTTGGAGAGAAGCCTCTCGAGCTCACTATAATTTTGACATCTTAAAAGGCTAGGAAGGTCAGTATTGCAACAGAGATTATGAAATTGAGATCTAATGTGGTTGTATGTGGGGCACTCTAGGAGGAAGTGATTTTCATCCTCGATGTTCATATTCTCACAACAATGGCAGATCCTTTCCATCCATGGTGTTTTAGGAACTGTCCAACGACCTGTTTCACTATGGAGCTCATGAGAATTTGTTCTAACCTTAGCTATATTAATTTTCTTCTTTGAGCTAGTTAAAACAGAGAGATACTTTTGATCTTCTAGGGTGGGATTGATGACCTCCTTATAGTATCTTAATTTTCTTTTAGCTGTTAGATCTTTCTCACACCACATTTTTTCTTTCAACTTATAAGTAAATTTTTTTTTAATGTTATTAATGTTTTGCAATGCAACATTCTCGTCGATCTCCAAATGATTTAACCAGGCCCTGGTGTCTTTATACCAACCTCGTTTGAGCCTTAGGTGGTTTTGGCTGGAACTTAAAGCTAGTTTAGGAAGTCTATGGTCTCCTATGTTATTGAGTTTCTGCTTGTATAATAGAAGGCTAGTCATGGATAGGCTCTCGATAGGGAAAGACCCACTTCTATAAGGAGAATAGGATAGGGTGTATTGATTTTAATTTTGAGGTTATACGTTATAAAATGCTTATGGATTTTCTCAATATTTCTCCAAGATTCTCTAGAGATGCCGCAACCCCAAACCTCACATCCATATAAGATAACAAGAGTAACTAAAGTTTCAAAGAGGAACTTCTTTCTATCCCACATTACGAGGTTTTCCATTTTACAATTATTTTCAAGACCAAAATAAGCTTTCCACCCCCCATTAATCCTTTTTTGAATGCTATAGTTCTAGTTGAGCTTGTGATGAATATCAATTCCTACGTATTTGTAAGAAGACACTTCCTCCAAGTTACTATTGTTCTACATAGAATTAGCGTAAGTGTCCTTCTTAGATTCGATAATCATAACCAATAATTATACCCATGGTAGAGCGGAAATCCTTAAGAAGTCTAAGTTTCTTATCAAGATTAGAAGAATGATGACTATCCCAGCTATGATGGTGTCAACACAACTTGCTTCCTCTAAAGAACCTTCTAGCTTGTCGATGTAAATGCCAAACAGGGTAGGGGAGAGGGGGCAACCTTGTTTAACTGCGATATTACACTTAATATCTTTCGACCGCCCCACATTGCTCTTTAACTTGGAAATTACATTATTGTATAGCCTTATAGCGGCCGCTCTTAGCTCGAAAGGAACATTTAGCTCTTCTAATCTATTCCATAGGTTATTTCTAGGAACCATATCGAAAGGATTTCTAAAGTCCACAAAGCAACCAAAGAGATTCGATTTATCATTACGGCATTCCTCCACAATGATCCTAAGCATAACAAGGTGGCTCGTTGTTGAGTGTTGCCTTCTAAAACCTGCTTGGCCTTTAGCTCACTTACCTCGCTTGGGATGATCATAATTGTCCAATAATTAGAGGGGTTATTTGTATCGCCAGTTTTAAAAATATGGATAATGAGGCTCCGAGTCCATGGTTTAGGGAACCCTTGTTTGACCTCTTGATTGAAAAGATTATGGATGTGGGGGATGAGGACATGACATTAAATTTTTAAGCTTTCTGCCTGGTATCCTGCAATGTCTTTAGCTTTCTCATTTGCCATGCGTTTAACCCAAAAATCAATGTCTTCTAATCAGAAAACTTCTTTTGTTGTGAGAAGGGTTTCAAAGTTATTCCTGAAATTTGGAGATTCATAAAGATTTTTAAGATAGGAGTTCCAATCATATAAATAAATTTTATTATTATCTTTAGTTTTCCTAGTTAGAATCTACCTCCAGAATTTCTTAGGAGCCACCGTAGAGATGTGTAAGAGATTCTATTGTCTTTTACGAATATATTGCCTTTTTTTACTTTTAGTTAGGGCTTTGTAGATTTCTTTCTTGTCAATTTTAAGAGATTCATCAATAGCTTCCTTAGTTTCTCTCCTCGCACTTTTACAATATTTGTCATACCATGGATTGGTTTTTCTATTTCTTTTATTATTTGAAACTTTAGTTGAGAAATTGTTAATAGAATAGGAGAGGGCTGTAGTAAAATTATGATAGAGGTCATCTATGTTGTCTATACTAGATAAAGGAAGCAAGTTAGTTTTTAATTCATTTAGAAAGAGATCGTTTTCATTTATATCAAAGATTAAGTTCTTTTGGCTATAAGGATTACCTTCTATGGGATCTCTATGCTTGAAAAAATTGAGAGTTATAAGTGCCTATGATTAGAGTCAGGCTCCTGGTCATCTACGATGTCAAAATTTATTATTTTGTTGTATAAAGGGAGATCGAAAGTAACATAGTATACCACGTTGCTACCAAGCCCATGGATGTAGGTCATATAGCTAGAGTTAGTCCACTTCTTTGGACCATTTCAAATTATGATCCTGAGCACTACAGAGCTTGACTAGCTCCGACCCAAACAAATTATCCTCGAGGAATTCGGAGCTCCTTTTGTCCCCAGCTAGCCAGAGTAAGGTCTTTGTCTAACCAAAGAGGATTGAGGTTGGAATGATTGCTTAGAAGAATAGCTTGGTTTCTTGAAGTTCGAGCATTAAAGTCACCCATTCAAAAGGATATTACCTTCATTCCTTGGGCTAGAAATATCACTCTCTAAACCATTGTAAGGACTATTTCTATCTGGATTCTTTTTCTTATAGAAGTTAGAGTTAATGGGGGGGAATAATGGACTGCTATGTAGGTATTTTTATCATTAATTTCAGTAATCTCTATCCAACTATATTGGTTGTAAGGGTATTTTTTATAAATCCTAGCATGGGGGGAGATGTTCTTCTTAATGTAGCAAGCTATGCCCCCAATGCCTCTACGGGAGGATCGCTTGTTCTAGGTAGACCATAGTGGAAAGCCATCTATGTTAGGGACTTTAGATTCTTCGTGCTCCCAAGTTTCAACAAGAAATATAATATCAACATCAATTGAGATCCAACTTAGCTTGGGGCCTTTGTTCCATGAAAAGCCTCGACAGTTCCAAGAAACAATTCGGAGCATGCTGAATTGCTATTTGTTACTATATTTTTGGTTTCTATCTCGAATAATGACTTTTCTATTTCTGATTATTGCCCATTTTCCTTCCTTCCTATCTTCTTTTACCTTTTGAAACTCCTTTCTTAATTCTACTTGATCTTCTGGAATGAGATCTTCATTTATAAATATTTCCATTCCTTTTAGACTTGAGGTTTTACTAAGGATGTAATATTTATGGTCAGTGGAGCTCACCTTTATTCGAATCAGCCTTCCTTTATTCTCAGTTAATTTCCCCAACCTTGTTGCTTCTGTGAGACACTTGGTTTCAATTTGTAATCTATTATGTAATTATGTTTTGGCTATGGCTAAATTATCCTTGTCTACCTCCTCTTTCAAACTGAATATTATAACGTTCAAGGCCGTTTTGTTACGCTCATGGTATAAGTCGATCAATTTTTTCATTTCATCTTTAATTGGTTTGATATCTAATTTACCTGCCACACTATTTAGGGTGAGACTGTTGTTAACTTTTTCTTCTAGTTCTTTAATTGTGTCCTTCATTTTAAGACTCTCTATAGTATCAGCATCTCCTTGCTGAGATGTTTGGTTCGTGTCTTGGTTTTGTTTTTGTATGACCTGCAACCCAGTGTCCATTGCTTCATTTTATTTTCCAATAGTTCTATTTTATTTTCTACTTGTTTTTTCATCTTGTTTTCAAGGGATGTGAATTTGTTTTCCAGCATGGTCTCTAACTCAGTTTGTAGCCTGACTTCTCTTTCTTCTCTATATACTCATAAAGGCTCTATAGAGTAACTGTGTTAGGCCTACCTTTGGTAATATTTGGTAGCTGTGGTGAATTATTCATTCTTGAGAATATATGAGAAGATATGTATTATAAAAAGATAAGGAATGTGTGCACCTGATATCAGCAATTTAGACAGGAGACCGCAAGTGCCCAGGATCGAACCGCAGCCCACAAACCAGATCGGAGAAATCCACTATAGAGACATGTTTAAGCCACAGATTCAAGTTGTCACCAAAAAAACCACCGAAGAGACCCACTGTAGAACCAATGGCTTACTTAAAATCTTCGTAGAATCGTGTATACAACTGGACCCTCTTTAGAATCGGTTTCAGAATATACCTCTCCTCGACGTACTTAGCAGAGTCTATAGAGAAGAGATGGACACAGACCTTGTCACAACAAACCCACAGTCCACCGCAGCCCACAACTGCACCGCAGAGCCGAAGGTATATAAATTCCATGGCAGACCTGCAACCACATCACTGAGCCGAAGGTATATAAATTCCACGGCAGATCTGCAACCGCACTGCACCGCAGACCTGCAACCGCATCGTAGATATATGTTAATACCTGTCAAAGTTGTAATGCGCGTCTACATAGATATATGTTATGAAGATATATGTTAATACTTGTTACAGTTGTAATGCGCGTCTGCAGAGCCTCCACCGCAGAGTATATGTTAATTGTCGAGAGCCTCAAAGAAGTACCACTGCACAGGTAATGAGAAATTGTTGTGCTAGACTGCAAAGGTAATAAGTATCACCACAGAGTATCAATAAATATGTGATCCAAGTATCACCAAGAGCATCAATACGTATGTGAATAAGACTGCAGAAAAATCACTAGACCATAGAGTTAGTAAGAATTTGAATAGATAATAAATCAATTAAATTAATTTTTTTATTAAAAATGGGTTAAGAAATTTAAAAAGGCTAGGAAATTTTTATATAAAATTATTATTCAATTAAATATAATAGGGAGGGTGAAAAAAGAAGAAGAAGAAAAATATGATATATATATATATATATATATATCTATATATATATATATATATATATATATGAATAAATACATAACAATAAAATGAGGATAAATAATTAAATAAAAATAAAAATAAATAAATAGTCTAATGTGTATATATATATATAAACAAAATGACCTAGCGAAAGTTGGGGTCCAGCTCTTACTTAATTTCCAACCATTATTACGGTTGAGATTCTTAGCATGTCATTCAATTTTGATCGCCTCCCTTAATTTCGTATGGTGGAAATGATCTACTTTGGCAATGACTTTGGAGCCTTCAATGCAAACATGGTGACATGATTTCTCCACATGCTCAGCTAGAGCTATGGTACGGGATCAATTGTGTCTAATATCCGCAGCATGCTCCCGAATTCTCTGCCTAATGGATCAACATTTTTCTCCAATATGGGGAGTTCCACATGAACAAGGAATCATGTAAACCGCTTTCATGTCCTTAGGGTCGATAGGGTCCTTAACAGACCCAAGAGAATTTCTAATAGTGCAGAGAGGTTTGAAAGAAGCAGAGACGTTATTTCTTCTAAGGACATGTGTAATTATGTCCTTTGTCCCCTGGATAAACGGGAGATAGACCTTGGAAATAGGATCCACTCGAGTATATTTTCCACTCATCCCTTTATATGCCTTTCGAAAGGCTCTAAGACCAAGAGATATACTATAACCATTGTTTTCAAAAACTTCAAGAGATGGGTCTTCTCTAATTCCAAGGATATTTTGTCAGATATTCTAAGAGCACGAGTCGCCAGAGTACAAAGGACCCCAAATTCCTAAGTAGGAAATGTATGGGAATCAATATGTAGGTATTTCTCTGTGTGAGTCTTCTTGCAAAAAACCTGGTGAGAAATGAAACCATCCTCATTCCTTGAGAGAAGGATATCAAGGAAAGGGAGGCAACCATCAACCTCCACTTACATCGTGAATTTGATGGAATTAGTAAGCGAATTTAGGTACCCAAGGAATAGATCCAATTTCTCCCGACCATGGGGCCAGATGACACAAGTATCATCCATGAACCTATTCCACTTCCTAGGGAGGAATCTAGTAGAGGCCAAGGCCTTCGATTCAAAATCCTCCATAAATAAGTTAGCAACAAAGGGGGAAAGAGGGGAGCCCATCGCAACACCACAAGTTTGCTCATAGAACTCACCTTGAAAACTAAATAAAGTCGAGGTGAGGCAAAGGCTAACTAATTTATAGGTGCCCTCATCAGAGATCTATTTAATGACATCAACGACTTCCTGGATGGGGATTTTGGTGAATAAGGACACAACATCGAGGCTAACTAATAGCTCACCAGGCTGCATCTTGATGTTCTTCCACTCCTTGATAAAGGAAGCCGAGTCCTTAACAAAGGAATTAGTTTGAACTACAAGGGGTTTAAGCTTTTGGGCAAGAATTTAGGCAGATGGTAAGTTGGGATCCTTTGTAATCAATAACAGTTTATTTAATGGCAAGTCCCCTATCAGTGTTAATCTTTCTAATATCCCATTAAATAATAATACATCCTCCGTTAGCAATAGAAATTTTCTTATATCTAATAACCAATTTAACAATTATTCCTTTAACAACATAAAGTCCAACAATAACCAATTTAATAAAAATAATTTTATTGAAAATCCTTTTGATAACCTTAATATATTATTAAACAAAAATAACAATTTTAGTTTTAACTTTGAAAATGGGGTTAACAACAATTTAAACTCTAACTCTAATATTAACGTAGATATTATTAAAATAAAAATTAAGGATTATGATATTAACAATAATAACATTACTTGTAATAAGCATAATAAGGATTATAATAATATTATTTAGAATTTTAACCAAGAAAATTCTATAAATATTAGTAATAATAATATTAAGAATGATGTCTTTATTAATCATTCTAATATTAATGGTAATAATAAAAATGTTATTAACCTTTATAGTTTATCTTTTGATCCTTTTGTATTCAGTCTCCTTAATAGAGGGCTTAACTTTGCACTTGCCCCTAAGAAGATCCCTGCTGATGACATTATTTGTAACATTGAATATGGGATCAAGGATTTCCTAAAAATATTAAGGAGACCATTAGGTAGGATTGCTCCATTATTCTTAGGAAGGCTAAGCCTCCCAAAAGAAACTTGAGTAAACCTGAGTTTATTGCTGTCAAAACTCGAAGGGACAACCCTGGCATTGTCATCCTTCAAGCAGATAAGGGTGGGGCCATAGTCATTATGGATAAGTCTGATTATTTCAACACGATGGTTGACCATCTGTCCAATAGCGGTAGTTATGTTAAGCTACAAAATAATCCCCTTAAATCGGTTTGTAAGAATGTTGCCCTTGCCATTAAGTCAGATTCTTCTCTTAATCCTCTCTCTATGAAGCTTATTGAGAGAAATTCCCTTACCCCACGAATCTATGGTCTCTGAAATATTCATAAGTCGGGGGCCCCCTTAAGACCTATTGTTAACACAATAGGTGGTCCCTCTTTTCATCTAACTAAATTCTTAGCCCAAAATCTTAAACCCCTTGTAGACCAAAATGATTCCTTTGTCAAGGACTCGACTTCCTTTATCAAGAAGTGGAAGAACATCAAGATGCAGCCTGGTGAGCTAATATTTAGCTTCGATGTTGTGTCCTTGTTCACCAAAATCCCCATCCAATAATTCGTTGATGGCATCAAACAGATCTCTAAATCAGTTAGCCTCTGCCTCACCTCGACTTTCTTTAGTTTTCAAGGTGAGTTTTATGAGAAAACCTGTGGAGTTTTGATGGGCTCCCCCCTTTCCCCCATTGTTGCTAACTTATTTATGAAGGATTTTGAATCGAAGGCCTTGACCTCTACTAGATTCCTCCCTAGGAAGTGGAATAGGTTCATGGATGATACTTATGTCATCTAGTCCCATGGTCAGGAGAAATTTGATCTGTTCCTTGGGCACCTAAATTCACTTTTTGATTCCATCAAATTCACAATGGAAGTGGAGGTTGATGTTTGCCTCCCTTTCCTTGATATACTTCTCTCAAGGAGTGAGGATGGTTCCATTTCTCACTGAGTTTTTCACAAGAAGACTCACATGGAGAAATACCTCCATGCTGATTCCCATCATTTTCCTGCTCAGAAATTTGGGGTCCTTTGTACTCTGGTGACTCATGCTCTTAGCATCTTTGACGACAGTTCCTTGGAATCAGAGAAGACCCATCTTCTTGATGTTTTTGAAAACAATGGTTATAGTATTTCTCTTGGTATTAAAGCCTTTCAAACGGAATATAAAGGGCTGAGTGGAAAATCTACTCAGGTGGATCCTATTTCCAAGGACCATCTCCCATTTATCCAGGGGACAACAGACAAAATCGCCCATGTCCTTAGAAGAAATAACATATTTGCTTCTTTCAAACCTCTCTGCACTATTAAAAATTCTCTTGGGTCTGTTAAAGACCCTATCAACCCTAAGAACATGAAAGGGGTTTATATGATTCCTTGTTCATGTGGAACTCCCTATATTGGAGAAACATGTCGATCCATTAGGCAGAGAATCTGGGAGAATGCTATGGGTATTAGAGACAATTGATATTGTACCTTAGCTCTGGTTGAGCATGTGGAGAAATAATGTCATCATGTTTGCATTGAAGACTCCGAAGTCGTTGCCAAAGTAGATCATTTCCACCATAGGAAATTAAGGAAGGCGACCAAAATTGAACGACATGCTAAGAATCTCAACCGTGATGATGGTTGGAAATTAAGTAAGAGCTGGACCCAGTTCTCGCTAAATAATTTTTCTCATATATATATATATATATACGCACACACACACACATTATATTAGTTATTTAATTAATTTATTTATTTAATTAATTGACTTATTTTATTTAGTTATTTATTTATTTTTGTTTTTATTCAGTTATTTATCCTCATTTTATTGTTATATATATATATATATATATATATTTCTTCTTCTTCTTCTTTTCACCCTCCCTATCATATTTAATTGAATAATAATTTTATATAAAAAATTCTTAGCCTTTTTAAATTTCTTAACCCATTTTTAATAAAAAGTTTAATTTAATTGATTTATTATCTATTTGAATTCTTACTAACCCTTTTTAAGAAAATAATTTCTTAACCCCGTTTTTAACAAAAAAATTTAATTTTAATTAATTGATTTATTTTATTTATTTACTTAGTTTATTTACTTTCATTTTTATTTTATTAAAACGTTTAACGCTCCCTATTATATTTAATTATTAATAAAAAATTATTAACCCATTTTTAAACAAATTTAATTAATTTTATTATTATTAATTTAAAATCTTAACTAACTCGCTTTTTAATAAAATATTAACCCCCGCCCTTTAAAATTTTTAAATTTGAATTCTTAACTAACTTTCTAACGACTAGTTTTTAACAGCTAGTCTTAAGGGCTAGTTTTTAACAACTAGTTCTTAGCGGCTATTTTCGGACAATGATGACTCTCATCTATTTATTCATGAAGATCGATTAGTTTCTCCACCTTGTCCTGAGGATGAACCACATTAGTTGGCTCGAAACGTCGACCTAAAAAATCAACATAGTTATTGCAAGTATAAGCTTTAAGGAAATAAAGAGTAATCACCAAAATGAATTAACTTAAGTACATATATATATATATATATATATATATATATATATATAACTTTTCTCAATTGTGAAATTCATCAATTTTTCCTTTTAATTATAATAAGTTTATAGTGAGTATGTTTATTTTTTATATACTAAAATTCAAGTTGAAATGCTAATTTAAATTTGAATTGAAGTATTTTTAAGGTTGGGTCTTTTTATAGACATTAAAAGTCTTACTGCATGATACATCTCACATTACTAAAATTTTAAAAAATTATTAAAATACAACTTTATTTTAAATTATTATCATTAATTGTTAATCTCAGATTACTAAATTCTTTAAAATTTAGTAAAATACAACTTTATTTTAAATTATTATTATTATTTATTTAAAAAATTCACATGTGAGTCAAATATATTGATCAGGTGTTCAGTATTTAGCTTAAAAATAAAAAAATTCATAATTTCTTGAAACCAAAACGACAGCGTAGAGCTCATCGCCAGGATTCCAACACAACTTGTTTAATCAAAATTTGAGTTCGTATGAGTAAGTTATGGCTTGTTGTCCGTTTACTCAAAGAGCTAAAAAAAATTGCAGAATTGTGATAGGTTGCTAACATGGTAGCCCAGTCTGAAAAAAATGAATCTTCTGGGAATATTCTTTGAGTTTCTGCCAATGAGGTTGTGACAAGGGGCACTTTCTAATTCGCCAATTTGATCTATGTGGGTGAAATTCTCCTAATGATTCTAAGGTGGAAATTGTGTTTTTTTATTTTATTTCTTTATGATATATATATATATATATATATATATATATATATATATATATATATATATATATATATATATATATATATATATATATATATATAATGTTTTATACATATTATATATATTATATTATATAATATATATTCTATATAAATTATATATAAAGTTTATTTAAAACCAAAGTTGTTACAAACTTAAATCCACATTCAATTACCATATCCAAAGTTCTAAACCAAAGCACATATTAATGGGTGATTAAGGTCCAATATGGTTCAATGGATAAATTAAATGCAAAGGTCCGTTTATCAAATCCAAAGTTCACACTTATATGATATGATATGGTAAAAGCTTGGAGTATGGGAGTGGGGTTAGGTTTTGAACCCTAGACCTCCGACCCAACAAACCAACATTTTCACCACTAAGCCATGGCCCGAAACCCGTTAAAACATCCATTTCGACTTACACTTGACCGTTATGTGGTGGGTCCAGCGGAGGGTAGAGAGGCCAGCCCGTAGGGTAGCCCCTCCTGCCATTTGACCCTACTACACGACCGAGTGCCAAGGCTGAATGGTAAGCGTGTTTAGCACGGGTTTAACAGTAATTAAACCTCAGTTAACTTGACTTTAACCTGGCAGAAATTTTGGACGCACTCCCCGTCCAGTGGAGGTTCTAAATTTAGCCATGTTAACTGGCGGAACTTCCAGTTTTAGTGGAGGAAAACTAGGGAAAATTGTTTTTCCCATAATGGAGGCAATATTCGACCATTTTTGGAAAATGAATAGTCAATCTTAGATGATTTTGGAATTCAAGAAACAATGGAACATTTTTGAGAGGATGAAAATGACTTCTACGTGTGATTTTTCTACAAGGAAGTGGAAGGGAATCTAGGGCCACTAGGGAAGAAGGTCAAGTCTAGACCAGCCAGAGTCAGTTTTTAGTAATTTGACAGTTATTTTTAAATTATTTGTATGTTTTCAAGATGATAGAACGTGTTTAAAGAGAAATTTATTAATGTACACAATACTTTTTCCAAATTTGAGCTAATACAAGAGGCCGAAGCTATGGAGCTGGACCAAGAAGACGTAGCCCAGGAGGGGTGAACTCCTTCATCAAAAACTTATGTTGATGGATTTTTTTATTGTTTGTTGTACATGTTTATGCAGTTACTCAGTTTTTACTTATGTTTTTTATTTTTCATTAATTTCAACATAAAATATAAGACAATTTCCTGTTTTGACACTCACCTACACCAAGGAAACTAAAGCACCATAAGCAAACAAGAAGCAAATAAATTATAATTCTGAACTTGTAATTAGCACATAAAAACTAACATATCAGGTTCAGATCTAGTGGTATCAGAGCATCAGGTTTCTTAAGGTTATTTTCTTTCTTTGCTAGAGTTTGTGCAAAAGATTTTTAACGGTTGCAATTTTCTTATGCTTACAAGGTTAATATTGCAGAGAGGAGAAGGGAAACTATTATTTTCTAGTCCTGAGATTGGGAAAAGAAGGAAGAGAGCTGAGAAAGCATCATCCTCACCCAAAGAACCACTGAATTTAACACTTGAATCACCTCAAGTTCCATCTCTATCAGTTGAGATTGAAGAGGTACAAATTACACAAGAGGTTAAAGTGATTGAAGAGGTACAAGTTACAGAGGTTGAGCTTCAATCCTTAGCTATTATGTCTAGTTATGAAGAGACTCATGAACATTCTGAAGAAGAGGATGTTAAGAGAGACTTCAAAGAGATGCAAAGAATGGTTCAAATCATGTATGAAGCTTTCATGGCAGAAAGAGATGGAGAAGGTTCAAAGCGTCCACATGGAGAAGGATATTCAAACAGTAAGAAGGATGAAGAGAAGAGTTCCTCCATCTCCACCATCTTTATCATCCTCATCATCCCCATATGCATCATCTTCCACTTCCACCACAAATACCACTCACACTCACTCAAAAGCTGCAAGAGGAAAAACTCCAATACTCAAATTAGGCATAAAGTTTTAATTACGCATGTACAATGGTGAGGTAAATGCAGAGAAGTTGGAAAATTGGATACATAAATAGGAGGAGTATTACAGAATTCAAAACCTTCATGAAGACGACATAAAGATCTAGTTGGCTTCATTGATGCTAGAAGGAGCAACACTAGTCTGGTGGGAAGCAAAGTCTCAAGAGGAAATGTGAATTATGGTAAAATATCAATTTCTTGGGTTGAGTTTATTTCTACCATTCAAAGACAATTTTATCCATTAGCCTACATGTAAAAATCTATTATGAGTTGGAGAAATTTTAGACAGCTCAAGGGTCAAAGAGTTCAAGAGTACACATATGAGTTTAGATATAGGGCTTTGTTGTTATGTGTAAACTTGCAATCCCAAGACACACTTTTAAAATATATTAGAGGTTTACATTCATATTTGAAGCATAATATTCTTATGTTTAACCTAAGAAATTTATACGAAGTTTGTGTACAAGTCAGACACTTAGAAGCAAGGGGAAAACAAGGCATAGAGGAGAAAGAGGAAAGTGAGGGTAAAGGGAAAGGAAAGTGTTATGGAAGAGGAAAAAGAAATAGCTCTGTAAAGCAAGAGAAGGAAAAACTTACATGCAAGAACTATTCAAAGATTGGCCATGATGAAGACCACTGTTGGAAACTTCATCCAGAATTGAAACAAAATAGACTCAAAGCCAAAGAGAAGGGAAAAATTTTGCTATAACTGAACAAGACTAAGGGTCAGATTCAAGAGATGAAACAAAAATTACAGTCATGGGTTTGAAAGGTAAACATGTTGCAAGCACTATTTCTTCTAATTGTTCAAACGATACTCACGATGAATATACAAGAATAGAAATTTTCCACATTAGAGTTTCCTCTAAACATACCAATATTGATACAGTTTTTGATAGTAGGTCACAAGCTAACTTGATTTTTGAAGATTTGGTTAAGCAGCTAGGCCTTGAAACAATTAGACATCCAACACCATATCCTTTGGGTTGGATATGCAAGAATGAAAAATTGCAGGTTACAAGGAAGTGCTTACTAAGATTCACCATTAACTCAAACTTTCTTGATGAAGTTGAGCTTGATGTGGTGTTGCTTGAAATATCAGGTATTATATTGGGAAGTCCTAATCTGTATGATAGGATAGTTGTATTTCATCGCAATGAGAACAAGTACCACTTGTTTAATAATGGTATTGAGTACATAATTAGAGCATATAAGAAGAAGATAGGTATGTCTCTTATGCATGCAAGTTAAATGAAGAGAATAGTAAGTGCAAGTCAAAACTTGACATTGTTGATGATCAAATAAAGAGATGTATTGAATCACACTTTTCATAAGGATGCTTATGCTTGTAATGAGTAGTTTCATGATGTTAATGGTTTCCTTTGAAAGAAGGTGAAAAACATTTGCAGTTGTCAACAATAGCGTTGACCAGTGTTTGAAAAAAGATGTTGGTGCAAGAGGGTGCAAAGGTCAAACAAAAAGTGACAAGGCAACTTGGAAAAGAAGGCATGGGTTCCATCAATGCTGGTTTATGGTTTCGGAAAGGTACATGGTAATGGCGAATAAATTTGGTCAAGAGTTGACACAAGTACAAAGCGAGATCAACTAAAAATCACCATGGTGACAGTGTGCAAGGTGAGAAAGTTTCTGAAAAATATTGATGTTCTGCAAACTCAAAAATATTGCAGCATGGAGGTGTCAATGAAAACAAGAGAAGGTCACAAGAATCAAGGGAAAAGTTGAATTTTTATGAAAAGCTCCAAATGATGAAATTGGGAAATTTACAATGGATAGAGACTAGAAGGGTGAAGGAACAGTCCCCTCATGTACATAATCAGTAATCAAGAGAGATTTTGAGGTCCAAAAGGCTTCTAGTGAGGAGGAAGGATCATGTGCTCAATATTTAGCTCAAAAATAAAAGTTTTCATAATTACTTGAAACATGACGACAACGTAGAGCTCATCACCAGGATTCCAATGCAACTCCTTTCATCAAAATCTGAGTTCGTATGAGTAAGTTATGGCCCATTGTCTGTTTACTCAAACAACTAAAAAAATTGCAGAATTGTGACAGGTCGCTGACATGGGAGTCCAGTCAGCAAAAAGGAATCTTCTGGGAATATTCTTTAGGTTTCTGCCAATGAGGCTGTGACAATTGACACTTTCTAATCTTCCAGTTTGGTCTATGTCGGTAAAATTTTCCTAATAGTTCTAAGGTGGAAATTGTGTTTTATTTATTTATGATTTAATCTATAATATATTATATTTTTTAAACATTTTACATATATTATACTATCTTATATTATATTATATTGTATTTTATAATATATATTATATATTAATTTTCATTTAAAACCAAAATTGCTACAAACTTAAAACATGCTCAAATACCATATCAAAAGTTCTAAACCAAATTCCACGTATAGCAACTATGACGTGATTAAGGTTTGATATGGTTCGACGGATAAATTAAATGCAAAGGTATGTTTATCAAATCCAAAGTTCACGTTTATATGATATGATATGGTAAAAGGTTGGATTATGGGAGTGAAGTCGGGTTTTAAACCCTCAACCTCTGTCCCAATAGACCAAAATTTTCACCACTAAGCCATGGCCTGAAACTTTTGAAAAAACCATTATGACTTACACTTGACCATTACGCAATGGGTCCGACAGAGGTCAGAAAGGCTAGCCCATGGGCTAACACCTCCCACCATGTGACCCTACTCCACGACCGAGCGCCAAAGCTGAACGGTAAGCACGTTTAGCAGGGGTTTAACATTAATTAAACCTCAGTTAAGTTGAGTTTAACTTGGCAGAAATTTTGGAGGCGCTCCAAATCCCGCGGAGGTTCCAAATTTAACCATGTTAACTGGCGGAACTTCCAGTTTTAGTTGAGGGAAACTAGGGAAATTTGTTTATGCCATAATGGAGGCAATATTCGACCGTTTTTGAAAAATTAATAGTCAATTTTACATGATTTTTGCATTCCAGAGACAATGGTGTAGGTTTCAGAGGCTGAAAACAACCTCTAGCTGTGATTTTTCTACAAGTAAGTTCAAGGGAGTCGAGGGCCACAAGGGAAGGAGGTCAAGTCTGGACTAGCCATAGTTAGTTATCAGTAATTGGATAGTCATTTTTAGATGATTTGTACATTCTCAAGAAATAGAATAGGTTTAAGGAGAAATTGATTAATGTGCACAACATGTTTGCCAAATTTGAGCTGATACAAGAGGCCCAAGCTATGGAGCTGACCAAGGAGATGTAGCCAAGGAGGGGTGAACTCCTTCATCAAAAAATTGTGTTGATGGCTTTGTTTATGGTTTGTTGTACATGTTTATGCAGTTGTTCATTTCTTACTTATGTTGCTTATTTGTCATTAATTTCAATATAAAATACAAGAAAATTTCATGTTTTGACACTCACCCGCACCAAGAAAACTAAAGCACCATAAGCAAACAAAAAGAAAATAAATTATAATTATGAACTTGTAATTAGCACAACAAAACTAACATATCAGGTTCCTATAATATATTTACATTTAAATAAGATAACAATATTATTAACTATAAAAAGTCACTCACCTTATCACATAAATAAAATTTATTACCATGTACTAACCAAAAAGAAATTGAGAAATTAATTTTAATTAAAACAAAATAAAATTTAGAAAATCTTTAGAATATTTGATTGTACACTTATTAATTATTTTATTATTTAATAATATAGATATTATTTATTAGATATTTTTTCTTACATTCCAATATTTAACCTAAAGTTTTAATATATGACACAATTTTTGTAATGTTAAATATTTCTAAATGATTTAAAATTATTGATAATATTTAATTCATTTTACTTTTATATTTAGATTTTTGATCATAAATTCAAAATATCTAGCTCAATGTTTTTTTAAAAGTAAGACAAATATTGTTTTACTTTTCTTCTAGAGAGAAAACAAATATTAGAGAGATAATGTTCTCTTGTATTCATGGCTTTAAAATCACAATTGAAAATGAATAAAGAATATCTAACTTTAATTCTAAAATTATTTTTAAAAATTTCTGACTTTTTTCAATTTTAGAATAAAAATCAAAGTTATTACCGGTCTAAGCTTTAAAAAAATAAAAATTAATCAACGAATTAATTTAAGTATTCTAAAACTAAAACTAAAAATTATATATATATCATTTTTTGGTTTGCTTTTAAAATTATAATAAGGTTATAATGATTATGTTTATTTTTTACATACTAAGATTCAAGTTGAAATGCTAGTTTAAAATTGAATTTTAAATATTTTTAAGGTTAGATTTTTTCAAAAATGACATCAATATACAAATTAAAAAATTATCTTTAATTATTGTTAGTTTGGCTTTAGTAATGATTATGGATATCACTAATAAATTTTGCAAAGAAAACAAGATATTTTATCTATGTTGCACAAGTTTCTTATTTTACGTGAGAACTAGTATCTGACACCGCTAGAAGTTTTTCCCAAATTTACAGGAAACGTCAAATTGGTAGTGGTGATAATATAATATATTAAAATTCTCCATGGGGTCTTGGTTAAACGGTGATGAGGTGAGCTGTTAATCACATGTTCAATTCCCTTCCCTGATATGGGTGATGTATCTGGACATGTTGTTGAATATGGTGAAAAAAAAAGAAAAATGAAAAATACTACCAAACTTAGAAAATATATATATATATATATAATATTAAAACTTAATATTTATTAAAAATAAAAATAAAATAATAATTTATTTCCATCCAAATATTTCTACTTCATCTTCATTTGGATATAAGGAGACCAATATATAGATCTAGACTGCTTACTTCCATACCCATATATAGATCTAGACGGAATATATATATATATATATATATATATATATATATATTAAAAATTAATATATATTAAAAATAAAAATAAAATAATTTATTTATTTCCATCCAAATATTTCTACTTCATCTTCATTTGGATATAAGGAGACCCATATATAGATCTACACTCAGCACCCATATATAGAGCCAGACCCATATATAGATCTACACTGAGTACCCATATATAGATCCAGACCCATATATAGATCTACACTGAGCACCACCCATATATAGATCTACACTAAGCACCCATATATAGATCTTGACTGAGCGACTCTTAGTTCCAGACCCTATATAGATCTACATTGAGCGACATACCTTTCCTTCGCATAGTTCCATTAGTTTCTTACCAGCTCCCAAGCTCCCAATAAAAAAAGAGCTTCGAATACGTGCTCTCCAATGGTTAAAGACAATACCCGATTAACCATATATTTTATATTAAATTAAATATGACAACTAACTCAATTATATTAATATTAATGAGTTATTTTTGTAAATATTAATAAATTTTAACTAAAATAAAATAAAATATATATAGAAACCAAAAACTAAAATAGTATAAATATTATAATTAATATTAATAAGTCACTTATTTTAATTAATATTAATAAATCACTTATTACACTAATGTATCATAATAATTTAGTAAAGTATAATAAGAATAGAAAAAATTTCCAAAAATATAGTAACAATTATGAGAATGCAAAATTTTTTAGAGGCTTTCAATAGCTTGACTTTAAATATAATGAGAAAGCTTTTTTTAAAATCAACAAATCCACACATTTTGTCATTATTTTTATTCTTCTGCAAAAGATAATAAATTTCACTAAACAATTTCAACTTGAGATTATGAGATTTGATTATAGGCTTCGAATGATCCACCAAACTTCATAAAATGTATTTAATCCATACAACATGAACCCCAATATACACACAAATACCACGTAAAAGTTCAAAAAGTTATCATTGATATAAAATTGGATCATGTGTTACCATGAGGGAGATTTAACCATAAATATCATGTTAAAGTACAAAATTCTCTTATCCATAAAGAATTTTAACATGTGTTACTCACCATGAGGGATATTTGAGATTTGCAATCCCTTTCGTGATGAATATGGATTTTCTACATGGCATTTAGGAACCAATTTCAACCTATTTGAACTCCTGATGTATGATGTATTTAAAGAGATGAGAATTTGATGAAATGTTACACTTTCTAAGGATTTGATCTATTTCACGGCATGATGTTTAAAAAAATTCAATAGTTTGTTGTTAAGTACGAGGGGTGTTTAATTAGGATCCTATGCTCAACAAAAGGTAGATGAAAGATGCCACTTGAAGAAATTTTTGCAAATGATAAATCAAAATTTAAAGAAATATTTGTATCTAATAATTTGATCTATTACAATTTTTTTTTTATAATATTGGGGGTTCTTCTTTTTCTATTAATATATATAGAAAATTACAGTCAGATAATATGTATCTTTGGGTTGCCGCAACTTGCCCAGAGAGAAACCAAGTTAGCTACTAAACAGTTTTGTATCCCATTCAAAAACAAAATAGCTTAATTAATTTGAACCACTCAAAGTATGAGTGTGTATCAACATAGAGTTTGTCTTCTATCTTCCTATTGACAATAAAAACAGTAAATTCTATTTGCCTATTTGTAACCATAAACAAAATTTAAGAGAAACACATTAATCATAACTAATCATCCTCAGGAGTGATTCCACTAGTGCAAGGTCTTGAAGTGTATTTCCTAAAAACTCTGTTGTAGTCATGACATATGGCAGGTGTTCTTCAATGGTGCTGAGCTGCCCTTCCTATTTGCACAATTGAAATTACAACTTTTCAAATTATTTTTGATAATTTGGAAATTCATGAACAGTTGTCGCCATACTCACTGCTACATGCTCTAAGGCCTTTGCCAATATTCCTTTCATCTACCTGTAAAGGTACAAGGTGTGCTTGAACTGAGTTAACTTTCCACTAATTTTCCCAAGATCAAGCACCAACTCCCGCAAATATTCTACTTCCATTGCCATTGCCATGTTCTCCACATTCTGGTTTAAGTTTACCTCCCACTCCTTAATCAATTGCCAGATTTGTTCTTCTGTCTTCGGCTAATAGGCTTCTGCAGCTTCTACTATGATTTGGAGAACATCGAGTTCGACGGCCGCCGTCATCGCCATGGGAAGACATGAGAAATCTGCGATCTCCATGTCAAGAAGCCATTCATCCTCATTCACAATCTTCTTCATAATGGATTCTGAGTTTCCTCTTCTTGCTGCCTTGGGGATGACCACACTCTAAGGTCTTAGGTAACGTCTCTTTTAAGCTCTTCATTTTTCATTGTAATTGCAAAGGGGCAATACCCATCTATATTAATCGAATCTACCCATCCATGTTAAATGGACGATACTCTGTAACTCAACATATACTATTTTAAAGTTATAATATTAACACCACCTACATTTTCTTCTCGTGTTAAAGTAAGTGGTGATGTTAGTGATATTTATCATTCTTAATGTAAATGTTATAAGTCAGCGTTATTAGTAAGGTAAATGTATGATGTATTTAAAGAGATGAGAATTTGATGAAATGATTTGATCTATTTCATGGCATGATATTTAAAACAGTCCAATGGTTTCTTGTTAAGTATGAGGGGTGTTTAATTAGCATCCTATGCTCAACAAAAGGTAGATGAAAGATGCCATTTTAAGAAATTTTTGCAAATGATAAATCAAAATTTAAAGAAATATTTGTATCTAATAATTTGATTTATTACAATTTTTTTTTTAATATTGGAGGTTCTTCTTTTTCTATTAATATATATAGGAAATTATAACCAGATAATATGTATCTTTGGGTGGTCGCAACTTGCCCAGAGAGAAACCAAGTTAGCCACCAAATAGTTTTGTATCCCACCCAAAAACAAACTAGCTTAATTAATTTTAACCACTCAAAGTATGAGTGTGTATCAACATAGAGTTTTTCTTCTATCTTCCTATTGACATTAAAAATAGTAAATGCTATTTGCCTATTTGTAACCATAAACAAAATTTAAGAGAAACACATTAATCATAACTAATCATCCTCCGAAGTGATTCCACTAGTGCAAGGTCTTGAAGTGTATTTCCTAAAAACTCTGTTGTAGTCATGACACACGGCAGGTGTTCTTCAATGCTGCTGAGCTGCCCTTCCTATTTGTGCAATTGAAATTACAGCTTTTCAAACAATTTTTGATATTTTGGAAATTCATGAACAGTTGTCGCCATACTCACTGCTACATGCTCTAAGGCCTTTGCCAATATTCCTTTCATCTACCTGTAAAGGTACAAGGTGTGCTTGAACTGAGTTAACTTTCCACTAATTTTCCCAAGATCAGGCACCAACTCCTGCTAATATTCTACTTCCATTTCCATTTCCATGTTCTCCACATTCTGGTTTAAGTTTACCTCCCACTCCTTAATCAATTGCCAGATTTGTTCTTCTCAATCAATTGCTAGATTTGTTCTTCTGTTTTCAGCTAATAGGCTTCTGCAGCTTCTGCTATGATTTGGAGAACATCGACTTCGACGGCTGCCATCATCGCCATGGGAAGGCATGAGAAATCTGCGATCTCCATGCCGAGAAGCCATTCATCCTCATTCACAATCTTCTTCATAATGGATTCTGAGTTTCCTCTTCTTGCTGCCTCGGGGATGACCACACTCTAAGGTCTTAGGTAACGTCTCTTTTATGCTGCTCATTTTTCATTGTAATTGCAAAGGGGAAACACCCATCTATATTAATCGAATCTACCCAGCCATATTAAATGGAGGAGACTCTATACTATTTTAAGGTCATAATATTAACACCACCTACATTTACTTCTCGTGTTAAAGTAAGTGGTGATGTTAGTGATATTTATCATTCTTAATGTAAATGTTATAAGTCAGCATCATTAGTAAGGAAATGTTATAACTCGCCATGAACGTTAAGAAAAATAATTTAAACGCAATAAATTATAAGTAATGGTTTATTTATTATAAGTAATGATTTCATAAATAAATGTTTATTTTTTATATTATTTAAATTAATAAAGGTTTAGTGATTTTGATATTATAAATTTATCCTCTTCTGTTTCCTTTCACATTAGTTGGTAAGGGACAACATTCTTGAATCCATCACGCTATACTATTTCGAAGTTTGAAGTGATAATATTAACACCACGTGCATTTTCTTGTGGTGTTATAGTGGTGATGCTTATGTTAGTCTTCATGTAAATGTTATGATTTAAAATTTGTTGGAATGTGATTTTCACTGAAAGATTTTATACACAATTTTATGGATCACAGAAGCCAAATTCCTAATATTAATTATTTTTAATATTTTCAATAAGTGGGCATTTCCATCTCACGTAAGAAGTTCTTCAAAATTTCTCAATGGCCACCAACTCTTTTTTTTATTAATAAATGTTTCTCTTCATAATTATTTAACTCCTATTAACTATTTTGTTTTTAAATAAATTGTCTTATTAGATAAATGTTTTTTTGGATTAATTATATCATTAAGATTTGGTGATGTTTCGAATAAGTAATGTGCTTTATCCTCAGGACAAGGTGAAAATCCAATCAATCTAATTGAACAAATAGGCGTGGATGCATCATTGCGAGGTATTAGCTGAAGAAAACTAGTCGTTAAAAACTAGCCCTTTAAGACTAGCCGTCGTTAATGACTTAGTTAATTAGTTAATTAAAATTATTAAAATATTAAGTTAATTATCTAGCTCAGTCCTTTTTTTTAATTAAGACAAATTCTTTTCTTCTAAAAAGAAATATTACAGAGATAATCTTCTCTTGCATTCAAATATTTGAGTTAATTATCATTCATAGATGTAACATGCATAACAGTATATAATTTCTTTTTTTACTTTTACTCATTTTAACCATAGTTTTCCATAAAAATATTGTGAACATAACAAATTAAATCTATATGCATTTTGTCGATTTGTCGCTCGCCGTATATTTATGATATGATGGACAATCCATGTGGTTTGTCAATGCCTCACTGCTTTGTTTATTCTCAATCACCTGTGCTATACTCATGTCGATGTACGAGTTGCTTATGAGCTTTTGATGGTTAGCTATTGATAAGTAAGCTCATAACACCTATTATTAATACTTTGGAGGACACTTAGATAATATGATATATTTTAACTTGGAAATTTGATTCATTCATTGATAAATTATTTGCGTCAGAGATTAAGGATTATAGGAGGATTTATTGTATTGTACCGCCACCTTAGGATTTGAATAGCACGGTGGCACCTGCCCTTCTAATCACCGTCATATTTGGGGTTTTGAGATCCATGGTGGAGAATATCACGGTACCCGTTTAGGGTATCTACCACCGCGTAACCCTAACCAAGTCTTAATTTTTCATTTCGCTCCGTCGGCATTGCCCTCTACAATTCTGCACTGAGTTGTGATTTTTCGACCAACAACCATTCCTCCAGCTCTTGTGCCTTGCTTGCCATGGCGTATTCCAAATAGGTAATTCTCTTTACACTCACAGTTTTTGGGTTTAGCCCTTTGCAGCAGCTTTGAATCAGTTTGTTAAGTTGAGTAAGCTCTTTGTTTTAATTATTCACATGGAGTTAGTAGTGGCTCTACACCATTTGCTATGCGCCCAGATAGGGTATAAAATCTAATTAAATGTGTAATGAATTTTCAGGTTTGGGAATCTTCATCCCTGAGTATCTCTAATCTAGTTCTCTTGCCGACTACTAGCTACGACTTCCTTTCTCCATGGTAGGTAAGCCTTCCAAAGTAAGCGTAGCTTCCAGACTTAGTTCTTCCTTTACATTGGATACGTGGTCATTATATTTGCGTTAAAATTTCCTTAACTCTTTCTAACTCCCTCATGATTTTCTTTGGTGCAAGGTTTCAGTCACGGTCTGCTGAGTTTCTAGACATGGTAATATAGTTTTTTCACAAATATTTTTCGTCAGTTTTACTCTTTGTTATTCATTTAGACAATATGAATTTCTAAAGTTTCACGAATTTTTTATTTTGAAACACCTACTCGCTTCTCTGTTCACCTGGCAAGATTCTAGGAATTACATTAGTCGATTTCTAGAAATTCTTCGGCTAATATGACTGACCCTGCTATTTCTCTTCATAGGTACTTGATTTTTACCGACGGGGTTTTAAATTTCAAGAGCAGAGTTCTCCATCTTTTAGGTCTTCGTTACCTTGTGACTTAAGAATCCTGTATTAATTTTTATGGCTCCAAAAGCCGTTTACCTTGTTACTTTATTTTTTGAGGGTTTTTCCCTGAAGAACAATTTGTCACGCAATTAGATTCTGTTGTATCTAATTTACTTTTGAAGGGATTTTCCCTGATGAACAATTTGACATGGAATAGGTTCTGTTGTATAATTCTTGTACTTCTGATTGTCGGTCGAACTCTCGACCCAATCTAAGAGGACATTCCCTCAGGGTTTAATATTATATACTTTTTGCGATGGGTGGATATTAAAATCCTGGACTTTTATATAGATATATCTTTTTGTCCTCTCTTGAATACAGTTTTACTTATTTGTGTATAATTTACAAAATCGATATTTTCTCAAGACTATACAATAACGTTATATTGGATTTTCTTTACTTGAGCATTCTCTTTAGACCATACCAATTTTCAAGAGGCTCATTTTTTTGCATAGTTAAATATTTACATTGGCAGATATTTTTTTTTCTGGGTTCTTACTGCATAAGCTATCTATATAATTTCACATGTGACCAGTCTTGTCAAGTCAGGGGTTTTATCTCTTTGCTGAAGTGCTTCCACTGCACTTTAACCTAGGTGATGGTTCACCTCTGGAGCATGATTTCTCTCCGATCGAGTATACATTCAGGTTCGACCAGAAATTCGTTGTTCGATTTGACTTGAATGCTTTGCCAGTGGATTACATGATTTGGGGCATGCATGTATCATTTTAATAAGGATACATGAAACACATTATGCACCTAGATATGGCTAGGTAAAGGCAATCGGTAAGCCACAAGCCCCACCCTTTCCAATGTCTAAAAATGCCCACAGAACCTGCGAGCCAACTTGGCACAGGAGGTCCACCTTAGTGTGATTTTCATAGGCTTAATCCTTACATACACATGGTCTCCCACTTCAAATTCCTAGTAAGTTCTCTTTTTATGTTCATATACCTTCTGTCGATCTTGAGCTGCTTTAAGATTTTGTCTAATCTTCCTCACTTCCGATTCCATCTCAGCCAACATTTCCGGTCCAAGCATCAACTTGGTTTTGGGATTGCTCTAGTTAATGAGAGTATGACACAGTCATCCATAGAAGGCTTCAAAGGGACTCATCTTAAGAGACTCTTGGTAGCCATTACTATATGAAAATTCTACCAAATTAAAATATTCTTCCCATTTCGTTGGTTTCTCCATCATGTACATACACAACATATCTTCCAAGATTTGATTTACTCACTTAGTTTGTCCATCCCCCTGTGGATGGTAAGCGGTGTTGAATTTTTTTTTATTTTTTTTTCCCAAACCCGCAAATATTGCCTTCAAGAATGTTGAAGTAAACTTCACATCCTTATCTGATATAACCATCTTTGGGATGCCATTCATCCTTAAAATATCTCTCATGATGATGTCTGCTATTTTCACGGTTTTGTAAGTAGACTGTACATGTATGAAGTGTGCTTCCTTACATAGTACATCCACCACCACCATAATGGAGTTATTATGTCTCTTAGATCTTGGTAGACCAGTAATAAAATCTAGTGATATAACTTCCCACTTCCAGTCAGGCACTGTTATAGGCTGGAATAATCTTGCTAGGTTTTGATGCTCCACCCTAACTTGTTGACATTCCATACATTTGTTAAAGTACTCTACAATATTTCTTCGTATACCATGCCAAATATAAAATTTTATAATTGTTGTTAACATTGTCTGGTATCCTAGATGTCTCGAATAATTGCTGCGACGATAATCCTTTATGATCAACTCTTTTAGATTCATTCGATTTTGAATGTATAACTTTCCTTTGAAGGTTAACAATTTCTCTTTATTAATTCCATAATTAGAAGGTTTTTTCCTGTTTCCTGGAATCCTCCACCTGTTGCCATGTGAATCAATATTCAAGATCCTTCTCGGCTTCTTCTTTTTTCTGATCTAAGAATTTACATTCGACTTTATTATAACAAAGTTCATATACAAAATGAATTTTTATGCTCAAGGCATCTACCACATGATTTTTTTTGCCTTTTAGATGCTGTATATAAAAAAAAAATTCACTTAAGAAGGCATTCCATCTTTCCTGGCGAGCGTTTAAATCAGCTTGATTAAAGTAGTTGGTTAGGCTACTATGATCGGTCTTCAACACAAATATTTTCCCCAACAAGTAGTTCCTCCATACTCGAAGTGCATGCACTACTGCTGTCAGTTGTAAGTCATAGCCTGAATATTGTTGTTCATGCTCCTTTAATTTTCTTGATTCATAGGAAATCACCCTTCCTTCTTGTGATAAAATTTCCCCAACTCCTTCCTTACAAGCGTCGGTATAGACCTTAAATTCTTTGTCGTGGTCAGCTACCCTCAACACCAAGGCAGTGATCAACAAATTTTGTAACCTTTTGAAACTGTTTTGTCACTCACTCGTCCATTTAAATAATTTTCTCTTTCTCTGCAAAGATGTAATTGGAATGGAAATCTTCGATAATCCTTCTATGAACCGTGGATAATATCCATATAACCTCATAAAGGAGCAGATATCTGCCACGTTTTGGGGTACTCGCCATTCCATAATAGTTTTAATTTTCTCTGGATTGACCAGTATTCCTTCAGTGGAAATGACATGGCCTAGATATTGTATCTATTCTTTGAAAAATTCACATTTTTTGAACTTGGCATATAGCTAATGTCTTCTAAACGTCTCCAATACTATCCTTAAGTTCTCCTTGTGTTCTTTCATGCTTTTTGAATAAATCAATATATTGTCGATGAATATCAGAACAAACCTATCCAAAAAGGTTGAAATATACCATGCATCAGCCTGATAAATGTTGCTAGTGCATAAGTTAAGCCAAATGGTAATACCACAAACTCGTAATGCCCATATTGGGTATGGAAAGCAGTCTTGAAGATATCATTTTCTTTAATTCGGATCTGGTGATATCCAAATCTGAAGTCTATTTTCGAGAATACAACTGCCCCATTCACCTGATCAAATAGATCATTTATTCGTGGTAATGGATACTTATTTTTTACTGCCAATTTATTGAGTTCTCTATAGTCCATGCATATTCGCATGGTTCCATCCTTTTTCTTTACAAACAACACCGATGCTCCCCAAGGAGACACACTTGGTCAAATATACCATTTGTCCAATAACTCTTGTAGTTTCGTTTTCAGTTAAGTTAGCTCTGATACAGTGCTCTTGAAATTGGTGATGCTCCTGGCACCAGTTCAATAGTGAAATCAATATCCATTCTTGGAGGTAAACTTGGTACATTATTTGGAAACACGTCCATGAAATATCGTACTACTAGTATGCTTTCCAGCATAAGGGTCTTCTCCTTAGAATTAGCAAATCCCACTTGAATGAAATAATTTTGACATCCTTTCTTTATACACTTACTCAATTGGGAGGTTGTGATAGGAAGAAACTGTAAGGGCTTCTTAATTCCATGTAATTCTTGACGAGTTACATCTGGAATTCTCTAATATATAATATTCTCTTTACAATCTACTAGAGACCATTGTCTCTCTAACCAATCCATGCCCAATGGTACATCGCAGGATCCCAAAGGCAATACATTCAGTTCCACATTTAACTGTTGATTCCCAATTTCCAATTTATAGTTTGGAACCTTGGCACAAACTTTTCTTTTTGCCCCAGTGGGTAGCTGTACCATTCAGCGAATTTTTAATTTCTGGATTTGTAATTTATAGATCTCTACTATTCCGGGTTTACATAACTTAAACTGGAACCTGGGTCAACCAAAATAGAAACAATTTATCAAAGTAACTTACCTTCCAGTTCTATCATCGTTCGTTGGTAATTCACCTGTCGATCCTCCAATGCTACATTAATTCTGGGTATATTTCAGGCTACATCTCCCACTTAAGAGGCTTCTTGTAAATCAGCCATTATTTCATTTCTTGCCCGTTGTGCGCAAATCTTATAATAGTGAGCCTCGCCACACCCCCAGCATTGTAGAGGTGGTTTCTAGTTTTTTCCATGTTATGGCTTGCTGGAAGCCTTTGTAGGCTTTTCTTTCGTAGGCCACTGGGTTCTTTGATCATTTCTTCTAAACTGTTTTTCCATTGAATTCCTTGCATAATTCTTATAGTTATTGGTCCTAGAATTTTTACAATTTGGATAGCTTTTCTGCCATTTTCTTGGTTGCCAATTTTTTTCCTATTTCTCCTTTTTCCTTGGACTGCTAGTAACACATTCTCTCTTTTTGAATTTCTTCGTCCATGGTCCTTAGATTCACGAACTCAATTATTTCTTTCATGTGGGTCGGAAAACTACTCAAGAACCACTAAACCTTAGCCTTTTCATCCCTTAAATAAGGAACGTATCTTAATAAGGAAGCGAACTTGATTATGTACTCATTCATTGTCATTTGACCAAATCTCAATTCCTAGAAGTCTCTGGACTTTTCGTCATAGAAACGTTCTATTAGATATTTTTCCTCAAAGTATTGCTGAAATTCATCCCATGTCATGTCTCGGTCTTGAATACTACGAACATTCTTGACTTCCTTCGACCACAGGGTGGCTTTTTCTCTTAATTGATAAATGGCCAATCTAGCTTTAAGGTTGTTGTTGTGCTCATAAACTTGAAATTATTTTTTCATATTAATCAATGAAGCTTCTGACACATTACCAAACTCAGCCTCATTAAAGTTTCTATTCTTGTTACTTCATTTTGAATGGATTCCTTCCACTCTATCATTAGTTTGGTCCTTAGCTCGTCATTCATTTTCTTCTCGCGTATCTCTTTCAGGACTGGGTTGTAACACTCCTTGATTTTGTTTATCAGAAAGGATTTATGAGTATCCTTTCCTGCTCTTGCATCAAGCAGTCATTGTAACTCCTAACCCAGACCATTTCTTCCTGTAACTTCTACATAGTGCTTAGCAGTATACTGGTTTGATGTTGTTTTTCTTCCAGAACTCTACTGGTGTGTTGGTGCTACACTACACTCAGCTGAATCCACATTTCCGAATTCATTTCTAGATGGGATTGGGTTGTGGGTTCCCCTATATTCTAGGGTGCTTGATGTCTTGATCCCCTCCTCATTTTGTCTCCTACTATGTTATTTATTTTAATTTCACCTTTTACATAGAACAATTCATCATGTTCGGTGACCCATTGGGTCCCAATGAATGAACGCTGCTCTGATACCATTTGTAACATACATAAAAATATATAATTTTTTTTTTTACTTTTACTCCTTTTAACCGTAGTTTTCCATATAATTATTGTGAACATAAAAAAGTAAATCTATATGCATTTTGACGATTTGGCACTTGCCTGATATTTATGATATGATGGACAATCCACATGGTTTGTCCTGCCTGGCTGCTTTGTTTATTCTCAATCACCTATGTTATACTCATGTCATTATACGAGTTACTTATGAGATTTTGATGGTTAACTAATGATAATTAAACTCATAACATATATTATTAATACTTTGTAGGACACTTCAATAATAGCATATCTTTTAACTTGGACATTTGTTTTATTCGTTGATAAATTATTTACGTCAGGGATTAAGAATTATAGGAGGATTTGTTGTACTGTACCGTCACATTGGGATTTAAATTTCACGATGACGCCTTCCCTTCTAATCACCGTCAGATTTGGGTTTTTGAGACCCACAGTGTAGAATATCACGGTACCCGTTTAGGGTATCGACCACTGCCTAACCCTAACCAACTCTTCATTTTTCATTTCGCTCCGTCGGTGTTGCCCCTCTGCAATTCTGCCGCGAGCTGTGCTCTATCAACCAACAGTCATTCCTCCAGCTCAAGCCTTAATTTCCATGGCGTATTCCAAATAGGCAATTCTCTTTACACCCACAGTTTTGGGGTTTAGACTTTTTCAGCAGTGTTGAACCAATTTCTTAATTTGAGTAAGCTCTTTGTTTTAATTATTCGTAGGGAGTTAGAAGTGGCTCTACACCATCTTCTATGTGCCTAGATAGGTTATAAAATCTAATTTAATGTGTAATGAACTTTTAGGTTTGGGAATGTTCATCCCTGGCTATGTGTAATATAGTTCTCTTGCCAATTACCAGCTACGACTTCCTTTCTCCATGGTAGATAAGCCTTCCAATGTAAGCATGGTTTCCAGACTTAGTTATTCCTTTACATTGGATACCTGGTCATTCGCTTTGCGTTAAGATTTCCTTAACTCTTTCTAACTCCCTCATGATTTTCTTTGGTGTAGCATTTCTAGACCAGGTAATATAGTTTTTTCACACAGATTTTTCATCATTTTTACTCTTTGTTATCCATTTAGATAATATGACTTTCTAAATTTTCACGAATTGTTTATTTTGAAGCAGGTACTTGCTTCTCTGTTCACTTGGCAAGATGCTAGGAATTACATCTCTAGATTTCCCGAAATTCTTTGGGTAATATGAACGACCCTGCCATTTTTCTTCACATGTACTTGATTTTTACCGATAGGGTTTTAAATTTCCGAAGCAGATTCCTCCATCTTTTAGCTCTTTGGTACCTTGCGACTTAAGAATCCTGTATTAAGTTTTATGGCTCCAAATGTCGTTTACCACACCTGCTCCTCACCGTGCTTCACACCTGAGATGAACAGGTTGATAGAAATTCTATAAGAGACATCGGGACCGCTAGTCCAATACTCTTCTTTTCCAGGACTTAGGAACGCTGAGTGTTTCCACTGGTCACCACGAGCTCAGAAATTTTCACTCTCTTCCTACCTCTCCTTTCTATTTTTAGTCACTGAACCCCTTTTCCTCACAGGGATTTACTTTTTATCCCCAAAGGAAAAAGTAACGGTTTTCTTTTCAAACACAATTAGTTTTTGGAATACTTTTATCATCAGTCTTGTTTTAATTTTATGGAACCACACTTCCATAATCAAATTTTGTTTCCAAAAACAAAATTAATTTATGTTCATCATTCCTAATCCTTTTCTCAAACAAAATGAATGTTTAGTTTCTTTAAAATAAATAACATAACAATTTAGTTTTCACTTAAGCCAGCAGTCACAAAGATTTAAACATCACAAATGTGAATGAATGAAAAGGTGCTATCTTCAATTCTAAAATCATTTTTGAGAATTTGTGAGCTTTTCAATTTTAAAACAAAAATCAACAGAGTTATTGGAAGTCTAAGCTTTAAGATATATATATATATATTTCCAATGGTAAAGATCATCAATTTTTGGTTTGCTTTTAAGTATTTTTAAGGTTGGACCTCTTCATAGACATTAAAAATTTTGCTTCATGATACATCTCACATTACTAAAATTAAAAAAAAACAATTAAAATACAACTTTATTTTAAATTATTATTATTATTTATTAAAAAAGTCACATATGAATTTAATATAAATACATTGTAAATAAGATAACAAGATTATTAACCATAAAAAGTCATTCACCTTATCATGTAAATAAAATTTATTACCAAAAAATAATGAAATTAATTTTAATTAAAACAACTTAAAATTTACAAAATCTTTATAATCTTTTATTGTACACTTGTTAACTATTTTCTTATTTAACAATGTAGATATTGAGAAATTAATTTTAATTAAAACAAATTAAAATTAACAAAATCTTTATAAAATTTCACTATACACTTATTAATTATTTTAATAATGTAGATATTCTTTATTAGATATTTTTTTTATATTCCAATATTTAATCTAAGCTTTTAATATATTGCCCAACTTTTAGTAAAGTTAAACATTGTTATATAATTTAAAATTGTTGATATTATTTATTTCATTTTCTTGTTTTATATTTCAATTTTTAATTTTAAATTCAAACTATCTAGCTCAATCTTTTTTAAAATTAAGACAAATACTTTTTTCTAAAATAAACATTAATGAGATAATGTTCCCTTGTATCAACAGATTTATTACAATTCTAAGCTTTAAAGAAATAAAAATAATTAATCAATTAATTTAAATTTAAATATATATATATATATATATATATATATATATATATTTCAATGGTAAAGTTCATCATTTTTTGGTTTGTTTTTAATATTATAATAAGTTTATAGTGAGTATGTTTGTTTTTTAAATACTAAGATTCAAGTTGAAATGCTAATTTCAAATTGAATTTTAAGTATTTTTAAAGTTAGATATCTTTAGAAATTATATCAATATAGAAATTAAGAAATGATATATCTATTTTTTCTTTTAAATTTAATTATTGTTATTTTGACTGTTATAGATATCACTAATAAATTTTGCAAAAAAAACAAGATATTTATATTAAATTAAATATAAAAAGTAACTTAATTATATTAATATTAATGAGTTTATGAGTTTATATTTTAACTAAAATACTATATATATATAGATAAACCAAAAACTAAAACACTATAGATATTATAATTAATATTAATAAATCACTTATTAATATAATCCATCATAATAATTTACTAAAATATAGTAACAATTTATGAGAATACTAAATTTCCCAGAGCGCTAGACTTCAAATATAATGAGAAAGGTTTTCAAAAAAATAAGAAAAACCACACATTTTATCATTTTTTTTCTTTCACAAAAGATAATAGAATCGCTTTTATCAGTGCATTTACTAATGCATTCTTCGATAATGGATGATAAAACCGATAAAAGTTTCTTGAGGTGGTTATGAGATTTGATTATGACAACTAACTAAATTATATTAATATTAATAAGTTATTTTTTCTAAATATTAGAATATTTTAATTAAAATGATATATATATATATATATATATATCAAAAATTAAAACAATATTATAATTAATATTAATAGACCACTTATTAATGTAATCCACCATAATAATTTAGTAAAATATAGTAACAATTTATGAGAATACTAAATTTCCTAGAGCTTTTCAATAGTTCGACAAAAACAGATAAAAGTTTCACCAAACAATTTCAGCTCGAGGTTATGAGATTTGATTTCAGCTTGAAGTTATGAGATTTGATTTCAGCTTGAGGTCTTCGAACGTTTAATCAAACTTCATAGAAAGTATTTAATCCATACGACATGAACCGCAATATACACACAAATACCACGTAAAAGTAAGTTCGAACAATTCTAATAGATATAAAATTTGATAACGTGTTACTCACCATGAGGGAGATTTAAACATAAAGATCATGTTAAAGTACAAAATACACTCACCATGAGAGAGATTTAAACATAAAGATCATGTTAAAGTACAAAATACTCTCATCGATAAAGAATTTTAACATGTGTTACTCACCATGAGGGATATTTGAGATTTGCAATCCCTTTCGTGATGAATATGGATTTTCTACATCGCATTTCAGCAGCCAATTTCAATCTATTTGAATTCTTAATCTATGATGTATTTAAAGAGATGAAAATTTGATAAAATGGTATCACTTTTAAGGATAATTCAATGGTTTGTTGTTTGTTGCTAAGTTTGAGGAGGTGTTTAATTAGGAGTGTATGCTCAACAAAAGATATATGAAAGATGCCACATTAAAATTTTTTGCAAATCCATCACAATTCTATATCTATCATGTGTTAAGAGAGATCAAAATTTAAGTAAATAATTTTTATCTAATACTTTGATCCACTAATTTTTTTTTAATATATATATATAGAAAATTACAGCCATATCATATGTATTGTTGGGTGGCTGCAACTTGACCAGAGGGAAACCAAGTTGGCCATCAAATAGTTTTGTATCTCATCCTAAAACAAAATAGCTTAAGTATTTCCAAACAAGCAAAGTATGACTGTGTATCAACATAGATTTTGTCTTCTATCTTCCTATTGACATTAAAAACAGTAAATGGTATCCGCCAATTTGTAACCATAAATAAAATTTAACAGAGAGACATTAATCATAACTAATCATCCTCTAGAGTGGAGGCAAATTCCATTGGTGCAAGGTCCTGAACTGTATTTCCCAGAACCTCTGTTGTAGTCATGACACACGACAGGTGTTGTTCAATGCGATTGAGTCGACCTTCCTATTTCCGTAAATGAAATTGTAACTTTTCAAATTATTTTTGATAATTTGGAAATTCATGAACTGCAGTCACCATGCTCATTGCTACATGCTCTAAGGCCTTCGCCAATATTCCTTGAGTTTTCCTAGGGTCGGGCACCAATTCCTGCCAATATTCTGCTTCCATTGCAATGTTCTCTGCATTCTGGTTTAAGTTTTCCTCCCACTCCTCCATCAGTTACCAAATTTATTCTTTTGTATTCAGCTGACAAGCTTCCACAAATTCCTTTATGATGCGCCACGTTCGTTTCCTACCATGGGGCTTTCTAGTTGAAAGGTTGGACTTCCCCTCTGCCCTACGACCCCTGGTCCTCTTGCCTCTACTTCTCAGGGTTGGATTATAAGTTGGAGTAGTTGCATGGGTCATCATCACCCACTTGTAAAGTGGCGTAATAACCAAGGTCCAGGTTCGAGTAGGAAGAGCAAGCCTAGCTAAACCCCAAACTTGGGTTGCAAAACTTGTCTGCGTACCTGTACATGGATCAACATACAAAAGTAAAACTTGCCCATAACCCGTAGTAGCTATACTTATTTTCCTAGTTCTTCTGTTGCGACCATACTCTGAACGCAAATTATTGACTTGAATCTAAGACTGAAGACATGTGTCATAGTCTTCACTCTCAGACTGAAGACCCAGACCACAGCCTTGACCTTGTTCCCCTGGTTGCAAGAAAATTGTAACCATCTTACTAATGGCGTTGGGTAAAGACCAGTGATTTCCCATTTCCGGATGTCAACTGAAATTCCATCAGACCCACAAAATCCACATTCTATAGCAAATCCAGTACACTACAACCTCATCCCAATTCATTTCGACCTCGACAGAGATAGAAATAGAATTACCCCCGACCCTGCTTGTTATGTAGAGGCTTATCCCCCTCTGAGATAGCCTAATTTCATAAAGAATTGAAACAGTGCAAAGAAAATGGTTCTTAGCAATCAAACTGTAGAATTTATTCTAGTGGTAAGGGTGCCATTTATGGACCATACACATTCCCCCCATCATTATCATCAACACTAAACTCTCAGACCATCCTACAACCAAGACACACCAAGCTTGTTGTATACAAATAGGAGTATAAGAAATTCCAACATACTAGAGGGCCAATGCTAGCTGGAGCTAGAGGTGTGCCTTCATGTAGCTTGCCCTTCTGCAATCACCCTTCTTCCCTTCGCTGCTTCGAACACAAATTTTAGGAAAATTTATGCATGCAAATGAAGAACTTGGGTAATAAAACCTCCTGCCACCTTTCTCCTTTCCACTTGCCCCTACCTATCACACATGAAGCTCCTGTGAAGGCCAATTGGCCTGTCCTTCCATTTCCTACCCACTGTCGTTACACCGCATGCGTGATGTCTATCACCGTATCACACCCCGGGTGGGGGGGGCATTTGATCCATTCCAATTAAGATGAACTTTTTAGTCAAAAAAATAAATTAATAAATGAAAATAATGAATTTAAGTTTACAAATTAAAAAGGTCATTGATCCTATAATAATCATTATTATTAATAACGTTCACAAACTAAATAAAAACAAAAACAAAAAACTATGAGTAAACAAAGACAAAAATTATAAATAAATGAAAATATAATAGCATTTAACTATAGCTTGATAGTTCACACTCACACATTAAAATAAACTTCATAATTCCTTAGTTATGAATTATTGGGATATCTCATTCTCACTCATACAAGAGATTAATATAAGTTTTAAAAATCTAACTTTACAAATTGTAATGATTATTATTTATTATCGAGAAACATAATAACACATATATAAAAGTTAAAAAGACTAGTAAAAATATATAGACATCAAAGTTCATGATACATCTCACAAACTACCTATCATCTCCCCCTGTGCTCCGTAACTGATTTGAGTTGTCGGGACCCCTAGTCCAGTACTCTTCCTTTCTAGGATTAAGTCACAGAACCCCTTTTCCTCACTAGGATGCACACTTTATCCCCAAAGGAAAGGTAACTGTTTTTAACTATTTCTTTTCAACCACTCTCAGACCTTGGAATACTTTTATCATCAATCTTCTCTTTTTTAATTTTATGGAACCACAATCCATAATTAAATTTTTATTTCAAAACAAAAATAATTTATGTTCATCTCATTTAATCATGTTTCAAGAGTAAATGTTTAGTCTTCTTTTAAATAAATAACATAAAAAATTAGTTTACATTTAAACCAGCTGTCACAATATTCAACCATTTGAGTTGATAATCATGCATGGATTTACACTTCACAAAAGTGAATGGATTAAGAAGTTTTCTTTTTTATTTTAAAATCACTTAGTTTTAAAAATCCACAAAACAACTCAGGAATATTGGTAAGATAATGAAAATTTAGGGCACAAATTTTGGAAAAGCCAGGTTACACTTGTCCAACTTCATGATTTTGGGTGCCCTAGGGGGTTTTTGTGGTGCGCAATCTATCTTCACCATAAAAAAACCATTCATACACTCCAACTAACTCATTTTTTGAAAAACAAAAAATAACGGATTCCCACAAAAAGTTGTTTTGTTAGGTCAATAGACAACTCGTTAAAATTATAGTTCACTAAGAGTTTTTGGGTTTCCTCAATTGAAAATTGAATTTTAAATACTTTTAAGGTTGCCTCTCCTAAAAAAATGTTATCAATAATTGAAAATTGAATTTTAAATATTTTTAAGGTTGCATCTCTTGAAAAATGTTATCAATAATTGAAAATTGAATTTTAAATATTTTTAAGGTTGCATCTCTTGAAAAATGTTATCAATATAAAAATTAAGAGATGATTTACTTAATTTTTTCTCCACATTTAATTATTATCTTGACTTTAGCAAAATTTATTTTTTTCTACAAATTTAATTTTGACTTCGCCGTGAAGAATAGTTTGTCATGCAATTGGATTCTGTTGTATCTAATTTACTTTTTAATGGATTTTCCCCAATGAACAGTTTGACATGCAATAGGTTATGTTGTATAATTCTTGTACTTCTTGTTGCCGATCGAACTCTCGGCCTAGCCTAAGAGGACATTCCCTCAAGGTTTAATATTATATATCTTTTGCGGTGGGTGGATATTAAACTCCTAGAATTTTATATAGATATATCTTTTGGTCCTCTCTTCCATACAATTTTACTTATATGTGTATAATTTACAAACTTGATGTTTTCTCAAGATTATACAACAAAGTTATATTGGATTTTCTTTACTTGAGCATTCTTGTACTAATTTTCAAGAGGCCAATTTTTTTTCTTCTTTCCTATAATAGAGTTTGTTTTTGCATTATTTACAGTAGGAAATATTAGATGTTTGCATAGTTAGATATTTACATTGGTAGATATTTTTTTCTAGGTTTTTACTATGTAAGCTATCTCTATAATTTTACATGTGACCAATCTGGTCAAGGCAGGGGTTTTATCCCTTTTATTACTTTGTTAATTTTATCTGCTTTATTCAAGGGTGTCCAAACCATCCAATTATGAGTTGTTTCTATGCAACTCATTATTTCAGAGTATGTCATAGTTTAAATAGATTAACGACCAGTTTGGGTCTAGGGTTTTGACTATGGACCTTGACCAACAATTTTTATGGTATTTAATTCCAGTAGAGGTTTTCTGTTTTGCTTTACCTGATAATATAAACACTTTTCTTTCTTGAAAACAAGCAATAACTTCAATAAATGTATTTTCACACATCCAGCATATTATTAACAGTTCTACTGTAATTTCTTGAATACTTCAGAAAATTACAAATAAATGTATCTACAACACTCACTGTGTGAAAATATTCATTTCATAATTTTAATAACATTTTCCATATTAAAAGAGTTTTGTCTAAACAACATTTTTAGTTCTTACTACTTTTGCAGTCTATATACTTATCTCGATTCAGAACTTGCTGATGACATCCTCCCTACCATGAGAGAGGAAATTACATCTTCATCTCCCATCGTGCTCCACACCTGAGATGAGTAGGTTGACATAAATTCCGGAAGAGACCCTGGGACCCCTAGTCTAGTACTCTTCTTTTCCAGGATTTAGGAACGTTGAGTGTTTCCATTGGTCACCACCAACTCAAGAATTTTCACTCTCTTCCTACCTCTCCTTTCTATTTTTAGTCACCGAACCCCTTTTCCTTGCTGGGATGTACTTTTTATCCCCAAAGGAAAAAGTTTTTTTTTTTTAACTGTTTTTTGTTCAACGACTCTCAGTGCTTGGAATAATTTTATTGTCAATCTTGTTTTAATTTTATGGAGCCACAATCTCATAATTAAATTTTATTTCCAAAAACAGAATTAATCTATGTCCATCATTCATAATCCTTTTCTCAAACAAAATTAATCTTTAGTCTCTTTAAAATAAATACCATAAAAATTTAGTTTTGCACTTAACCCAGCTGTCGCAACTTCCCCCTATGGAAGTAAACACTGCCCTCGGTGTTTCATTCCAGATCGGCAAACAATTATGGGTAAGACTCACACACAAATCCTTCGTCTTCCTAGGTAGCCTCATCCGAGTTGAAGTGCTTCCACTGCACATTAACCTAGGTGATGGCTCACCTCCGGAGCATGATCTCTCTCTGATCATGTATACATTGAGGTTCGACTAGAAATTCGTCGTCTAGTTCCACCTAAATGCTTTTCCAGTGGATTACATGATTTGGGTCATGCACGCATCATTTTAGTAAGGATACATGAAACACATTGTGCACCCAGATATGGCTGGGTAAAGGCAACCGGTAAGCCATAGGTCCCACGCTTTCCAATATCTAAAAAGGTCCACAGAACCTCGGAGCCAACTTGGCACAGGAGGTCCACCTTGGTGTGATTTTCTTAGGTTTAATGTTTACATACACATGATCTCCCACTTCAAATTCCTGGTAATTTCTCTTTTTATGTGCAATACCTTCTGCCGATCTTGAGCCGCTTTTAGATTTTTTCTGATCTTCCTCACTTCTAATTCCATTTCAGCTAGCATTTGCGGTCCAAGAATCAACTCGGTTTCGGGAATGCTCCAGTTAATGGGAGTATGACATTGTCATCCATACAAGGCTTCAAAGGGACTCATCTTAAGGGACTCTTGGTAACCATTATTATATGAAAATTCCACCAAATGCAAATAGTCTTCCCATTTCGTTGGTTGCTGCATCACGTACATATGCAACATATCTTCCAAGATTTGATTCACCCGCTCAGTTTGTCCATCCATTTGTGGATGGTAAGCGGTGTTGAAATTTATGTGTTCCCAAACCCGTAAATATTGCCTTCCAGAATGCTAAAGTAAAATTCACATCCTTATCTGATATAATAGTCTTTGGGATTCCATGAAGCCTGAAAAATCTCTCTCATGAAGATGTTTGCTATTTTCAAGGTTTTGTTCGTAGACTGTACATGTATGAAGTGTGTTGCCTTACTTAGTTTATCCACCACCACCATAATGGATTATTTATGTCTTTAGATCTTGGTAGACCAGTAATAAAATCTGGTGATATAACTTCCCACTTCCATTCAGGCATTGTTGTAGGCTGCAATAATCTAGCTGGGTCTTAATGCTCCACCTTAACCTATTGACATTCCACACATTTTTTTAAGTACTCCGCAATACTTCTTCACATACCATGCTAGAAATAAACTTTTCTAATTGTTGTTAACATTTTCTGGTATCATGGGTGTCCCAAATAATTCTTGCGGTGATAATACTTCAGGATCAACTCTTTTTGATTCATTCAATTTGGAATGTATAACTTTCCTTTGAAGGTTAACAATTGGTCTTTGTTAATTCCGTAATCAGAAGGTTTTTCCTATTTCCTGGAATCCTCCACCTATTTCCATATGAATCGATATTCAGGATCCTTCTCGGTTTCTTCTTTTATCTGATCTAAGAATTTACATTAGACTTGATTATAACAAATTTCATATACACAATGCAGTTTTATGCTTAAGGAATCCACCACATGATTTTATTTTCCTTTTACATGCTGTATATCAAAATAAAATTCACTTAAGAAGGAATTTCATCTTGCATAGCGAGTGTTTAAATAAGCTTGCTTAAAGTAGTTGGTTAGGCTACTCTAATTGGTCTTTAACACAAATATCTTCCTTCTTTTTATCAGAAAGGATTTTGAGTATCCTTTCCTACACTCGCATCAAGTGCTCATTGTCACTCCTAACTCCTCAATTCATTTCCTTCCCGCGAATCTCTATGGCCACTTCTTAGCAAGATAATTAGTTTGATCGATGTTGTTCTTCCAACTCTACCGATCTCGTCATGATCTACACCTGTTCGAATCCACATTTTCGTATGGACTGGGGTGTGGATCTCCGCATTCTAGGGTGTTTGAAATATCTTCCCCAATAAGTAGTTCCTCCATACTCGAAGTGCATGCACTACTGCTGTTAGTTCTAAGTCATAGGCTGAATATCGTTGTTCATGCTCCTTTAATTTTCTTGATTCATAGGAAACCACCCTTCCTTCTTGTGATACAATTTCCCCAACTCCTTCCTTACAAGCATTGGTATAGACCTCAAATTCATTATTGGGGTCAGCTACTCTCAACACCGAAGTTGTGGTCAACAAATTTTTTAACCTTTAGAAACTATTATGTCACTCACTGGTCCATTTAAATACTTTTCCTTTCTCTGAAAAGATGTAATTGGAATGGAAATCTTTGAGAATCCTTCTATGAACTGTCGATAATATCCAGCTAACCCCATAAAGGAGAGGATATCTGCCACATTTTGGGTTACTTTCCATTCCACAATAGTTTTAATTTTCTCTAGATTGACTGCTATTCCTTCAGTGGAAATGGCATGGCCTAGATACTATATTTGTTCTTTGAAAAATTGACATTTGTTGAACTTGGCATATAGCTAATGTCTTCTTAACATCTCCAATACTATCCTTAAGTGCTCCTTGTGTTCTTCCATGCTTTTTGAATAAATCAATATATCGTCAATGAATATCAGAACAAATCTGTCCAAAAAGGGGTGAGATGTGCCATGCATTAGCCACATAAATGTTGCTGGTGCATTATTTAAACCAACTGGTAATACCACAAACTCATAATGCCCATATCGGGTATGGAAAGCCGCTTTGTAGATATCCTTGTATTTAATTTGGGGTTGGTGATATCAAGATCTTAAGTCTATTTTCGAGAATATAGTTGCCTCCTTCACCTGATCAAATAAATAATCTATCTATGGTACTGGATACTTATTTTTAACTGTCAATTTATTGAGTTGTCTATAGTCCATGCATATTCGCCTGGTTCCATCCTTTTTCTTTGCAAACAATACCGATGCTCCCCAAGGAGACACACTTGGTCGAATATACCCTTTTTCCAACAACTCTTATACTTTCATTTTTAGTTTAGTTAGCTCTGATACAATCATCTAATACAGTGCTATTGAAATTGGTGATGCTCCCGGCATCAGTTCAATAGTGAAATCGAGATCCCTTCTTGGAGGTAAACCTAGTACATTTTCTAGAAACACGTCCATGAAATATTGTACTACTGGTATGCTTTCCAGCATAGGGGTTTTCTCATTAGAATTAGAAAAGGCCACTTGAATGGTATATATATGACATCCTTTTCTTATGCACTTACTCAATTGGGAGGTTGTGATAGGACAAAACTGTAAGGGCTTCTTAATTCCATGTAATTCTTGATGAGTTACATCTAGAATTCTGTAATATATAATATTCTCTTTAGAATCTACTAGAGACCAGTGTCTTTCTAACAAATCCATGCCCAATAGTACATCACAGGATCCCAAAGGAAATAGATTCAGTTCCACATTTAACTGTTGATTCCCAATTTCCAGTTTACAGTTTGGAACCTTGGCACAAACTTTCCTCTTTCCCCAGTGGCAAGCTGTACCAGTCAGAGAATTTTGAATTTCTAACTTCGTAATTTACAGATCTCTACTATTATGGGGTTTACATAACTCAAACTGGCACCTGGTTCAACCAAAATAGAAATAGTTTGTGAAATTAACTTACCTTCCAGTTCTATCATCGTTGGTTGGTAATTTGCCTGTCGATTCTCCAATGCTGGATTAATTCTGGGTATGTTCTGGGCTACATCTCCCATTGTAGAGGCTTCTTTTCAATCATCTATTGTTTCATTTCTTCTCCACTGTGGGCAAATCTTATAATAGTGAGCCTCTCCACACCCCCAACATTGTAGAGGTGGTTTCTAGTTTTGTCCATGTTCTGGCTTGTTGGAAGCCTATGTAGGCTTTTATTTCGTAGGCCATCGGGTTCTTTGATGGTTTCTTCCAAAATATTTTCTCATTGAGTTCCATTTAGAATTCGTAAATTTATTGGTCCTATCATTTCTGTAATTTGAACTGCTTTTCTGCCATTTTCTTGGCTGCCAATTTTTTCCTATTTCTCCGTTTTCCTTGGATTGTTTGTAACAAATTCTTGATTTCAAAATTTCTTTGTCCATGGTCCTTGGATTCACGAACTCAATTTTTTCTTTCATGTGGGTCGAAAAAATACTCAATAACCATTGAACCTTAGCCTTTTCAACCCTTAAATAAGGAACGTATCTTAATAAGGAAGTGAACTTGATTATGTATTCATCCATTTTCATTTGACCCAATCTCAAATCATGGAACTCTTTGGACTTTTCCTCATAGAAACATTCTGTTAGATATTTGTCTTTAAAGTATTACTTAAATTCATCCCATGTCACATCCTGGTCTTCAATACTACGGACATTCTTGACTTCCTCCGACCACAGGGTAGCTTTTTGTCTCAATTGATAAATGGCTAACCTGGCTTTAAGGTTGTTGATGTACTCATAAACTTGAAATTATTTTTTCATATTAATCAACCAAGCTTTTGCCACCTCCTCCACTTCTCCATCAAACGTAGGTGGTTTAATATTTTAGAACTCACCTTGTAACTCCACTTTTTTTTTCTTAATTTCTTGTTGTTTTGACACATTACTAGACTCAACCTCATTAAATTTTCTATTCTTGTTACTTCGTTGTGAATGGCTCCTTTCCACTCCGTCATTAGTTTGGTCCTTAGCTTGTCGTTCATTTTCTTCCTGCGTATCTCTTTCAGAACTAGCTTGTAACACTCCTTGATTTTTTTTATCAGAAAGGATTTATGGGTATCCTATCCTGCTCTTGTATCAAGCGCTCATTTTCACTCCTAACTCGGACCATTTCTTCCTGTAACTTATGTACAGTCCTTAGCAGTATACTAGTTTGACGATGTTGTTCTTCCAGAACTCTACTGGTCTGCTGCTGTTGATCTACACTCAGCTGAATCCACATTTTCAGATGGGATTGGGGTGTGGATTCCCCTGCATTCTAGGGTGTTTGATGTGTTGATCCCCTCCTCATTTTGTCTCCTACTATGTTATTTATTTTCTTTTCACCATTTACACACAACAATTCATCAGGTTAGGTGACCCATTAGGTCCCAGCGAATGAAATCTGCTCTGATACCACTTGTAACATGCATAACAGTAAATATTTCTTTTTACTTTTACTCCTTTTAACCATAGTTTTCCATAAAAATATTGTGAACATAAAAAAGTAAATCTATATGCATTTTGTTGATTTGGCACTCGCCTTATACTTATGATATGATGGACAATCCACATGGTTTTTCCTGCCTGGCTGCTTTGTTTATTCTCAATCACCTATGCTATACTCATGTCACTATACGAGTTACTTACGAGCTTTTGATGGTTAGCTGATGATAATTAAACTCATAACACCTATTATTAATACTTTGGAGGAGTGTTCGATAATAGCACATCTTTTAACTTGGACATTTGATTTATTCATTGATAAATTATTTGTGTCGTGGATTAAGAATTATAGGAGGATTTGTTGTAATGTACTATCACATTGGAATATAAATTTCATGGTGACACCTGCCCTTCTAATCACCGTCGAATTTGCAGTTTTGAGATCCATGGTGGAGAATATCACGGTACCTGTTTAGGATATCGACCACCGCGTAACCCTAACGAACTCTTCATTTTTCATTTCACTCCGTCAATGTTGCCCCTCTGCAATTCTGCCACGGTCTATGCTCTGTCGACCAACAATCATTCCTCCAGCTCAAGCCTTTCTTGCCATGGCGTATTTCGAACAAGTAATTCTCTTTACACTCATAGTTTTGGGGTTTATACCTTTGCAGCAGTGTTGAACCAATTTCTTAATTTGAGTAAGCTCTTTGTTTTAATTATTCGCAGGGAGTTAGCAGTGGCTCTACACTATTTTCTATGCGCCTAGATAGGGTACAAAATCTAATTGAATGTGTCGTGAATTTTCAGGTTTGGGAATCTTCATCCCTCGCTATGTGTAATCTAGTTCTCTTGCCGACTACCAGCTATGGCTTCCTTTCTCCATGGCAGGTAAGCCTTTCAAAGTAAGCATAGTTTCCAGACTTAGTTATTCTTTTACATTGGATACCTGGTCATTCGCTTTGCATTAAGCTTTCCTTAACTATTTCTAACTCTCTCATGATTTTCTTTGGTGCAGGGTTTCAGTCACGGTCTACTGAGTTTCTAGACCAGGTAATATAGTTTTTTCACACAGATTTTTCATCATTTTTACTCTTTGTTATTCATTTAGGCTATATGAATTTCTAAACTTTCACGAATTGTTTATTTTGAATCAGGTACTCGCTTCTCTGTTCACCTGGAAAGATTCTAGGAATTACATCTATAGATTTCCTGAAATTCTCTGGCTAATATGACCGACCCTACCATTTCTCTTCATAGGTACTTGATTTTTACCGACGGGGTTTTAAATTTCTGGAGAAGAGTCCTCCATATTTTAGCTCTTTGGTACCTTGCGACTTAAGAATCATGTATTAAGTTTTATGGCTCCAAATGTTGTTTACCTTGTTACTTTTTTCTTTTAAGGGCTTCACCCTGAAGGATAGTTTTTCATACAATTAGATTATGTTGTATCTACTTTAATTTTTAAGGGCTTTGCCCTAATGAGCAATTTGACATGCAATAGGTTCTGCTGTATAATTCTTGTACTTTTGATTGTTGGTCAAAATCTTGGCCCAGTGTAAGAGTATATTCCCTTGGGGTTTAATATTATATACATTTTTCGATGGGTGGATATTAAACTCCTGGACTTTTCTATCGATATATATTTTTGTCCTCTCTTGAATACAATTTTACTTCTTTGCTTATAATTTACAAACTCGATGTTTTTTCAAGATTGTACAACAATGTTATATTGGATTTTCTTTACTTGAGAAGTTTTGTTAGTTTGTACTAATTTCCAAGAGGCTCATTTTTTTCCTTCTTACCCGTAATAGAGTTTGTTTCTACATTATTTACAATAGGAAAGATTAGATGTTTGCATAGTTAGATATTTACATTGGCAGATATTTTTTTCTGGGTTTTTACTGTATAAGCTATCTCTATAATATTACAGGTGACCAGTCTGGTCAAGACAGGGGTTTTATCCCTTTTATTCGTTTGGTAATTTTATCTGCTTTATTCAAGGGTATCTAGACCATCCGATTATGAGTTATTTCTATGAAACTCGTTCTGTCCGAGTATATCATAGTTTAAATAGATTAACGACCAGTTTGGATCTAGGGTTTCAACTATGGACCTTAACTAACGGTTTTTTCTAGTATTTACTTCTAGTAGAGGTTTTCTTTTTTTATTTACGTGATAATATAAACACATTTCTTTCTTGAAAACAAGCAATAACTTCAATAAATGTATTTTCATACAACCATCATATTATTAATGGTTCTACTGTAATTTCTTGAATACTTCAAAAAAGTAAAAATAAATATATCTACAACACTCTCTGTGTGAAAATATTCATTTCATAATTTTAAGAACATTTTTCATATTAAAAGAATTCTGTCTAAACAAAATTTTTAGTTATTACTACTCTGCAACTACTTTTGCAGTCTGTATACTTATCTCATTTCAGAACTTTCTAATGATATCCTCCCTACCATGAGAGAGGCGATTACATCCTCATCTCCCCCCATGCTCATGGGCTCTACACCTGAGATGAGTAGGTTGACAGAAATTCCAAAAGAGACCTCAGGACCCGTAGTCCAGTAATCTTCTTTTCCAAGATTCAGGAATGCTAAGTGTTTCCACTGGTCACCACCAACTTGGGAATTTTCAATCTCTTCCTACCTCTCCTTTCTATGTTTAGATTAGTTCTTATTACTTCTGTAGTCCGTATACTTATCTCATTTCAGAACTTTCTAATGATATCCTCCCTACCATGAAAGAGGTGATTAGTCCTCATCTCCCCCCGTGCTCATGGGCTCTACACCTGAGATGAGTAGGTTGACAGAAATTCCAGAAGAGACCTTGGGACCCGTAGTCCAGTAATCTTCTTTTCCAGGATTCAGGCACGCTGAGTGTTTCCACTGGTCACCACCAACTTGTGAATTTTCACTCTCTTCCTACCTCTCCTTTCTATGTTCAGTCACTGAAGCTCTTTTCCTCTCTGGGATTTACTTTTTATCCCCAAAGGAAAAAGTAAATGTTTTTTTAACTGTTTTCTGTTCAACCACTCTCAGTTCTTGGAATACTTTTATCATCAGTCTTGTTTTAAATTTATGGAACCACAATTCCATTATCAAATTTTGTTTCCAAAAACATAATTAATTTATGTTCATCATTCGTAATCCTTTTCTTAAAAAAACTGAATGTTTAGTCTCTTTAAAATAAATAACATAACAATTTAGTTTACACTTAAGCTAGTTGTCACAATAGATTTAAACATCACAAATGTGAATGAATGAAAAAGTGCTACCTCCAATTCTAAGATTATTTTTGATAATTTGTGGGTTTTTCAATCTTAAAACAAAAATCAAAAGGTTTATTGGAAGTCTATGCTTATATATATATATATATATATATATATATATATATATATATATATATATATATATATATATATATATATATATATATATATATATAACTTTTGCTATTGGTAAAGTTCATCATTTTTTGGTTTGCTTTTAAAATTCTAAGACTCAAGTTGAAATGCTAATTTAAAATCCAATTTTAAGTATTTCTAAGGTTGGACCTTTTCATAGACATCAACATTTTTACTTCATGATACATCTCACATTATTAAAATTTTAAAAATTTATTAAAATACAACTTTGTTTTAAATTATTATTATTATTTTTTCTAAAAGTCACATATGAGTTAAATATATATACATTGTAAATAAGGTAACAAAATTATTAATCATAAAAATTCATTCACCTTATTATGTAAATAAAATTTATTACCCAAAAAAAATTGAAATTAATTTTAATTAAAACAAATTGAAATTTACAAAATCTTTAGAATATTTCATTATACACTTATTAATTATTTTCTTATTTAATAATGTAGATATTGAGAAGTTAATTTTAATTAAAAAAAATAAAATTTACAAAATCTTTATAATATTTCATTGTACACTGTAGATATTATTTATTAGATATTTTTCTTTTACATTCCAATATTTAATCTAAGCTTTTAATATATGACCCAACTTTGAGTAATGTTAAATATTGTTATATAATTAAAAATTGTTAATATTATTTATTTCATTTTCTTGCTTTATATTTATTTTTTAATTTTAAATTCAAATTATCTAGCTCAATCTTTTTTTAAATTACGACAAATACTTTTCTTCTAAAAGAAATATTAATGGGATAATGTTCCCTTCTATTCAAATATTTGAGTTGATTATCATCCATAGCTTTAAACATCACAAGAATGAATGAAGAAGTGCAACCATCAATTCTAAATTTATTTTTGAGAATTTTTGGGTTCTTTCAATTCTAGACCAAAAATCAACTTAGTTATTACAAGTCAAAGCTTTAAAGAAATAAAAATATTTAATTAATTAATTTAAGTTTTTTAATATATATATATATATGTAAAGCTCATCATTTTTTGGTTTTCTTTTAAATTATAATAAGTCTATAATGAGTATGTTTATTTTTTAAATACTAAGATTCAAGTTGAAATGCTAATTTAAAATTGAATTTTAAAATTTTTTAAAGTTAGATCTCTTAAAAAATAATATCAGTATAGAAATTAAGGAATGATATATCTATTTTTTCTTTTAAATTTATTTATTGTTATTTTGACCATTATGAATATCACTAACAAATTAAAAAAAAAAAAACAAAAACAAAAACAAAATATTTTATATTAAGTTAAATATGACAACTAATTTAATTATATTACTATTAATAAGTTATTCTCTCTAAATATTGTTATATTTAACCAAAATAATATATATATATATATATATATATAAACTAAAACACTATAAATATTATAATTAATATTAATAAACCACTTAATATAATGCACAATAACCCCGGATGCGGGTGCTGGCAGAGTTAATGAGGATGATGGGACGGAGGTCAACCAGACGGGACGCCACCTGCCTTCCCACATGGGACCAACGCGCCCACCTGATCGTAGTTAATTCACCCCGCTTGCTCTTTATGGCATTAACCATGGAGGCACATTTCGATATGAAGGTTGGCGCTCGAGGCAGTCTCGACTGCAGCAATAGCGTTTCGTATCAGGTTAACTAGTTCGGTCATTCAATGTTGAGGTCAGATTGTTGCAGGGGTAAGCTGTTATATGTTATGGCTCCGCTTTCCCCTGCGCCGGTGAATTGGTGGTGCAATTCTGTTGCAGGCAAAGCCAGCGAGCGCACCATCACTGGGAAACGTAGTCGCAACACCTGTTGCTTGGAGCTGGATGACAGTCTACACATCTCTCTTTCGAGTTCTTGCATGTTGGCCATGGTTGTTCTGAGCATTCCTCCTTTGCTGCACCCTGTCAACTCTCCGGCTCTCCAGAGCTCCAGTTCAAATTAGGCTGCAAGCATGCCTAGGCTACGGCAGAGGATGCGTTGCATACGGGGGTCCTCTCGCAGTGCCGGGAGGCGTTCGCCCTCCTCTTCCAGCTCGCCTTCCGAAATCTCTTCTCCCTCAGAGAGCCTCCCTTGTCTCCACCATGGACGCCTGCTCCGTTCTGGCTGTAGGCTTGACTCTACCTCTGGCGACGCGCTGCCTGCACAGTCCCACACTGCTCTCTTCTCTTTTGATTGCACGCTCAACAGGCCGAGAGTCACTGTGGCCATTTCTGCTGTCTTTTTGGAGGAACCCCAGCCTGAGAATCCGTCGGAAGAGCAGGGTCCTGTCGAGGGCGCAAACGTTGACGCAACGCAGCAAGGTTCAAGGGGCCAGCCCAGCGGGAGCAAAGAGATTCTGCAGGAGAATTCGGGTCACGATCAGGCAAATTTGATGGAAACTCCTTCAGCGGTCCACTCCAACGCAGAACTCTCCAATGATCGTGGCGAACCGGAAGATTATGGATGCAGGATCGAGGAGGTTGCTCCTGATGAGTAATTCGGCCCTCTTTTTATGTTTCTCATGTTATTTCTCTGCCCTCTCTGAGGGCGTGTTATGTTGTTTTAATGTTTACTACAGTTATGGTCCAGTTTTTGTCAATGACCATCTTCAGAACTTACAGTGGTCCAGTTTTTGTCATGGTCCAGTTTTACTGTTATCTTCTGTCAATGTTCCAAGTTCTTGTCAAAGTCAATCTAGTTCGATCCCCTGCGTGGGATTTTTTCAGTTGGTGGCTCTTCAGGCTGGTTTCCCACCCGCAGGGCAGCCAAACACTATGCTCTGTCTGTTTAAATTGCCTCCATGAAGGCACTGTTAAGGCTTCAGCCTGATGTACTATATTTTTACTGTTAATAGAATACTTTAACTTAGAAAAAAAAAATATAATGCACAATAATAATTTAGTAAAATATAGTAACAATTTATGAGAATACTAGATGTCCTAGAGCCTTTCAATAGCTCGACTTTAAATATCCTGAGCAAAGTTTTCAAAAATAAGAAAAGCCACACAATTTTTCATTCTTTTTATTCTTTCACAATATATATATATATATATATATATATATATATATATATATATAAACTAAAACACTATAAATATTATAATTAATATTAATAAACCACTTAATATAATGCACAATAATAATTTAGTAAAATATAGTAACAATTTATGAGAATACTAGATGTCCTAGAGCCTTTCAATAGCTCGACTTTAAATATCCTCAGAAAAGTTTTCAAAAAATAAGAAAAGCCACACAATTTTTCATTCTTTTTATTCTTTCACAAAAGATAATAAGAAAAGCTACACAATTTTTCATTCTTTTTATTCTTTCACAAAAGATAATAGAATCGTTTTTCTTCGATAATGGATGATAAAACAGATAAAATTTCACCAAACAATTTCAACTTGAGGTTATGAGATTTGCCTATAGTCTTCGAACGTTTAATCAAATTTCATAGAAAGTATTTAATCCATACAACATGAATCCCAATATACACACAAATACCACGTAAAAGTAAGTTCGAACAATTCTCATAGATACAAAATTTGATCACGTGTTACTCACCATGAGGGAGATTTAAACATAAAGATCATGTTAAAGTACAAAATGCTCTCATCTATAAAGAATCTTAACATGCATTACTCACCATGAGGGAGATTTATTAGATCATGTTAAAGTACAAAGTACACTCACCATGAGGGAGATTTAAACAAAAAGATCATGTTAAAGTACAAAATACTCTCATCGATAAAGAATTTTAACATGTGTTACTCACCATGACGGATATTTGAGATTTGCAATCCCTTTCGTGATGAATATGGATTTTCTACATGGAATTTTAGGAACCAATTTCAATCTATTTGAATTCTTAATCTATGATGTATTTAAAGAGATGAAAATTTGGTAAAATGTTAGCACTTTTAAGGATAATTCAATGGTTTGTTGCTAAGCCTGAGGGGGTGTTTAATTAGGAGAGCGAGATCATATGTATTGTTGGGTGGCCGCATGTTGTTCAGAGGGAAACCAAATTAGCCATCGAACAATTTTACGTCTCATCCAAAAAAAAAATAGCTTGAGTATTTCCAACCAAGCAAAATATGACTGTGTATCAACATAGATTTTGTCTTCTATCTTCCTATTGACATTAAAAACAGTAAATGATATCCGCCTACTTGTAACCATAAAGAAAATTTAACAGAGACACATTAATCATAACTAATCATCCTTTGGAGCGGAGGCAGATTTGAACTGTATTTCCCAGAACCTCTATTGTAGCCATGACACACGACAAGTGTTGTTCAATGTGATTGAGTTGCCCTTCCTATTTGCGCAAATGAAATTGCAGCTTTTCAAATTCCTTTTGATAATTTGGAAATTCACACTTGTCAAAATTCATGATTTTGGGTGCCCTAGAGGTTTGTTGTGGTGCCCAATCTATTTCCACCATAAAAAAAACCATTCAAACACTCCAATTACCTCATTTTTTGAAAAACAAAAAAATAGCGGATTCCCACAAAAAGTTGTTTTGTTAGGTCAATAGACAACTCCTTTACAATACAGTAGTCTAACTAAACTTCTTTTTCACTCTGAAAATCATGGAAATTCTGGTAAGATTTTCGAAAAATCTGGCAAGGATTTTTGTAAATCCATGTTATAACTATCAAATTTTAATATTTTGGGTGCCCTAGAGGTTTTTGATGGTGCTGAATCCATTTCCACCATCAAAATCATAATTCAAACACTCTCACTATAAGATTTCTTAAAAATTTTTGGCCCATATCCAGCCAATTTTAACCGTCCAGACAATTCTTCTGTCTAGTTAGACAACTCCCTTTAAAATCATAGTTCACTAAAAGTTTTTAAGTTTCCTTAATTGAAAATTGAATTTTAAATATTTTTAAGATTGCATTTCCTAAAAAAAATGTTATCAATATAAAAATTAAGAGATAATTTATTTAATCTTTTCTACACATTTAATTATTATTTTGACTTTAGTAAAATCTATTTTTTTTCGACAAATTTAATTCTTATTTTGACTTTAGCAAAATCTTATTTTTTTACAAAGTTGAGACAGCTTTAAAATGATCATGAAAATCTTTAATAATTTTTCTATTAAAATAAATATAATAGCTAGCCCAATTATCTTGATATTAATGAGTAGTGTTTCTAAATATTGCTCAAAAAATATATATAAAGGATAAAAAAACACAAACACTATATACATTAATAAATCACTTATTATTATAATGCATTATTAAAATATATTAACAACCAATAAGAATTGCAATTTTTTCCTTTCGTTTTGAAGAGCATAGCTCAAACATCATAATAATGTAGTAATATTAACTAGCTAAACTTTAAACATAGTGAGAAGGGTATTTAAAAATCAGCATAATTATCATTATTTTTATTATTTGCCAACGGATAATACAATCATTTTTATCCGTGTATAATAAACAGGTAAAAGTTCTAGTGAGCTATTTATGAGATTTTATTTTGTCTTCAAACTGAACGTTCGGCCAGGCCAAACTTGATGGAGATAAACAAAGTACTATGAAATCACATCAAAATTACTTGTCGAACTCCAATACCCACGGTCCATTGATACAGCAAATGGGCTTAACACCTCCTACGAATCCTGCTGCACGGCCCAACTCTTGAAATTCTTGCTCTGTCCGCTCCTTGCCCCCCGGACAGAATGCCAGCATAGTTAAATCCAATTGGAATGCCTGCCGAGCATAAGGAGATGTCTCTGCAGCCACTGGGAGGATGCTATCTATCACAATCACCTTCCCTTTCTCTGGCAATGCCTTGTGGCAATTCTTCAAAAGCTTTACGCAATCATTGTCACTCCAATTATGCAGAATCGACTGAAAAAAATAAAAATAAGACGATATATATAATCATTGATTGATAGATATAAAACTACCCAACAACAGAAAGCCGTAGCCATACCTTTATTAAAATAGCTTGGCAACTTGGAACGCTATCAAACATGTCTCCACCCACATATTTCACAGCTGAACAAACACACATTAACCAGATTAGATGTTACATGTCTCCACACAGATGTTACATTGCAATGCTTTTCAATGGTTGAAAATAGTGAGGAGCATCGGCTACCACATGGGGCAGGTCAAAGTTGATTCCTGAGATGTGGGGATACCTAGACACTATGAGATTCAGAGTCGACCCAACTCCTCCTCCCACAACAACCAATTCCTGAAGCTCCTTAAAACCCTCGTAAGTGTCCAGAATCTTGTTCATCAACATGGAAGAACGCTCAGACATAGCCCTGTTGGAAAGCCTGTTGAATCTCTGATCGATGGCTGTGTAGTCGAACACATTCATTCCATGGGCTTTGGTGAATGGCTGGGAGCCTTCAAGCACAGCGTCCTTCAGATAATGCAAGGACCCGATCAGCGGCGTACTCATCAAGAAAAATGGAGCCAGTGAGACTCCATCCTGGTTCTTCACAAAATATTTAGACAGAGGAGTGAGACCATAGAACCTCTCAGTGCTTCCGTTCTCGTTGATTGTCACAGAGCAGCTCAGAACCGAATGGCTGGCGAGCACTCTGAGGATCCGATCAAGAGTAATGGCGGCGTCAGGGTTCGTCGTGAGAATATGCGCAACGAGTTGTGTGGGCGAGAGTTGGAGCGTTCGCTATGATTTGGAGAACATCGAGTCCGACGGCTGCATTCATCGCCATGGGAAGGCATGAAAAATTTGCGAGCTCCATGCCCAGAAGCCATTCATCTTCGTTCACAATTTTCAAATTCATCTGTGATTTTTCAAAAGCCGATCGCAATTGGAATCTACGGGTTGACGGCTGAAATTCTGAGAGGGGAAACAGAAAATTGTGGGAATGAAAAGATTGGGGAATGGGGCTTTTATCACCACTGTCAACAAATTCAAAGTCTCCTCCTTTCCCTTTCCATCGGTGGATATTTCTGGGAAGCAAACTCCTTTCACAAACTCCGAATCTAAAGGACCACTCAGTCAGTCCGAATCTAAAGGACCACACTCCAGTAATCGTGGAACAATACGAGTGTTGAGGCGTTGAAAACTGCACGCCAACTATTTCTCTATATATATTTTCCATCTGAAAAGGCATTTCTTGATAGAGTTGTCTTTATTTCCATCTGAAAAGCCATTTCTTGATAGAGTTGTCTTTATTCATTTCTTGATAGAGTTGTGTTTAGAGAGATTTTTTTAAGTTTTTTTGTTTATTTTTTTCTAAATCAAATGGGAATTTATTGAAATCTTAAATTTATGGGTAACCTTACACAATTAAAGTGTTTTACAAATTTTTTAGTGTGTTTAATCTATATATACAATTAATAAACAAATTTAAATAACACAAATCAAGATTTAAAGTCACACAAAAGACAACTTCTTTTTCAATTTATATGCATTTTGAGATAACTTTCAAGTGGCCACTTGACATCTATTTGCTTAAAGTGTTATTCAAGAGTGTTGTATTCCCTTTATACTAACAAAATCTATACTTATTTTTAAAAGTGTCATATAGAAGAAGAAAAAGAGGGTAAAGTATCAATTCATCTTCTGTCCCTTCGATCATTGTTGATATGATTAGATACAACTCGTCTATCATTGGCCCATATCCAGTTCCTCTGAACAACTGAGTGCTAGCTAAAAAAATCATAACCTTAATTTTTAAAGTCTATCTAAGCATCTCATTTGTTGTGAAAAAATATGTCTATGGGATTATTCAAGACATTCATTTTCCCCAACAACTGTGACTCTACACAATGTATGATATCATCATGTACAAAAGCTATAATATATCTGCTTCCTTTAATAGGAAATTGGGAAGTTGATAGGAGTTTGTTTAGTTTGCAAAATTTGAAACTAAGCTAAGTCTATCTCAACATCTTGTTTGTTGTCACAAACAAAATATGCCTATAGGTTTGTTCAAGGTGTTCATTTTCCCCAATGCTTACCACGCTCTGCATGTTGTATTATATCATCATTTACAAAAGCTAAATAATATGTGCTTCCTCTAAATAGGAGACAGGGAATTTGATACAAGCTTGGTTAGTCTGTCAAATTTGAAGCTGAGCTCCAACTTCAAGGTTATGTTCCATAAATTACAACAGTTGGTTTTCCCTTGTTGAATTTTTGGATATAGCCTCTAACTAAGAAAATTCTTCAGACATTTAATTGAAAATAATTTCTCCCTCACCAGCAAATCATTGGTAGGTTGGTCTTCACACCTTCTAAAATAATCAGGTTGAATTTACACTCGTTAAATATGGAAACATAAATATGAAATTTAATAGTTATTCATAGAGGGATATGTCACATTTTGGGTCTCCATGAATAGGGGATCCTCAATAATTCTATATTTTCCATAAATACCAATGGGCATGGACATGGGGCAATATCCTAACATTCCTTGGTCTCCATAGATGGTAGGATTCAAGTATGGGAAAATCAATGCTACCTTTTATCTCTTATCAGTAATAATTCTAAATTAACAGGTTATGTAAATTTAATTCTCTCCTATGTAACATTTTCTTTCTCTTCATTGAATAGATATTTACACTAGGCTTGAATTTCCTTCATTGACAGTATTAGCGCAAGTGGTGCATTCCTTATCCGAGACTTGAAAACTAAGAAAGTGAAACTCCTATCTACTTTTTAGGTGCGGGTTGTGTTGAATTTCTTGTTTTTAGGGTTGGTTTGAGTCTCTAGCTAACAAAGTGGAAGTTGTTGATATTGTGGGAAGCACCGTAGAAGATCTAAAAGCTGGAAGTGAACAATTGAAAAGGTATTTTTCATCCTGGGAGATTCATATATTGATGATGCTCATCTGGACGAGTTTCTCGTTGATGGAATACTTTATTCCTTCCAAGAGAAGGAGTCGACTAGTGATGATGCCAATGTGATGTTAAATGGATTGCAGATTTATGAATGTCTTAAGCCAGAGATTCAAACCATACTTTGTGGTACGAACAACTGGAGACTAAATAACATGAGTGCAAAAGTTATACAATGTGTCCTTGTACCAGAGTAGTCTTGTGAAGATATATAATGAGCTCAACCTTGTAGAGAGCAATAATAACTGCACACAAACAAAATAAGAAGTGGCACACAAACGTTGGTTTTATTTTTCCACAAAACCATTCCCATGCACAAAAAAAAAAAAAAAATTCTCAAAACCTTTGCAAAGTTTTGATACGCAAACCTTCCCATGAAACCTGAGCTAAACTAGATTGAATATTCATGAAGTCTGGTGGACAAGAACTATCCATCAAATTTATGAAATATTTCAAAATATGCAGTGAGTATCAAAATACAAAGACAAACTTTAGTTTTATTCAAAACCCTAACAATGATTTGATATGAAAGGTTGCATTTCTAGCTTGGCCATTTTATGAAGCACGTGAAGTTTGAAGTTGAGAGTATGTTTGATATTCGTACTTATAGGTGCATGTAAAATCTTTATTTTCATTAAGTTGTGCTAATATTCTATGCACTCACTACACCGTGTAATTAATGTACACTGTGTAGTTGCATGCATAAACCTCATTACATACAAATACACATAGATCATTACTCAAGAGCTATCATACCCATCATTTCATAGTTTCATTATTATTGTAGGCCCGCCTAAAATATGAAACATGGAAAATTGTGGCATTTATGGGCCATTCCATTTGAGGGGGTATTGCTTCTTTAGCCATGCTATGCATGTTGTATAAACATATGCATCCGTGAAAGGCTAAATCTATTTTTGGCTTCAGTTTCATTAGTGATATAATTCTGGCATAACGAGTTCATTTCAAGAACTGGGTGAATCAGTTTTTCCATGTTGTTTTAGGATGTGATGTATTCTATTGAATCTTATTGGCCCCTTCTATATATTTGTGTAAGCGCTTAGAAACATTGTTTCCCTATTGGAAATCCACAGAGACTGGAAGGTATTACATGGATTCCACTGGCACAACAATGGAAGAAGCCCTCTCTATAAACATAGATGGCATTACTAATTTTTTCGACGTTGTGGTCTAGCATTGTTTGGCCATAGTGAATCACAAAAGTGAAGTCAACATGAGTCCCAGCAACCCGTTCATATTTGTAATGGCTCTCATGAAACTAAGACCTTATAAACCATTTTGGCATTATATTTTTTTCTCCAGGATTGGTGTAACTAGGATAGAGAATCATTTTGCTTTGTTTCCCATCCTCTTTTATGCCCTTCAAAATTTAGATGCTAATTTGGAAGAACACATATTAGAGCATGTTGGTTATGATAATATGTTACCAGTGCCTTCTAAAACATTGTGAGGTTCCATGAGCTTTCAAAGCTTCCTTTGTGAGATGCAGGATCAATTTATTAAGACGGGAGGATCGCAACACCAACTAGATGCCTTTGGATTTTTAATTCAGGTAAGCATTGATGTATTGCTTTATTCAATTCATTTTTTCTTATGTCTTTCTTGCAATAAAGTTTGAGTATAATATCCCACATTATATTCTAGCTATGATATGCATGTGGTGTTCAAACTAGCATAACATTGATATATTAGTCATGGGAATGTATAGATTGTAAACTAACCCTTTCATATATTATGACAAGTTCAAATTATGAAAGACGAAATCCTATAATACTTATATAAGAACTAACTTTGGATACACATGCCTGTGAACAATGCACTTGAATATATATAGTCTTATACAACTACACTAGAAATACACTAATTGCATGGTACTTCGAAATTGTTGACCTAGTTGTTGTCTCTTGTTTTGAAAGAATATGGGCTTAATTTATGAATGTAAATTAAATTCTGTAAATAGTTGTGGATCTCCAAATACAAGGTAATAATGTAATTGTTTAAGTGTACAGTTTTGTCTTCTATTGTCTATGAAGGAAGTAGCTTTTAGGAAAATTTTAATATAATTTATATTTTTAGAAACACTTCCTCTAGGAATTAATTGGATAGGCTACAATACTATGAGGAATGGTTTTTCTTAATATTTTTAGATTAGGAGGGAAAGTCTACGATTAAATTTGGTTGATTTTTTTGTTGTGTTATGTAGTGAAAAAATCATAACCTATTTGATACAAGTTCAATAGGATAGCCTTTAAGAATTTCTAGAAGAAGCAATTTAATCTAGTGATACCAAATGTGATGTGCTTTCAGGTATTAAAACAAAACTACTCACACACAGAGAAGCGAGATGGTCTACATGAATTTGATATGCATTGAAGTTCACTTTTTAGCAAACAATTTGAACTTCCATCTTTCTGTGAAGTAAATGGGCATTATTGTATATTTTTGTTGCAAACTTATCATATGATTAGTATTTCTTCAAGCCTTTTTCTTTTTTCATCTATTATTATTTTAAAATACACTCTTCCTTTTGTTGTCCCTTGGTTTAGGTTCTACATTCTCCTTGTTAAGAGTGAGTGATCTAATTAACATGTTGGTTGGATCTGTTCAGATCACTTGATCATCTAGGGGTTTTGTATCACAATCACAAATATATACTCGTAACCCATCCATATTTGGAGGAGGAATCGTTGGGGCCAAGTTGTGAAAAATATTAATTTTTCTTAGAAACTCTCTGCTACCTTGAAAATATCAATAAATATGAAAATAATTGACATATACCTTACACACAAAAAATAATAAACATCCTCATCAATTCAAGTACATCACAAAATGAAATTTTTTTTGACATCAATATCAACATCACTAACAATCCCTCCCCCCTCCACCCCCCACCCCCTCAACATTGATGGCAGCATAAGCATTGCTTAGTCTTGTTGATTTGGTCGTGCCGATTTGGTGTTTCTTCTTATTTCTCGTGGAATATTTATTACCTTGCCCTTTCAAATCAATGGAAATGGGTTGAAAAGAATTCACATTCATTACTTAAGACTCTCAGGAATCTACACTTGTAACTTGTAACTTCTCTAGCTCGTAGGCTAGGTTCCCTGACATATACTCTACCTTATAGGTCCAACACTTAAGCTAACAGGTAGAGAATATTGCTTTGTTTTAGCATCCACATACATAAAATCTCTACTCTTATTACCACTTTGTAAACTACTTTATTATATAACCTACCTCAGTCTCTTGGAAGCTTCATCTTTATGCATTATCTTTGCTTTTCTCGACGTGGGTTACTCTTGTCCATATACGGATGCATGATTAACTGTCGTATTGGACTCCTTAACTTCTTCCTTCTTCCTTGGCACCATAACATGGACTACTACGACTATAGATTTAACTTTGTATTGGATTATTGAATTTTGCATTGCATACTATGTTATGTTTAGCCTTAGGTTGCCAAGTAATTTGTATGTTGAAACAATATATGTCAATAGTTACAAATTATAATACTCTAACATTTAACGTTAATTCTTCCACATATCCATCAGACTATTCCACATGACCATAAGCATATACTCAGTCTCTTTTCTCTTTGGCATTTTATCACATATGGTCAGAAATTCTCTCTCTTTTCTCATTCATTCTTGCAAAGACACTTAAGTCTAACTACACTTTTGAAGAGTTATTCACATTGTTCTTCATGTTTTGTATTCATTCTCATGAAGCACACTATTAATTGTGACTCATGAAGATGAAATTAATAAACTTTGTCGCTTTAGCAGTTGTTTTAGCGTTCTTTCAGAAGCACTAATTGAAACTTTTAAATGCATCAACATTGCTTTCAAACACCATTTCTTATGTTGTTTGACGTCATTGTCGTGTATTTTTAAATAGAATATTTGTCATTGTCAAACTAGTAGACTCATGTTCAACCCCACAACATTTAACGTATTTTGTTTTTGTTGCTAGTAAATATATCCACCTATATATATACTAGGTTATTTAATTCAGTGATTTTCTCGGTGGATTCATCAAGTGACCATGATTATCATTCCAATATTTTCCGGATAAATCAATGAACCTCTAGTGATTAAAAACTTTCTAGGGATGTATTGTTAGACAAAGCAGTAAAAGCATGACGTTAATGATGGTATGGTGTGTTAATACCAAGAGCTAGGATTGCACTGTTGAGTTTAATATCTACCTCTAAAGTGTGTTTCTTGGAGTTTTTTTAACTTTCCCCTACTCCTAGTTCCCAATCCCATCCTCATCAAAACCTACTAGCTACAATTTCCTTTTAATTCTATACAAGTTTTGAGTTTCAAGTTTCCCTTCTTCTTGAATCTTTTCATTGTTAGCTTCCATTTCATTAAGCCCACACTACGGAAGTCCATTTCAAGGAGCCTTTCCTCCTTGTGAAACTCAACAATATAATACTTTATCTAATCACCTTGTAGAAATTTCTTTCTCAAATTCCTTGCTACATATTATATTTTGTGTGCACTCTAATCTATGAGCATCTGATTCTTAATTTTGTCATGGAATTTCCCTTTAAGCAACTATTTCTTTTCTTCCTTCTCTTTTACGAATTGAAATATTGTAGGAATATTTGATTCACGAGCTTGAGTCTCCCTTCATTGCACATTCTTGCCTCTATTATATGCATCACAGTCGAATTTTACCAAGTTCCTTTTCCATGTGTTCAATTCATATCCATCCTTTAAATATTTGTAGTATATATTCACAATACACCTTTCCATTAATAACACTCAACTAAAAAGACCATGCAACCCCAATTGTAGTAAAATATTTGTTTCATTGAAATTACAAAATAAATTCATGGGCATTGGAAACTCTTATTATCTCCACATCAGTTGCATTATATTTACCATAAATAATTTTCTCCTAGATGCTCTAACAAAAAGAGTTGTCTCCTTCCCTACCAAGAGTATATTTTGTCTTAGGGACTCGGAAAATCAAACTCCCTTAAATATTTTCCATCTATAAATTACTATCCCTTTCACTAGATCATATAATCCCTCCCTCTGAATTTAAGCGATGAGTGGGCTTCTCCCCTCTCTTTCCAATTAGCGTGGTATACTGCATTAATTAGAGTTGAAATTTCTCAAAATCATGGCATTTGAGTGAGCTAGATAAGTAAATTCTGACTATTAAAGGCTAAAGGGCCATGAAGTATTTTTCAAGGTTAACCTCATTGTGGTCTTATGTATTTATAATATTATTTACGTCGAAAAAATTCAAACATAGACGTGACAACATTAGACCCTTTTAAGCTAGGTCAAAGTTATACTTCTAGCATGTTTGCTATCATATGACAAAATATTCCAAAACGAAAAATGGTTCAATAGAAAATAATGAGCTTGATAAATATTTGGGATATAATCCTTTTTACACAAACCTTGAAAGTCCAATAACATTTTTCAAAAAAGCTTTAGGGAGTTCCCAAGACCAATGTGAAAACATCGAGTTGTCCTTTGGCTGGGTCCAAAGTTATATTTCCAAAATTTTCTATCATATGACCCAATCTTATAAAATTAAAATGGTTCAATAAAAAATCATGGGAATTTAGAATTATTTGGGCTATAGTCTTCTTAATCACAGCTCAAAAGTGATAACATATTTCAAAAAAAAACTTAAAAGTTACAGGTATGATATTATATATATGCCTTGTATAACTCTTTGCACTTCTTAATTTAAATTATGTATATAGTTGAATTCAAAGCATTTAGATAGAATATTTTAGGTCCCATTATAAAATTGGATGCATTTGCATATCAACAGATGATCTTGTACTTAGATGAAATTCAATGGTTCTTCCAAAGCAAGGATTGTGATCATAGGGTGTTTAGTGTTAGTTGTTTTTATTTTTGTATTTGAGCCACTAGTTTATGATTATTTCTCTCATTTCTTTGTATTGAGGTCTAGCTTTAAGTTTGTGTATATACACACATTTATTGATAATTTTGATTATTTTAACTCAAATGGCTTGTTTTTCCATAATTGAGAAAAAATATTGCTCTTTGAAATAAAACCTATAGCATCTTCGTTTAAAGGTAGAAATGTCTACTTAGTAATTTGGATTGAAATATACTTTTGACCATGATATCTCCTTTATATTAGTTCCATAGGACAAAGTACAACTTCTGTGGAGTGTGATGTGTAAGTTGGAAACATAATTTGCATTTTGTAGGTTTTAAAGTTTATTAAATCCATATTGTAGGAGGATTTTCATGGTTTTTGGCATTAAATAAAATTTTCATCCAATGTTTTAATATGGTTAATTGGGAAGGAAACTACATTAATGAACATATGACATAGTTCTAAGTTGATCTTGTGATATGTTGGTTGTCTTTGGGCGGTTTTAGATCAGAAGCTATTGAAATGGTTTCATATGAATCTTAATTGCAAGATAGGGTCGAGGTGGGGCAAAATTGCAATGATATCCCGGGGGAAGAAGGGAGGTGCGAGGTTTCATATTTGCCGAGTTCAATTTATGGAGCTCCCCATATTGTATTATTATCCAACGACACGAGTCACGGGTTTGAGGTAGTCCCATTTTTGTTGTTGAAGGCGAATGGGTAAGTGCAAGGATAGGAACGAGAAAATGGGCGTTGATGGGAAACCAGTAATCGAACCACTAACACAATGGATATGAAATGGAAGTTGTTTCCCTCGAGCGTGATTCCCCGATGGTTGTTGCAAGTGTGGGGCGGATGTCGTTGGGATCGAATCCCTTCCCCCTCCCAATTCGGGTGATGATGGGCAACACTGATTCGAAGGTTGGTCATCATGACGAGCTCTTCCAATGGCTAGCACACGAAGGACACAGGTTTTGGCCTTTGTGAAAGTATTTACCATCCATGCGGGGGATTTGGCTTCCAAGGCCATGATTTTTCATGCGGATATTATTTTCGTGGATGTCGAAAAGGGCGGAGGTTTTACGAATAAGGTCAAGGAAGATGAGGCTTGAAGCTAAGGGTGGGAGCTGCTTCCTTGAAGAAACTTCTTAGCGAGCCATTTCGAGGATCATTTCCGGAATTTAACGGTTGATTGTAATATCAAAAAATGGGAAAGACGGGAATATAGAACTGTGCACAATTCCAAATAATAATTAAACATATAAGCTGGAAAAATGTCGGGGAATACATCAAAACATCATACATACGAGTAGAGACACTTATGAACTAACTTTGGATACACATGCCTGTGAACAATGCACTTGAATATATAGTCTTATACAATTACACTAGAAATACACTAATTACATGGTACTTCAAAATTGTTGACCTAGTTGTTGTCTCTTGTTTTGAAGGAACATGAGCTTAATTATGAATGTAATTTAAGTGCATGTAAATATTTGTGGATCTCCAAATACAAAAGGTAATAATGTAATTGTTTAAGTGTCTGATTTTGTCTTCTATTGTGCATGAAGAAGTAAGCTTTTACGAAAATTTAAATATAATTTATATTTTGAAACACTTCCTCTAGAAATTAATTAGCTAGAGCTACAATACTATGAAAGATAGTTTTTCTTAATATTTTTAGATTTGGAGGGAAAGTCTACGATTAAATTTGGCTGATTTTTTTTGTTATGTTATGTAGTGAAAAAAATCATAACCTATTTAAATGCAGTTCAATAAGATAGCCTTTAAGAATTTCTAGAAGAAGCAATTTAATCTAATGATACTAAATGTGATGTGCTTCAGGTAGTAAAACAAAACTGCCTGAGAGAAGCGAGATGGTCTACATGGGTTGATATGCATTGAAGTTCACAGCACTTGTAATTTGAACTTCCATCTTTACGGCCAAATGCTTGGGCATTATTGGATATTTTTATTCCTGAGACTTATCATATGATTAGTATTTCTTTAAACCTTTTCCTTTTTCATCTATTATCATTTTCAAATACACTCTTCCTTTTGTTTTCCATGGTTTGGTTCTCATTCTCCTTGTTAAGAGTGAGGAACCTAATTAACATGTTGGTTGTATCTATTCATATCACTTGATCCTCTAGGGGTTTTGTATCTGAGTCATAAATATATACTCATAACCCATCAAAATTATTTGGAGGAGAAATTGTTAGGATGAAGAAACCCCAACAAAGGAAGAATCTTCAAATATTGTCTTGCAATTCCAATTCAAGTATCCCAAGTTGTGAAAAATAATATTTTTTTCTTGAAATCTACGCTACCTTAAAAATATCAATAAATATGAAAATAAATTGACATATACCATACACAAAAAATAATAGACATCCTTATCAATCCAAGTACATCACGAAATGAAAATTCTTTTGACATCAATATCAACATCACTAACAATCCCCCCACCACTAAATATTGATGGCGACATAAGCATTGTAGTCTTGTTGATTTGGTCGTGCGGAGTTGGTGTTTCTCCTTATCTCTCGTGGAATATTTAATACCTCGCCCTTTCAAATCAATGGAAATGGGGTTGAAAGGAATTCACATTCATTACTTAAGACTCTCGGGAATCTTACTTGTAACTTGTAACTTCTCTAGCCCGTTGGCTTGGTTCCTGAATATATACCTTATAAGTTAACTTACTTAAGCTAGCAATTGAGAAAATTGCTTTTTTGGCATCCACATACATAAAATCTCTCTTGTTATTACCACTTTGTAACTACTTTTATTATATAACCTATACCATAAGTCCACTCTTACCTTCATCTGTCATATCTTGGCATCTCGACATTAGTTGCTTGCATGTCCACTTTTGATTATGAGATTATGTAACTAATAGTGGACTCCCTAACTATGTAACTATTATACGGCATGATAACACGAACTAATTTACGACTATGGTTAACACATGTTGGATTCCTTGATTATTTCATGCATACTATGTTATGTTTAGCCTTCATTTTTCCAATATCGAGCTATGTATTGAAACACTATATGTCAATTTGATGGTAACACTATATTTCCTTGCCATTTAATTCTTACATGTCCATGGAGCTATTTACACGGGACCATAAGCATATGGCAGTCTCTTTTCTCTTTTAGCATTTTATCACTTATGGTGGGGGAATTCTCTCTCTTTTCTCATTCATTCTTGCAAAGACACTTGAAATTAAATTCTCTTTTGAAGGGATAGTTATTGTTGTTTATTCACGTTGTGTATTCATTCTCATGAAGCACTATTAATTGTGACTCATGAAGATGAAATTGACAACTTTTTAGCTCTACTTAAGTTGTTCAGTGTTCTTTCGGCCACTAGTGCAACTTTTAAATACATCGACATTTAACTTTCAAACACTCATTTCTTATGCTTGTTTCACGTCATTTTCATGTATTTTTGACGAGATGTTGTCATTGTCAAACTAGTAGAACATGTTTAACCCTCACACCGTGACTAACGTGTTTGTTGTTGTTGCTAGTAAATATATCCTTTTGTATATATATATATATATATATATATATATATATATATATATATATATATATATATATATATATATATATATATATATATATATATATATATAGTGGTTTTTGTTTTAATTCCAATGATTTTCCTCAATGGATTAGATCAAGTGACCATACATGAATGATGGATTTGATTTCAATATTTTCCGATGATCAATGAACCTCTGGCTGATTAAATTTTTTTGTAGGGATACACTATTGAATAGCTTAGATTAAAGCATGGCGTTGATGATGTTATGGTGTGTTCTAAACTAGGGATTGAATTTTTAATAGTTGTTAATATCTATGCCTCTAAAGCGTGTTTCTTGGAGTTTTTTTTACTTTCTACTCTAGTTCCCAATCCATATTCATCAAAACCTACTAGCTACAATTTCCCTTTTAATTCTATACCAAGTTTTTGAGTTTCATTTCCCTTATTCTTGAATCTTTTCATTGTTGCTTCCATTTCATTAATACCACTATAGTCCATTTTAAACCTCTCCTCCTTGTGAAACTCAACAATCTTATATTACTTTTATATCACCTTGTAGAAATTCGTTCTCGGATTCCCATATACATTTTTATATTTTATGTGCCTCTAATCTAATTGAGGCATCACAAAGTTCACTTAATTTAGTCATAGAATTGTGCTTAGAAACTATTTCTTTTCTTCCTTCTCTTTTACAAATTGAAATGTTGTGAGTCTTTGATTCATGAGCTTGAGTCTCCATTTCATTGCATTCTTACTCTATTACTTTTCCCATCCATGCAAAATGGAATTTTACCAAGTTCTGTTCATGTGTTCAATTCATATCCATCCTTTAAATATTTGTAGTATATATTCACAATGCACACCATTCATTAATAAAACTCTATTCATAAACTTACCTAACTAATTGTAGTAAAATATTTGTTTAAGTGAAATTACCAAAATAAATTCATGGGCAATGGAAACCTCTAGTATCTCCACATCGGTTGTATATTTACCATAAACAATTTTCTCTGAATGCTCTAACAAAAAGAGTTGTCTCACTTCCTACAGAGCTATGTTTTGTCTCGGAGACTTGAAAATAGGCTCCTTAAAATACCTTCCACTCTGTTAGTACTATCCCTTTCTCTAGATCCTTGAAGATCTCTCTATCGATTTGGTAATGGTGGGCTTACCACGCCCTCTCTTTCCAATTAGTGTGGCGCTACTCCTTGCATTGATTCTAAAGTTGAAATTTCTCAAAATCATGGTATTTGAGTGGTGGATAAGTAAATTCCACATTATTAAAGGCTAAAGGGCCATGGTATTTTTCAGGTTAACCTCATTGTGGTCTTATGTATTTATAATGTTATTTACGGCATCCAAAAATTCAAACATAGATGTGACAACATGAGACCCTTTCTCCGGGTCCAAAGTTATAGTTCTAGCATACGCACTGTCATATGACAAAATATTCCAAAACTAAAATGGTTCAATAAATAAAAAAAAGGAAACATTAAATATTTGGGATATAATCCTTTGTCTATACGAAACCTCAAAATTCCAATAAAATATTTCAAAAAACTTGGAGTTCCCAGACCCGTGTGAAAACAGTCTAGTCCTTTGGCTAGGTCCAAGTTATACTTCCAAAATTTCTATCATATGACCCAATCTCATAAAATTAAAATGGTTCAACTAAAAAACATGGGAATTTAGAACTCTTTGGGCTATAAGTCTTCTTGATACCAAAACTCAAAGGAAATAACATATTTCAAAAAACTTAGAAGTTACCGGGGTGAATATTGTATTCTATACGCTTATTACAACTCCTGCGCACTTCTTAATTTAAATTATGTATATAGTTGAATTCAAGAGCATTTAGATAGAATATTTTAGGTCTCATCTATATCAAAAATTGGATGCATTACATGTCAATAAAACGATGCATTACTTAGATGATTCAATGGTTCTTCCAAAATTTGATTGTAGATCACATAGGGTGTTTTTAGTGTTAGTTGTTTTATTTTTTGTGTTGAGCACTAGTTTTATGATTATTTCTCTCATTTCTTTGTATTGAGGTCTAGCTTTAAGTTTGTGTATATACACATTTGACCAATAATTTGATTATTTTAACTTTCGAATGGCTAGTTTTCCCATAATTGAGAAAAAATATATTGCTCTTTTGAAATAAAACCTATAGCATCTTCCTTTAAAGGTGAAATGTCTCATAAGTAATTTGGATTGAAATACACTTTTGACCTGATATGATATCTCCTTTATATTGTTTTTGCATTAGGACAAAAATACAACTTCATGGAGTGTGATGTCTAATTTGGAAACATAATTTGCATTTTTGTAGGTTTTAAAGTTTATTAAATCCATATTGTAGGAGGATTTTTTTCATGGTTTTTGGCATTAAGCAATTTTATTAAATATTTAATATGATTAATCAGAATGAAATTACATTAATTAACATACGACATAGTTCTAAGTTGAGCTTGCGATATGTTGGTTTTCTTTGGCGGAGTTTTAATCAGCTATTGAAATAGTTTCATGAAACTCTTAATTGCGAGAACATGATCAGTGCGGGGTAAATTGTATTGTTAATACAAGAAGAGGAGGTGCGAGGTTTCATATTTTGGTTCGTTACGTTTCACATATTGTGGTAATTATCTGACACAATTCATAGGTTTAATTAGTCATTTGTGTTGTTGAAGGCGAATGGGTAAGTGCGAAAGGGATAGGAACAAGTGCATTGAGGTATAAGGTAGTAGTCAAACCACTAACACAATGAGTATCCAATGGAAGTTGTTTCCCTGGGCGTGATTCCCATTGGGTTGTTGCGAGCGTGGGGAAGATGCACATTTGGAGTCTGAATTCCTTCCCCCTCCCAATTCGGGGTGATGATGGGCAACGCTAGATTCGAAAGGTTGTTCATCATGACGAGCTCTTTCAATAGCCCCGGTACACGAAGGACCTAGGTTTCGGCCTTTGTGGGAAAGTATTTACCATCCATCGACGGGGGGATTTGGCTTCAAAGCTGTGATTTTGCATGCGAATTGTTTATGTGGATGTCGAGGAAGAGGGCGAAGGTTGATGAATAAGGTCAAAGAGACGGGCTTGAAGCTGGGGTGGAGAAATGCTTCCTTGAAGAGAGCTTCTTAATGACCATTTTGAGGATTGTTTTACGGGCTAACGGTTGATTGTAATATCCAAAAAATGGGAAAGACGGGAATATAGAACATGCACGATTCAAAATAAAAAAATTAAACATATAAAAAAATGGAAAAATGTGGGAATACATCAAAACATCATACATACGAGTAGGAAACATCGACATTATACATGCGATCCTTGTGTCAACAAGTTCAAAGTCTCCTCCTTTCCCCACTCCATCGATGGATATTTCTAGGAAGCAAACTTCTTGAGCACTCCCGAATCTAAAGGACCACTCGATCGATCTGAATCTAAGGACCCACCTCCGGTAATCATGGAACAATACGAGTATCGAGGCGTTGAAAAGCGCACGCTAACTATTTCTCTATATATATTTCCATACGAAAAGCCATTTCTTGACTAGGGATTGTCTTTATTTTCATGTAAAAAGACATTTCTTGATCTGATTGTGTTTAGTGAGATTTTTTTAAAGTTTTTTTTTTTAAATTTTTTTCTAAGACTAAATGGGAATTTATTGAAATCCTAAATTTATGAGTAACCCTACACAATCAAAGTGCCTTAAGTATTTTAATTATTATTAAATCTATATATACAATTAATAAACAAATTTAAAAACCTGGTAAGATTTAAAGTCCACCAGAAAAGACAACATTTTTTTGAATTTATATGCATTTTGAGATAACTTTCAGAGTGATCCCACTTGACCTCTATTTGCTTAAAGTGTTATTGAAGAGTGTTGCATTCCCTTTGTACTAAAAAATCTAAACTTATTTTTAAAAAATTAATAGTATAGAAGAAAAATAAGAGGGTAAATTATCCGAAAAAATTATACAAATAACCGATCCTACATAAAAAGAATATATTTCAATTTTCCAAGAATTCTATAAATGGTTCAAGAAAGTGGAAAATGTTCAATATTTTTAAATATTTAAGAAAAAGAAAACTTTTAATATTTTTAAATATAAATAAATACAAGTAAGTGTTTAGAAAGGAAAAAAAGAATTACCAAATGCTTATATCTCAACTTACAATTATTGAAAAGGTAAAAACTTTATTATTAAAGTTGTTCAAATATGATGAAACATTTCATGTAAATTTTAACAAATGGCTTAATATACCAATGTTCAATGAGAGTGAACTATATTATTTATAGCCTAAAATTAAGTAAATAAATAGATACAAATCAAATAATATGTTTCAAATATGTTATATATTTATATTTCTGAGTATTAATTTTATTTTAATGATATCATAAATTTGCAACCAAAGTATTGATTTTATAATATTGTCCAAATCAAAGTTTGAAGATTAATGATAAAAATTAGGATGCATTCCTTAACATACCATCATAAAATTACAAAATTTAGAGATCATTAGAGAGAAAACCCAACCTCAATTATTCATCTGTTTATTCATAATTAAAGCATATAGCTATGGGAACCCCATAACATAGATTATAAATCAAAATGTTGTACATGACTAAGAGTGGATTAGAGGTTAGATGTTTCTATATGTTGATTGTTGTTATCATGAGTCTTCCTCATGGTTGTTTTCATTAAAATAAGAAAAAATTTGAGACAAAGTATTTTAAGAAAAAAACTTTATATTTAATACAAAAAAGTTCAAGACAAATATTTAAGAAAAAAATTTTATATTTAAGACAAAATAGTTTGAGACAAAAATATTTTCGAAAAAATATTTTAAGACAAAACTTTATATTTAGAAAAAAATGGTTTGAGACAAAAAAATATTAAGACAAACTTTTGTAATTTTAAGACAATGTCCACTTAATACAATGCAGTAGAGAGCGAAGACAATTAAAATTAAGACAAAAACCATATCAATTTAAGACAATATTATCTAACACCTACAAAATTGACTCTAATAGTGTGCCTAAGTACGTCCTTTCACACTACTATTGTCTTCCGCCTATACCAAGGCTATGTTACTTACCATTCACGTTATCTTATATAAAGACAACGATTTGTTGAACTCTTCATTTTTGGTGGGGTAGCCAACTCTAAAGAACTTGACAACTTTTCTGTGAGATTTCTTGGACATCAATTCCTCTTTTGTCCCTTCGATCTCTGATACGATTAGATACAACTCATCTATCATTGACCTATCCGGTTCCTCTAAACAGGCGAGTCTTAGCTAAAAATATAATAACCTTAATTTTAAAGTCTATCCTAACATCTTATTTGTTGTGAAAAAATATGACTATGGGATTGTTGAGACATTCCCATTTTCCCAACAGCGCTGACTCTACATGATGTATGATATCATCATGTACAAAGCTATAATATATCTGCTTCCTTTAATAGGAAATTGGGAAGTTGATAGGAGTTTGTTTAGTTTACCAAAATTTGAAAGTAAACTAAGTCTATCTTAACATCTTGTTTGTTGTCACAAACAAAATATGCCCTATGGTTTTTTTGAGACAATCATTTTCCCAAAAACTACCACACTCTATATGTCATATTAAATCATCGTGTAGAAAAGCTAAATAATATGTGCTTCCTCCTAAATGGGGAGATAGGGAATTTGATACAAGCTTGGTTAGTTTGTAAAATTTTAAGCTAAGCTCCAACTTCAAAGTTATGTTCCTTAAATCAAGCAAGCTTGGTTTTCACTCTTCTCAATGTACATTGTGTTCCCTTGTTGAATTTTTTGATATAGCCTCTAACTAAGCGGATTCTTGATTTATGGCGGGTAATAATTTCTCCTCACCCGTGAATCATTGGCAGTTGGTCTTCACACCTTCTAAAATGTCAGTTTTGACTTTACACTTTCGTTAAATATGGATATTAAATATGAAATTTAATAGTTAGTCGCATAGAGGGATATGTCACATTTTGGGTCTCCATGAATAGGGGATCCTCAATAATTCTATATTTTCCATAAATACCGATGGGCATGGACATGGGCGACATCCTAACATTCACTTGGTCTCCATAGATAGTAGGATTCGAGTATGGGAAAGAGCAATGCTACCTTTATCTCTTACTCCCATTAATAATACTAAGTGCTTGAGTTATGTAAATTTAATTCTCTATGTAACATTTTCTTTCTCTTCATTTTAATTGATATTTACACCAGGCTTGAATTTCCTTCATTGTAGGTGTTACTTTAGAGTGAATTGTGTTCCTTGTATTTTGAAGCACGAAAACTAATAAATTTAAACTCCTATCTACTTTTAAGTGTGGGTTGTGTTGAATTTCTTGTTTTTAGGGTTAGTTGAGTCTCTAGCTAACAAGGTGGGAGTTGATATTGTGGGAAGCAATAAGTCTAAAAAGATGGAAGTGAACAATTGAAAGGTAGTTTTCATCCTTTTGGGAGATTCATAGATTGATGATGCTCATCTGGATGAGTTTCTCATTGATGGAATACTTTATTTCTTTCGAAGGGTGGAGCTAGTGATGATGCCAATCGATGTTGAATGGATTTGCTATTGTGGATTTGTGAATGTCTTAAGCCGAAGAGTCAAACCATACTGTGGTACCAACAAGTGGAGACTAAATAACATGAGTGCAAAGGTTATACAACATGTCCTTGTGCCGAGTAGTCTTGTGAAGATATATAATGAGCTCAACCTTGTAGAGAAATAAGAGCTACTTTTTACAAACAAAATAAGAGAAGTGGCATCGAAACGTTGGTTTATTTTTCCACAAAACCATTCCCATGCATAAAAAAAAAAAAAAATTTCTCTCAAAAACCTTTGCAAAGTTTTGATATGCAAACCTTCCCATGAGCACGAGCTAAACTATATTGCATATTCATGAAGTCCAGGTGGACAAGAACCCTCCTCAAATTTACGAAATATTTCAAAATATGCGGTGAGTATGAAAATACAAAGAAAAACTTTAGTTTTATTCAAAACCCTTACAATTATTTGTGATATGAGAATACATTTCTAAGCAGCCTTTTTATGAAGCACGTGAAGTTTGAAGTTGAGAGTATGTTTGATATTCGTACTTATAGGTGTATGTAAAATCTTATTTTCATTAAGTTATGCTAATTTTACATGCACTCACTACCTGTGTAATTAGTGTACCTTTGTGTAGTTGCATGCATAAACCTCATTACACACAAATACACATAGATCGTTACTTTCAGGCTATCGTGCTCATCATTTAATATTTTAATTATTATTATAGGCCCGCTAAAATGGCAGTGGAAAAGCGTAGTGTTTATGGGCCACTCCATTTGAGGGGGTATTGCTTCTTTAGCCATGCTATGCATGTTGTATAAAAATATGTATCCGTGAAAGGATAAATCTATTTTCCATTTAACTAGTTCATTAGTGATGTAATTTTAGCACAAGTTCATTTCAAGTTGGGTGAGATCAGTTTTTCCATGTTGTTTTAGGATGTAATGTATTCTCTTGAATCTTATTGGCCCCTTCTATATATTTGTGTAAGCACTTAGATACATTGTTTCCCTAGTGGAAATCCATAGAATGGAAGGTATTATATAGATTCTCTTGGCACAACAATGGAAGAAGACCTTCTCTATAAACATAAGCGACATTACTAAGTTTTTCTTCATTGTCGTCTAACATTGTTTGGCCATAGTGAATTACAAAAGTGAAGTCAACATGAGTCCCGACAAACTTTTCATATTTGTAATAGGCTCTCATGAAACTAAGTTGTTATAAACCATTTTTCATTATCCTTTTTTTCTGCAGGATTGGTGTAATTAGGATAGAGAATCATTTGCTTTGTTTCCCATCCTATTTTATACCTTCAAACTTCATATGTAATTTGGAAGAACACATATTAGAGCATGTTGGTTATAGCCAATATCTTATCCAGTGCCTTCTAAAACATTGTGAGGTTCCATGAGCTTTCAAATCTTCCTTTGTCGGTTGAGGATCAATTCATTAAGATGAGGAGATCACAACACAACTAGATGCCTTTGGATTTTAGTCAGTGCTTTTGACATATTGCATTATTCAATTCATTTTCTTGTCTTTCCTACAATTGAGTTTGAGTATAATATCCCGTATATTCTAGGTATGATATGCATGTGGTTTTCAAACTAGCATAACATTGATATATTAGTCATGGGAATGTATACATTGTAAACTAACCTTTGTCATATATTATGACAAGTTTAAATTATGAAAAGATGAAATCCTACAATACTTATATAAGAACTAACTGGATACACATTCCTTTGAAAAATGCACTTGAATATATATAGTCTTACACAAGGGTAAAATCCCGAAGTTGGGAAACACTTTTTTGGCGGATGGCCAAAATTTGTGTGAAATTTTAATTTCTCATTCGAGAAAATAGTCAACTCAATTTCTCCTAAGAATTTTAAAGTGTCGTGTGAAATTAGATGGAGCTTGACCTTGAGAGTTAAAAATACTCTCCAGTGTGAAGAGTTAAAGTATGTTCTTATCAAAAAATTTATTTTTATAAATATGAGTAAACTCTCGAACAAAGTTAGAAACTCGACCTAGAATTGTTTTACTCTCCTTTCCGAGAGTTTGTTCTTATTAAAAACACTGATCTTTTCTCCCCAAAATCATGTACGAGGTGCCAAGGTGTTGGTGTGTATCCATCCCTTCACTTATTTCTTCTCATACTTTTTTGTTATATTAGAATATCACCATTTTCCACAACATAGTTTAAATGAAAAAAAACATGAGATGTTTTCATTATAATTCTTTTAAGTCTTGTTAAATTTAAATTCAAAACATGACAACAACGGTAACTTATACAAACCAACTAAATTATTAAATAAATATTAATCTTTAATATAAAAATTAAATTTATACAAACCAACTAAACTACTAAATAAATAATAAATTTTAATATTAAAATTAGACATATACAAACCAGCTAAACTCTTGAATAAATATTAATTTTTAATATTCAAATTATATAAACTAGCTAAACTCTTTTAAATAAATATTAATTTTTAATTTTATACAAACCAACTAAACTACTAAATGAAAATATTAAATTTTAATATTAAAATAAAACATATACAAACCAACTAAACTCTTGAATAAATATCAATTTTTAGTATTACAATTATATACATATACAAACCAACTAAACTAGTAAATAAATGTTAAATTTTAATATTAAAATTAAGTTTATATAAGTTAAACTACTAAATAGATATTAATTTTAATATTAAAATGAAACATATACAAACCAACTAAACTACTAAATAAATATTAATTTTTAATAAAATTAAACAATAAAAAAATATTATTATCGACCACATGTATATGCACACATCACATGTACATACCATATTAAATGTATTTGCACACACATCAAATTATAATATTAAAATGAAAAGTACTAAATAAATATTAGTTTTATACCACCAAACTAAATTAAATAAATATTACGGTATTTGGTTCATATAAGCAACTAGTACTTGGCACATACAAAGGGTTCCTAATAAAGGCTATGTTAATATTTGATAATAGAAAAAATAATTTTTAAAATAAACACCACCTCTACCTATTACTCACTTGTCTTTAGTGAATAGTATGAATGAACATATATATAGAACTCTTGCGAGTTTGCACTCAATAAACTCTCGTTCGAGAGTCTTTAACAATGTAAAATCTCGGCTGGCAAACTCTCGGTAAGAGTTGTACAACACCAGGGCAGAGTTTAGATGCAGTTAAAATTTAACCTGTGGTGGTTTTAAACTCTCGTTCGAGAGTTTAAAAAATGTCTCGCCAGAAATTATCTCGGCCCAGAGAGTTTATGAGTGTGGAAAACCCCGGAAAATTGGGTTTTAGAACACTGCAAATTTGGAGGGGTGGAACACCTACAAAAACAAAATGTTATATTTAGGACTAGGTGCCATTAGATTCATCTCTAAATCTAGTTTGATGATGTAAGATTTGTGGATTTTCATTAAAAATTTCAATTTATTTATTAATTTTTTACTAAATACATTTGTCCTTTGTGGAATTTCATTGTTCGGAAAATTGCCTTTGAATGAAAATTCAATAACTTTAAAATGTGATACAAGGTCGGAAAAATCATATTGCATTTCCTCTCCTTGTCTACTTCAAAAGGGTACTCTCATTTTTCTTATTGACGATAACATTGAAAGAAAATCTAGGGTTCATAAAATGCGAAACACGAGGCCGTTTTGTCTTTGTCCATTTCAAAAAATAATAAAAAATAGTGATTTAATCTGAAAATTGCAAAAATAGTCGGTGCACTAATTGCAATATATACAAATTGTGATGATATGGTTTATTTCAAAAAATGAATAACCTTCCTAAAAAGCGTTAGGGTTCAAAAAGTGACTATTTATGTTTTCTTGAAAATTTCTGTATATGCGTTGATGAACAACAAATTTACCCCTCTATATGTCAATATTTTTTTTTTTTTTATGAGTATGGAGGTAAGACAATTATCTACAAATCTTGTTTTCATGTCTCCAAGCGTAATTTGCACATCGAAAAAACATTGAAAATTACAATTTTCAACATCAAAAAAGGGAAAAAAGTGTTTAGGAACTTCACATTTTCACACCTAAATAAATAATAAATTTTAATATTAAAATTAAACATATACAAACCAACTAAACTACTGAATAAATATTAATTTTTAATATTAAAATTATACAAACTAACTAAACTACTAAATAAATATTAATTTTTAATTTTATACAAACCAACTAAACTACTAAATAAATATTAAATTTTAATATTAAAATTAAACATATATAAACGCTAAACTATTGAATAAATATTAATTTTTAGTAAAATTAAAATTATATATACTACAAACAAACAACTAATAAAATACATCAACTAATTTTAATATTAAAATTAAGTTTATACAAAGGAATTAAACTACTAAATAGATATTAATTTTAATATTAAAATGAAACATATACAAACTAACTAAACTACTAAATAAATATTAATTTTTAATATTAAAATTAAACGATAAAAAATATTATTATAAACCACATGTATGTCTACATCACATGTACATGCCACAGTAAATGTATTTGCACACATCAGAGTATATTAAAACAAAAAGGACTAAATAAATATTAGTTTTATACAATTTGAACTAAATTAAATAAATATTATGGTATTTGGTTCATATAAGCAACATTGGCACATATAAGGGTTCTGATAAAATTGTGTTAATATTTAAATATCGAAAAATAATTGTAAAATAAATACCTACCTCTTTGCTATTACTCACTTGTCATGTGAATAGTATGAACGAACATATATATAGAACTCTTGCACGAGTTTCGCAACGTAAACTCTAGTTCGAAGTCCTGTAACTCCACGCAGTAAACTCTCGTATGCAAACTCTCGGCAGTTTGTACAACTTTCCGGAACGAGTTAAAGTACCTGATTAAATTTAACTGTGGTGGTTTAAACTCTCGATTGAGAGTTTAAAAAAATATCTCGCCGAAAAATTATGTGGCCAGAGAGTTTAAATGTGAAAAACACGAGAAAGTTTTGCGGTTTTCGAGACACTGCTGACTTTGGAAGGTGGAACACCTACAAAAACAAAATGTTATATTTCGGACTAGGTACCATTAGATTCATCTCCAGATCTAGTTTACGTGCAGATTTGTGGATTTTTCATTGAAAATTTCAATTTGTAGCTAATTTTTTACTAAGCGTGTCGCTATCGATTTCATTTATTGGAAGAATTGCCTTGAATGTAATTCAATAACTTTAAAATGACAATACCAAGTGGAAAAATCATGTGCATTTCCTCTCCTGTCTACTTCAAAAGGGTACTCTCATTTTTCTTATTGACGATCACATTGAAAATAAAATTTAGGGTTCTAAAATGTCTTGAAACATCACCATTTTGTCTTCATCCATTTCAAAAAATAATAATAAATAGTGATTTAATCGAAAATTACCGAAAAATAGTCGGTGCGCTAATACAATATGTCACGGTGCTGATGATATGGTTTATTTCCAAAAAAATGAATAAGCTTCCCTAAAAACGTTAGGGTTCAAAAAGTGACTATTTATGTTTAGCAGAAAATTTCAAGTATATGCGGTTAGTAAACAAATTTACCTCTATATCTCAATACTTTAAAGAAAAAAAATATGAGTATGGGTGAACCTTTATCTACAAATCTTTTTTATGTCAAAGTGTAATTTGCATTGAAAAAACATAGAAGATTACAATTTTCAACGTCAAAAAAGGGGAAAAAAGTGTTTCCCAACTTCCATTTTCACCCACAACTACCTAGAAATACACTAATTGCTTGGTACTTGAAATTGTTGACCTGATTGTTGTCTCTTGTTTTGAAAGAATATGGGCTTAATTTATGAATGTAAATTAAATTCTATAAATAGTTGTGGATCTCCAAATACAAGGTAACGATGTAATTGTTTAAGTGTACGATTTTGTATTATTGTACGCATGGAGGAAGTAGGTTTTAGGAAAATTTTAATATAATTTATATTTTAGAAACACTTCCTCGAGAAATTAATTAACTGAAATACAATACTATGAGGAATGATTTTTATTAATATTTTTTAGATTGGGAGGGAAAGTCTCGATTAAATTTGGCTAATTTTTTTGTTGTATGTAATTGAAAAAAATCATAACCTATTTGATACAAGTTCAATAGGATAGCCTTTGGGAATTTCTAGAAGCAATTTAATCTAGTGATACTAAATGTGATGTGCTTCGGGTAATAAAAAAAAACTGCTACTGCAAGTAAAATGGTCTACATGAGTTTGATATGCGTGAATTTCACTTTTTATGAGCAATTTGAACTTCCATATTTGTGAAGTAGCTTGGGCATTATTGAATATCTTTGTTTGCAAACTTATCATATGATTAGTATTTCTTCAGCCTTTTTCTTTTTCATCTATCATTTTAAAATACACTCTTCCTTTTGTTGTCCCTTGGTTTAGGTTCTGTTCTCCTTGTTAAGTGAGTGACCTAATTAACATGTTGGTTGGATCTATTGAGATCACTTGATCCTCTAGGGGTTTTGTATCACAATCACAAATATATACTCACAACCCATCCATATCTGGAGGAGGAATTTTTGGGATGAGAAAGCACAACAAGAAAATCTTCCCAATATTGTCTTGCCATTGCAATTGATATCCCAAAGTTGTGCGAAATATTAATTTTTCTTGAAAACTCTCCTACGACTTGAAAATATCAATAAATATGAAAATAATTTACATATACCACACACATGAAAAATAATAGACTTCCTCATCAATCCAGAAGTACATCACAAAATGAAAATTCTTTAGAACGTATCAACATCACTATGATCCCCCAACCCCTCAACATTGATGTGACATAAGCATTTCTTAGTCTTCTTGATTTGGTCGTGTACGATGCAAATTATTTCTCATATTTCTCATGGACTATTTATTACCTGCATGCATTTCAAATCGATGGAAATGGGTTGAAAAGCATTCAAATTCATTACTTAAGTCTCTCGGGCATCTACCTTGTAACTTGTAACTTCTCTGGCCATAGGTTAGGTTCACGACATCTACGATTTACTATAGGTCCAACACTTAGAAAAATAGGTATAGAAAATTGTTTTCTTTTGGCATCCACCTAAATAAAATCTCTATTATTATTACCACTTTGTAACTACTTTGATATATAACCTATACCTCAAGTCTGCTCTTGCCTTCTCATCTTATCTTTGGCATCTCGACATTAGTTACTCTCTTGCCTTCCCTTTTGATTAAGTTATGTAACTAATAGTGGACTCCCTAACTATGTAAATATTATCTAGCACAATAACACGAGACTAGAATACACAACTATGGTTAACACATGTTGGATTCCTTGATTATTTCATGCATACTATGTTATGTTTAGCCTTCGGTTGATGTCGAGGGCTATGTATTGAAAAATTATATGTCAATTTGAGGTATGTAACACTCTAGTTCATGCCATTTTAATTCTTACATGTCCATAGAATATTCCACATAGGACCATAAGCTTATGCTCAGTCTCTTTTCTCTTTAGGAATTTTATCACTTATGGTATAAATAAATAAATAAAATCACAAAATCACAAAATCACAAAATCACAGAATCTGAGCTGAGCTGAGGATCACCTGGGAAATACCTGGGAAATACCTGGGAAATAGCATGGCCTCTAGCATGGAAATAGGAAATCTACACAACACAACACAACCCTCTACCCTCTACCCTCTACACAGTCCCTCTGTCTCCACCTGGGAGTCTCAAAAGGGAAAGGGGAAAAAATATACTTTGTTCAAATTTCAATGAAGTGTTTAACTTTCCATTTTCACACATTGCTCGTGGCTGCTGCCATTTTATTGCACCCGCTTCCAGTAATTCACCACCAGTGTGGCAAGTTTGGCTTCTCCTTGGAAAAAGCAGCAGAGAAAAAATCACCGTGAAATTTCAAAATCATCCTTTGAATGCTTGGTTAGTGGCGTGACCAAATGGTCACTTGATGCCAATTAAAGTTTAAATGATGATTTGATATGTGAATGGAAAGGATTTTGTCCAAAGATTTGATGAAAGGCTTAATAGGCTTGATCAACACAAATAATCAAAATAACATGAATCTTTTTGACTTAATCATACTATAATTTTCTACATCTTGTTACCGTAATAATTTCACAACTTTACCTTAGCTTTCTTTTGATTTTTGTGGTTTTAATATTCTTTGTCTTCTTTTAATCATTGATTCTTTAGTCTTCATAATCCTTTGATTTGCTTATTGTCATAGGTGTAGGATCAATTTTCTGTTGAACAAATTTAAGATTAGTTGTCTTCGGAAGTATCACAGCTCATAATGTCTAGTAAACTCTGAGGAATCTTGACTATGATCTGTTCATGAGAATGTAAATAGAATATACACAGCAACAAGCTTTGAAACATGGAATGAATGATTTGAAACATGGATGGAATGTTGTAGGTAATGAATTAAAATGGATCATGAAATATGGTGGAATGGAGCATGAGTGAAGTGAAATATAATGGAATGAAATGAATCATAAATGTAAGTGGAGTGAAATATGAAAAGTGGCACGCAACTTATGATGCAGCAATACTCAATTGTAGAAAGAGATAAAATTTAAAAATCTGAGATGAAAATGAGATGGACCATGGAATGGAATGAATAGTATGGATGAATGGAGTGAATGAAATATGAATGAAGTGAGACATGATGGAGTGAAATGGATCTGCACTTATGAATGTTGCACTTATGATTTTCAGGCCATTGCTTGTAGGAAAAGAACAAATTTGAAAAGCCAAAGTGTCAAAGGTTTTGATTTTCACTTTATCTTTTGTATAAACATGTAATCGGTGATTAGTTTTCATGTTTTATACTTTATTATTATTTTATTTTATTTTTCATGCATTTGAATTGAAGAAAATTCAATTAAGTGATGAAAGAAGAAAAACTCTTCTTCATTAACTACACATCCTTATTTTCTGGAATCTCTTGACAAATTATTCTCTTGAAAGTGGCTTATGATCTGACTTCAATCTATGACCATTTACAAGAAAAGTGACCTTCTCTCTTCATCTATTGTCTGATTTTTATTGCTCCCATTGTCCAAAAAATTCCTAAATTTATATATGTTGAAAGCCAATGTGTTTGGAGCTATTGAAAATCTTTGTTTTGAATCAAAAAAAGGCCAGTCACCTTCTTTGAATTTCTTTTCCTTAATATTACTTATCATGCCATCCCAGTCTTCTTTGCTAGACTATGCCACTGCAGACGCATCTTGTCGATCTCATCCCGATTCATTAATCTACTCCAATACGTACTTTTGTGCCTACTGTTAGATGAAGTCTAGCTAAAGCACTCCATTTTAAAAGTTTATGATAAAGAACTCTATGTGAAACAAAACTTGTTTTCTATAAAAAAGTTCATAGGGAGTATGACTGTTAATGCTTCTCCATGTAGTTCTATGGAGGCCCACAAGGCCCAGGGAAGTACGTCTGCCCAATCTCTTCTGTAATAGAGCAGTCCTTTTTGGATCCCTTCAATGACTTTATTAGATTCCCATGACCATTTGCTTGTGGATGATAGAGTATATTTTCTGTGTCACGATTTGCAGCACCTCTCCATCATTTGTTTCACTAGCCTTGATGTGAATTGAGCTCCTTGATGTATAACAATTTCCTTGGGACACCAACAGTAAAATATCCTCAAAGAAAGAAATTAACTACAGACTTCAATAGCATAAAGTAATGGCTTGACACTCTACCCATTTGTGGTAACATAATCGATTGCAAACTAATAAATATTTCTTTTGTCTTGATGGAGGACTAATAGGCTAAATCTAAGCCCATTTCTCAAAAGGTTCAATATGTACACAGGGAACAATAAGATCTCACTGAAGGAGAAAGGTTTCCTACCCTTGTATTTGTCACACCTTTTGACATATTCTTTAGCATCTTTAAAAAGGGATGGCCAATAGTATCCTAAATGAAGGACCTTATAGTACATTCTTTTATGAGAAAAGTGTCCACCACAAGGTTCATCATGACATGCCTTGAGGATCTCGGGAATATCATCTTCTAGAACACATCTCCTAATGATAAAAAATCTGGACACATTTTTGTATAACTCATTAGCAACCCATGAATATTTTTACTTGCTTGTCATAAAATGATCTTTCTTTTGTCTACTGCATTCATTATTGAAATTTCCACCAGAGAAACTAAATAATTAGCATTGTCAGCCAAACGAGGAGTCTGAGTAGAAATTGCAAAAAGATATTCATCGGGGAATTGATCTTCAACTAGGGTGTTGTCTTTAATGTTTTGGAGTCTAGATAGGAAATCCAGCTCGCGTATTTTGTTTCAGACCTATCTAGAATGGTGATGTTAATTCTTGTAAAAGTAATAACCATCTTATGACTCTTCCATTAGCCAATTGATTTTATATTAGATATCCTAGTGCAGTGATGTTGTGTGGACAAAAGTTTCATAGCTTGTTATATAGTGTCTAAATTTTTTTATGGCATGAACCATGACTAAAAACTCTTTTCAGTTACGGTATAATTTAACTCTAAAGGATTCAAATTTTTACTTGTATAGTAGATGGCATAGAGACGGGTCTTTTTGTCCCAATACGGCTCTAAAGTTGTATGCAGGAGACTGTCTGATTGAAATATGAAAAGGTAATTTCGATTGGTCCCCTTAAAATGGGTGCTTTAAGTTTTTGTTTTAGGAGTCTCCAAAGGCTATTTTGGCAATCGGGGATTCCCTTGAATTCATGATCCTTGGTAAGTAATTTGAGAAAAGTGGAGATGTTATCTTAGTGAATTTTCTATAAACCTTCGATAATATCCTTTAAATCCTAGAAAACTCCTGTATATTTTTGATTACTTGGAATAGATAAGTTAGAGATGACTTCAACTTTTGACTCATCAACTCTAATCCCATCCCCTGAAATGTGATGTCCCAAAACAATTCCTTCGATGGCATCTTAAAATACTTCTCATGACTTAGTGAAAGATTTGCCTTCTTTACATCTCTTTAAAAACTTTTTTCCAAGTTTGTTAAGGCTTCTTCAAATGTGTTTCCATAAGCATGAAATCATCCATATATACCTCTACACAATCATCACGTAGATCTGAAAAAGTCCTAGTACTTCCCTTTGAAATGTTGCGGTGCATTGCATAGTCCAAATGTGATACTCATTAGCATAGGTACCCGAGGACGGTAAATGTGGTTTTGTCTTGATCTTCCTAAGTGCTACTTGAATTTGGTTATAACATAGCCCATCTAAAAATAGAGAAGTACTTTTTGTAACTTGACTAATGTATCTAACTACCTGATGTTATGAAGGTAGGGAAAATGATCTTTAAGAGTAGCTTTTGTTTAATTCCGGTGAGTCAATACATACCCTCCATTTACCATTTTTCTTTGGCACGATTACCAAAGGAGAAACCCATTGACTATCTAAAATGGGATAGATAGATTGACATTGAGTTTCCCTAAGATTTAGATTCATCTAGTCAGGTTTTATGCCGATTGGTTTACAAGCTTTCCTCCTATGTAGATGTGATGAGTGCAAGTCTTAGGGCTTATCCCTTTCATGTCGGTGTACTCCCATGCATATGCATAAGAATGTCTCTATAATATCTTGACTAGCTCTTCTTGTTGAGATTTCTCTAGGTTTCTTGTTTATGTTTAAGTTTTTTCCTGGAAATATCTCAATTGGCAAGTGGCAAATTTATCCATAGAATAAAGAGACATATGTCTTGATGATAAAACTCAATGTTGGATTCTTCTTGAAATTATTTATGTTTTGTATTCCAGAAGAAGATTCAAAATTTTCTAAAATTATTCGAGAATCTGGCTATCTTCACTAATTTCTGAAATTGTGAAGAGAGGTTGTATCACCTTCTTCATCCTCAATCACTAAGTATCATCTGAATTACGTAATTGTCTTCTTTGGAGGATTCACAAGGTAAATTTCTTGGTTGAACTACCATCGAGAATGTACATATCACAGGATCTACAACTAATGAAAGCATCGGTGTAGCTAACCAAGTCTTCTAATATAATAGAATGCCCTCCTAAATTATTCTTAGGAGTTAGGATCATAAAATCCACAAGATAATCCCAATAATAGGGATATTGGAATGTCTTCTATTACCCCATCGGGTTTAAATCCTGGGGTAATACGCTAATTGTAAATGTGGGTGTAAAAATAAGATTGAAGTTTCGGTTTATCATGATTTGTCTACTCATGATATTGATTGCTGCTCTAAATCAATGGTGTGTTTTGGATCTGGAGTTCATTGATTTGTATTTTAACAAGCTGGATTTCTGAGTCTAAATACCTTGAATAACAATCATACCCATGTGATATAAAAACATTTTTCACACTTAATTGAATTTTCTTTGTCTCTCTTATTCTTTTTCTGTTTTCTTCATGCTCAACTCCTTTATTGTCTTTGCTAAGATTGGAATTTCCTTGATAGCTTGTAATAATGTGATCTTAATGCAAACATTTTTCGACTCATCTAGGAAATCATAATTAGGCACCATAATGTTTTTCTACACCCCTATCAATTTGTAATCTTTACGAAAGGGAGGTGCGGTGGATGTTGATGTTGCTCTAATATAGGAGTTGAAATTATTAATTTCTTTTTGTTTTGATTTTTCAATATTTGCGTCTTGAAAAGATGTGTTCTCTTGAACTTTTTATTTTCTGCCGTAGAATCTTCCTCCAATTGTTTTGCTATTATATGATTCACAGTTTTCCTCTTTTCAAGTATTCTTCGAGAACTAAGTTGAACATCATTAAGGTCTAAAGTAGTGATCAAATAGGTTGAAGCTATTGTCCCCTTCTATCATGTATGTGTTAAAGGGATGTTGTGTCGAGGTTTGGTATGGGTTAGGTAGAAATGATTCGTTTTACGAGGAAATAGTCATGGAGAGTGGTGAATTTTGATGTTGTGAATTTGATGATTCTATTGAGGATTTTGTTGGGGAAGGAAATGTAGATATGGTGGATAGGATGGTGGATATTGATATCACGGGAAGAATATCTTCCATGAGTTTTGTGCTCCTTGTGCCCAAGTTTGAGATTGATTAGGAATTGGGGCCAAGGTTTACCTCAGAATTCCAATTTGGTGGGGGTTGATTATCTGGTAGTCATGAAATCCCTTGTGTTTGAGGTACGCAAAGACCTCCTAGAGACAAAATTGAGAGATTCGTAGGAATTTGTGGGGATTTCTTCTTGAAAAACTGACTTCAGACCAGTGAAGGAAAACTCTTGGTCTCATGTTTTGAACAAATTACACGGGTCTCTACTAATTTTACTCCAAGGCACTCTCAAGGCATGCTTCTTTCTCACCATTTGGGACAAAAGATCACTACGACATTGATTCGGATTTTTGCTTGTTTTGTAACTTAAGTTGTCTATTTGTTCACTAAGACTCCCTAAAATATCATATTTGAATTCATCAAGCATATGTCCTATTTCTACCCCTACTCATTGTCTGAAAGCGATTTCTGCCTTGCAAAGCGGGGTCTGGTCCTTTTACGAGTTTTGAATTCCCTCTTGAAAGGTTGATACATAATTCGGCCTATTTCGGAGTAGTAATGAGCGAGATATCCCCCTTTTCCCACATCATGTTAAAGGATATCTAACCATTCATCCTAATTGTTTTTTCCAGCAAGAGAGCTTTCAAAGTATCTTTGGATACAGTTTTCCATTTTTGCCCTCTTGATGTTATAGTTAAACCTCTCCAACAAATCTTCCAGGATTTTCGTCTTCTTTGTAACATTTTACTTCGGTTCCTCTTTATGGTTGAAGTGGCATACAATAATCGAATAGCTCTCTAGAAATTCTTGTTCATGTCTTCCCATGTCCCGATAAAAAAGCTACATCGATCAAACTCATAAACCATTTTAATGCTGCTCCTTTCAATATTAGGGGAATAGTTTAAGTTTTTGGGCATCTTGTAAGTAGTCATAGGTTCTACATAGGACTTCAAATTCAAATAGGAAGGTTTCGGATCTTTAGTTTTGAGTCCATAAAAGTTTGGAAAGACTGAGAGGGTGAAATTTTTTTCATAGTTGCGTGGTTTCTTCATCTAGGAAACCCAAAGGCTTCCCATTTCCCTTCTACCTCTTCCTACTTACCTCCTTCTTCACCTCTACCTCCTTCTCCTTGCACCTCTACCTCCTTCTCCTCTACCTCTCTACCCCCTCCAAATAATGTGTGTTCTCCATTAAAGACTCACTCCTCCCCCTTCTTCTGCCATAGTTGATTCTTCGGCCAGAGTTGAAAAGTTTTATGTCCCTAGCAGGGGTCACGAGATCTTCTTCTAAGACGGGTTCGGTGGATGAAGTGGAAGGTCTTTCTAATGGAATATTTGATCTTCAAGTCTCACGGAAGTCTAGGATCAGTAAAGGATGGAATGTGGGTTTGAGTTGGAGGTGTCTTTGACTCTTGGTCTCGGTGGAGAAAGTGGTGTTACAGGAATCAAGCTTCTACTTATTGTAGATCTACCCCTTGAGTCTCTTTCTCTCATATCATTGTTTTGGAGGCAAAGCAGAGCTACCTGAATTACAACTAGAACAACGGTGCCAAAATGTTCTACTCAACTTGGTGTTTCTAAATTGATGTCATAAATTGTCAACCAGGGCTAGTAAAATGTTGAAGTGAAGTGCATTATATGTGCCTAGGTATCTTCTTCCTACTTCGTTGTGTTTAGTGTTTTTCTAGTGTTTTTGGTTTTGTGTTTTTATGCTAAGAGGAAAAGAACTAAATTGTTGGCAAAGAGAAGTTACTGATCACACTAAAACAAAACAAAATCTACTCTAAACTATGAATGGCACCTAAGAACAGAAAATGTTAATCCACATATTGTAAAACTGATAAGAAAAGTAACTCATAACATTAAACTCAGTCCAATTCATTTCATTAGAGGTATGTTGGAACAACTTGAGAAAATGATAAGTTTGATGTAATGAGGTTCTCTTTAGTAAACAACAACTTAAAATATCACAGAGAAAATCTCATCCATTGTTAGAAATTTGTTGGAACATTTTGAGAAAAGATTATCTGCAACATAGTAAGGAACCCTATGCTAAAATAACTTATGACACTAGAATTAACTCATTCTGCAACTCAAAATGTTACTATTAAGCCTCATTCAAGGGTTAGAAATTTCTTGGAATAACTTTGGAAAAAGGTTGTTTGTAAAATTATGAGAAATTGCAGAACAGTCAAGAGCTCAAAATGATATAACTAATTCTTGTTCATATGATAATGATGTGTTAGAAGAAGTTAAGAACAAGAGTAGCTTATAAAATAATGAGGGTCTTTTAAGTCTAATTAACAGGACTAGAATGCAATTAACTAATAAAACCGAAATGCAATGAACAGAACTGAACTAAAGTGCAATTAACTCAAGAGTACTACAGCTATATCTCATTCACGCATTAGTGATATATTGGAACAGCTCATGAGAACAATATTGAATGTAATATTCAATATAAGTAAATGACATAAGCATGATGAAATAGGATAAACTCAGAAAACTGCCTAAGTTAAGAACAAAACAGAGCTAAAGGTCACTTATCTAGAAAATATGCACAAAGCCTTTTGGACAGTAGGGGCCCTCTACCATCAGATTGGCACATGAATCCTTAACTCCTCAAAGTTGTTTCAGATCATGCATCAAAGTTGTACTTCTTTCATTAAAGGAAAAACGCTCAGAAACAGAGTATCACAGTCTTTGAGAACTAACAACAAAACATCAACTAACTAACTGTTTCTCGGTTCACCGAGTTATTCTTATAAGCAAATACATAACTGTCATTGAGGAGAAATAGGCATAGGTGTCTTTTACAATCAAAATCGAACTAGAACTCCTGTTGAGGACTCATATTTTGCTGAAGACACCTGCAGAGTCCTTATCCTTGTAGACGTCTACTTCTTAGTTTTGGTTTTCTCCACGTGCATAAACACTTGCAGATTTTTGCTCAGACTTCGTAAAGGACAAGGAATAATGTAGGAGAGTTCTGGAATTTAACCATATGTGTTTTTCCCTCAAATGACACCTGTAACCTGTGTGAACATAAATATGGATGCGGAATATGCGACTAGCTACAGAATGGTTGCATTCTGTAGCTAAGTCTAATCAAAAATCACTTTGACAACAAAACCACAAAAGTATAGTAAGTCAGTCATTGCATGCATTCTTAAAGTAATTTTAATCATTCCTATTGATCTTTTAAGCCTATAGCTGCTAAAGGACAAATGGAATGAAGTGAAATTTGGTGAAAGGAAAGGACATCTTTAGGGCTCAACATACCCCCACTGCAAAGCTTTTGCATGTCCTCATGCAATCAATCCATGTATTCTGAAACTTCTGCCAGGACATCTAACTTCCTTTTTCTGCTTTGCTTGGTGTTCAATGGCATCCTAGGCTTCCTTATGACCAATTTGAACCTCAGATTTATAAGTGCCCTGCTCAACTTTTTGTTTTTCTTCTTCAGCTTCTCACTAGCCTTGTACAATTTTTCCATTTGCAGAGAGAGAGAGTTGTGTTCATGTTACTTTTCAGCTTGACTTGTTCCCTTAAAATTTCATTTTCATTTTTTATATGCCTATTAAGTACTTCCAATTCATATTTATCTCTTCTCAGCACTTCAATTGAAGATTCTTGTGGGCTAGGAGTTCTTCCTCTGTTTTCTGAAGCTCTCTTTTCCAATGACTCAACATAATTATAGATTTGTTGTTGGGTTGGGTCTACCTCCGGAGTTCCTCTATCAAGATCTTCTTCGTACTGGTACTCAGGAGATCTGTCAGTTGGTGTCTCTTCATCTTCAATATCTATGATTCCTGTTTGCTTAACTCCTGTTTTCTTCAATATGCCTCTAAGCCTATGGCTTCTTCTTAGTTTAGATGGTCCCTCACCTCTCTCCTTAGCATACTTTCTTATTATCTTTTCCTTTTTAAGTTGTTTCTTGATTTCAGCCAATTTTTCAGAGATAATCTCCTCACTGTCTTCTTGTATGGATTTATCAGTTTTAATTTCAATAGATTTGGCAATTTTTCCTCTCCTGCTTCTTCTTACAAGTTTTCCTTCAGATAGAGTTTCTTTAGGTTCTTCAAAATGATTCCTCAAGAGGAACTCATCCCAACTGTCTCCCACCTTTTTCAAATGATGCTCAATTAGGATTTTAACTAGGCCATGGTGATACAAGGTGGTTTCTAAGAACTGAACCCTTTTTTGGACATTAGAAGCCATCCTCTTTAGGCTATGGAGTAAGAAAAATGGTAAATTTATTTCTTCATCTAGGAAATGCATCATAAGTCGAATGTGATAGACATATAGGGTGCCAAACCTTCCCTCACAAGTTATAAACTTTTGCAGAATTAGCAACATATTTTTCCATTTCTTCTTTAAGGATGAACTAGGAATGCCTTTCTTGAAAACTGAAATATCCATACCTGGTGTTTTTAGCATCTGCCTCCATGCTTCATTGTGAAATTCCTTGTTTTTGAACCATCGTTCACCTTGCCCTGGTAACTCTGCTGCTTCTGCTATGAAGGATTCTGTGATAATGAACTTGACATCACCTATTTCAACTTCTGACCCGTTGAATGACTGGGCAAATGTCTTGGTGACCTCCTTATGAAATCCATTGAACTTCTCCAAAAATTGTAGCCATCCAACCTGCTGTAACATCTCTCTAATCTGTGGGTAGCCTTCTAGATATTTGGTTGCGATTGGTTCAGACCTTACAATAAGTCCCATGGCTTCTTTTCCTCAACTTCAATTTACTGCTCTGTTGCTGCTCTACTATTCAAGGAAAAAATGGATGTAGAGGGTTGTTTTCACCCCAAAGATGACTTCTCTGTGTCTGTAGACAGGAATTGGCTACGGAAAAATGACATGAAGTGGATATGGAATGAGTGAAATATGGTGAGGGTAAATCACACGAATAAATGAGTTTGAGAGCTGTCATGGAGTAAAAGACCGCGGAGAAATCCCATAAGGATTTCAAAATCATCACTGAATATTTTGGGTTAGTGACGTGACCTAATAGGTCAGTTCAAGTACTAACCGTTAACTTTTAATAAATGATGATTTGATATGGCGAAATGGAAGGGATTTGTCCAAGGATTTTATGATAGGCTTGATCAATACGAATAATCAAAATAACTTTATGAAACATACATATGACTTAACCATACTATAACTTTCATGATTTGTTATCATAATAATTTCACAATTTTACCTTAGCCCTTCTTTTGATTTTTTTTCTTTGTCAATGGATAGTTGCCTTCAGGATATTTGGCTACAGAATGTTTGGCTACAGAATATCTGGCTGCAGAATCTGGCTGTAGAATGTATGGTTGCAGAATATACCTGTAAAAATCTTTGAAACATGGAATGAAATGATTTGAAACATGGATGGAATGTTGTATGAAATGAATTAAAATGGATCATGAAATATGGTGGAATGGAGCATGAGTGAAGTGAAATATAATGGAATGGAATGAATCACAAATGTGAAATGGAATGAAACATAAAAAGTGGTCTGCAACTTATGATTTGTAATACTCAATTGCAGAAAGAGATCAAATTTAGAAATCTGAGATGGAAATGAGGTGGACCATGGAATGGATTGAATGAAGTATGGATGAATGGAGTGAATGAAATATGAATGAAGTGAGATATAATGGAGTGAAATGGATCATAAGTGGAATAGGATATATAAAATGGGTCCGCAGTTATGATTTTG